>JARQOD010000006.1:156623012-156725597 GCA_033576555.1 Oophaga sylvatica | reverse complement strand
TTTTTCATTTTTACTTGGGCAACAGGATAAAATGGATCCTAAAATTTGTTGGGCAATTTCTCCTGAGTACACCGATACCTCATATGTGGTCATAAACCACTGTTTGGGCGCATGGCATGGCTCAGAAGGGAAGGAGCGCCATTTGACTTTTTGAATGGAAAATATTCTGGAATATTTGGCGGTTGCCATGTCGCATTTGGAGAGTCCCTGTGTGCCTAAACATTGGAGCTCCCCCAAAAGTGACCCCATTTTGGAAACTAGACCCTCCAAGGAACTTATCTAGATGCATAGTGAGCACTTTGAACCCCAAGGTGCTTCACAAATTGATCTGTAAAAAAAAGAAAGTACTTTTTTTTTCACAAAAAATTTCTTTTAGACTCAGTTTTTTCATTTTCACATGGGCAAGAGGATAAAATGGATCCTAAAATTTGTTGTGCAATTTATCCAGAGTACAAAGATACCTCATATGTGGTGATAAACCACTGTTTGAACGCACGGCAGGGCCCAGAAGGGAAGGAGCGCCATTGGACTTTTTGAATGGAACATTAGCTCCAATCGTTAGCGGACACCATGACGCATTTGGAGAGCCCCTGTGTAAACAGTGAAAAACCCCCACATGTGACACCTGTTATGTTCTGCTACAAGCACTAAGGAAAGAAAGGGAAATCTGTCCCTATGTTAGAACTAAGCTCGATCCCTACGATGTAACGGGGAACCTGATCCTGCGATCAGACCCGCTAAAGTCCTCAGCTAGTCTGTACGAAGACCTACAGATGCGAGGGAGGGATCCCTACAAGAACTAGGGACTGGGAGAAAAGATGGACACCTCCTAACAGAAGTTGTAGCAGTAAAAAGAAAAACAAACAATATAGAACATAGAGGTCAAAAGACCAGGCAAAACTAATGTAGAAAGGTAACAAAGCACCGGCTAGCTTAAGAGTAGAAATTACAATGAAGTCCAGCAAAGCCAGAAGGGCGGAGCAGGATTAAATAGGCCACAAAGGTCATGTGACCAGCAAGATAGAAAAAACCTAACAGGAGAGTTCTAACAGTACCCCCCCTTCTAAGAGGATCCTCCGGATCCCCTAGGCCCAGGCTTACCCGGAAACCTCTTGTGAAACGCTCTGACAAGTCTGGATGCAGAAACATCATCCGCCCTCACCCATGAGTTATCCTCGGGTCCAAAACCCTTCCAAGCGACGAGATACTGCAAACTCCCTCTATACCGTCTAGAATTTAGGATGCGGGAAATTTCATATTCCCCGTCCTCCACCACCGGGGGAACAGTGGCAGAGGCGTCTCCATCCGACACATCAGCTCTTTTCAACAGAGAAACATGAAACACAGGATTAATCTTCCAGGAAGTAGGAACCTCCAACCTAACAGCCGATTGGTTAACAACCTGAAGCACCTTAAAGGGCCCTACAAACTTGGGACCCAATTTTTAAGAAGGAATCCTCAACCTCAGATTCTTAGAGGATAACCAAACCATGTCACCAATAGCAAACAAAACCTCTTGCCATTTCCTATCAAAGTACCTTTTAGATTTTCTGTTAGCCTCCTGAAGATTACCACGCACATCCGTCCAAACTCTCTCCAACTCACCAGAAAAATTCTCTTCACGCACGGCCGATACCAATTTGGAGAATGACCCAAACGACGGATGTTTCCCAGTACAACAAAAAAAAGGCGAACAACCAGCAGAAGAGGATGTATGGTTGTTAAGAGTAAGTTCAGCAAGTGGCAGAAACTCAGACCACCCCTCTTGATTGTCTGCCACAAAACAACGCAAGAACTGCTCAACATCCTGGTTTTTCCTTTCTGTCTGGCCATTAGACTCAGGATGATATCCGGATGAAAACGACAAATGAACTCCCAACCAGTCACAAAAGGCGCGCCAAAAACGAGCCACGAACTGAGGTCCCCTATCAGAAACAATGTCAGTAGGAACGCCATGTAGTCTGACAATTTCCTTGACAAAGGCCTTAACGAGAGTCTTAGCACAGGGCAGTTTGATGAAAGGAACCAAGTGACACATCTTGCTAAAACGGTCCACGACCACCCAGATGACAGTGAAACCCTCAGAGGGGGGAAGGTCAGTAATAAAGTCCATAGCCAAATGTGTCCAAGGAGCACTAGGAACCTCCAGAGGGCAAAGCAACCCCGCAGCAGGAGTATGTGAAGACTTAGATCTAGCACACACAGTACATTGATGCACCCACTTAATGACTTCCTTCTGCCATCCAGGCCACCAAAAACTGCGACCCACAAGTCTCTTGGTCTCAGAGATTCCAGGATGACCTGCCAACCGAGACTCATGACACTCAACAAACAAATCTCTCCTAAAGGTCCCAGGCACAAACAACCTCTCATGGGGAGTGTTAGATGGGGCATTCTCCTGTGCTTTAAGAATCTCATCTTCCAACACAGAGTCCAAAGCAGCAATCACAACCCCTTCTTGTAAAATGTTCTCCTCCTCCTTAGCACCAACCAGCATCGGCTTTCACATTCTTAGTACCTGGGATGTAAGTAACGGAAAAATTAAACCGCGAGAAAAACAGTGCCCACCTAGCCTGACGGGCATTCAAGCGTTTGGCCGCATCAAGATAGATCAGATTTTTATGAACAGTGAAAATCTGAACGGGAAATTCAGCACCTTCCAAGAGATGCCGCCAGTGTTCAAATGCGAGTTTAATGGCCAACAAATCCCGATTACCAATATCATAATTCAGTTCAGTCTCAGAAAATTTTTTTGAAAAAAATGCATAAGGATGTACTCCATCAGTGTTTTCCTGAGACAACACCGCGCCGACCCCCACTGAAGAAGCATCAACCTCAACCAAAAACGGTTTAGTCACATCAGGCTGCATAAGGATGGGAGCAGAGCTGAACCTCTCCTTTAAAAACACAAAAGCTTCAATGGCCTCAGTAGTCCACTGAACCGCATTAGCACCTTTCCTGGTGAGATCGGTCAGTGGTTTGACAATAATAGAAAAATTTTTAATGAATTTTCTATAATAATTGGCGAAACCCAAAAGCCTCTGTAACGATTTCAAACCAATAGGCCTAGGCCATTTCTGCACAGCTTGAACTTTCACCGGGTCCATCTCAAAACCTTCGCTGGAGATAATGTAGCCCAAAAAACTAATTCTCTGTACAGCGAAATCACATTTCTCCAGCTTAGCAAAAAGCGAATTATCACTCAATAACTGTAATACCTCACGAACGCTCCGCCAATGAGACTCCAGATCCGGCGAATAAATCAAAATGTCATCCAAATACATAACCACATTTTTGGGGATCAAAGGTCTAAGGATGTCATTAATAAGATTCTGAAAAAATGCAGGAGCATTGGTAAGGCCAAAAGGCATAACCATATTCTCAAAATGACCCACAGGAGTGTTAAAAGCAGTCTTCCATTCGTCACCCTCCTTCATGCGCAACAAATTGTATGCCCCCTGAAGATCAATTTTAGAGAACCACTTGGCCCCTGCTAACTGGTTAAACAAATCAGGAATCAATGGCAGTGGGTAAGGATTGCGTACAGTAATTTTATTAATCTCACGAAAGTCCAGACAAGGACGTAAACCGCCGTCCTTTTTTTAACAAATAAAAATCCAACAGCCACAGGAGACTTGGAAGGCCTAATGTGACCGGCGGTCAAGCTTGTCTGTTTGTATTCTTCCAAAGCATTTCTCTCAGGTATAGTAAGATTAAATAAACGTCTTTTAGGAAGAGTCGCTCCAGGGACAAATTCAATAGTACAATCATAGTCTCTATAGGGAGGTAAAATCTGTGATTCCTTCTCAGAAAAAACTTTCCAAAAATCCTGAATAGGTACAGGTAGTTCCCCTTTATCCACAGCAGCAATACGCCCATTACAACACTTGTCATAACACTTAGAACTCCAGGACTTAATTTCATTGGTAGACCAATCCAGAACAGGATTGTGCAATTTTAACCAGGGTAACCCCAAAATCACAGGAGAAGGTAAATTATTCAATACTACCAAATCCAAATTCTCTTGATGAACACCATTAAAAGTAAAGGGAAATTCACAGACCTTGTGAGTAACATTCTTCAAGGGAGAGCCATCAACAGAAACCACGGCAATAGGGGATGACAAAGATTTGGGTTTTAATTTAAGTTTTTCCAAGAATCCCCATCAATCACATTCAGAGTAGAACCACAATCGACAAATACCCGAAAATCCATTAATTCTTCCTGAGCCGCAGTAGTAGTGGCAGAAAGAAAGACGCCCTTAGTATTTAAACAGGCTATACGGGCGGAACTGACCTTTTTTTTTTCTTTGTTCATACGAAGCACACAGTTGTTAATGAAATGGTCAGATTTGCCGCAATAAAAGCACAAACCTTCAGAAAACCTGCGGTTTTTCCTGAGAGCGAGGTGCCATCGCTCCAATCTCCATGGGCTCTCCAATATCAGTAGAGACCCTCTCAAGACTTGGAGCTGACATGGCAGAGGATTAACTCTCATTAACCCTTGCACGCAGTCTCCTATCCACCCGTATAGCTAATTGCATAGCCTCTTGCAAGTTACCAGGTATGGGATAAGCAATCAGCAAATCTTTAACCTTTTCACTTAGCCCTGCAAGAAACAAACTTTTCAAAGCTGAATCGATCCACCCCACCTGAGTAGACCACCGTCGGAAGTGAGTACAATATTTTTCCACATTACCTGATCCCTGCCTCAAACGTCTCAATTCTGTCTCAGCTGATGAGACACGATCAGGATCATCATGCAATAACCCCAAAGCAGAAAAAAAACTATCCACTGATCTAAAGCATGGATCACTAGGTTGCAGAGAAAAGGCCCACTCCTGAGGTTCTTTGCGCAAAAGTGACATTATGAACCCTATGCGCTATGATTCATCACCAGAGGATCTGGGTCTCAAACGAAAATACAACAAGCAGGCATTTTTAAAAGAAAAAAATCTTGTTGTTCACCAAAAAATAAATCAGGGAAATGTACCTTTGGCTCCACGAAATGTGCTCCAGAACAGCTACTCACATGTTGCTGAAGCTCGGACACCTCCAGAGAGAGTCCCTGCAGGCGTTGAGCCAACTCCTGAACCGACACCATTAGGGAAACAGGAAATCTTTCCTTAGAGATATTTTTCTTGGGCTGGACTTAGTTATGTTCTGCTACAAGCACTAAGGAAAGAAAGGGAAATCTGTCCCTATGTTAGAACTAAGCTCGATCCCTACGATGTAACGGGGAACCTGATCCTGCGATCAGACCCGCTAAAGTCCTCAGCTAGTCTGTACGAAGACCTATAGATGTGAGGGAGGGATCCCTACAAGAACTAGGGACTGGGAGAAAAGATGGACACCTCCTAACAGAAGTTGTAGCAGTAAAAAGAAAAACAAGCAACATAGAACATAGAGGTCAAAAGACCAGGCAAAACTAATGTAGAAAGCTAACAAAGCACCCAGCTAGCTTAAGAGTAGAAATTACAATGAAGTCCAGCAAAGCCAGAAGGGCGGAGCAGGATTAAATAGGCCACAAAGGTCATGTGACCAGCAAGATAGAAAAAACCTAACAGGAGAGTTCTAACAACACCATTTTGGAAACTAGACCCCTTATGGAACTTATCTAGATGTGTTGTGAGCACTCTGAACCAAGTGCTTCACAGAAGTTTATAACGCAGAGCAGTGAAAATAAAAAAATCATTTTTTTCCTCAAAAATGATTTTTTAGCCCGCTATTTTTTATTTTCACAAGGGTAACAGGAGAAATTGGAGCACAAAAGTTGTTGTGCAATATGTTCTGAGTACACCAATACCCCATATGTGGGGGGAACCACTGTTTTGGCACATGAGAGAGCTCAGAAGGGAAGAAGCGCCATTTTGGAATGCAGACTTGATGGAATGTTTTGCGGGCGTCATGTTGCGTTTGCAGAGCCTCTGATGTGCCTAAACAGTAGAAACCCCCACAAATGACCCCATTTTGGAAACTAGACCCCCAAAAGGAGCTTATCTAGTTGTGTAGTGAGAACTTTGAACCCCCAAGTGCTTCACAGAAGTTTATAAACGCAGAGCAGTGAAAATAAAATCATTTTTGTTCCTCAAAAATCATTTTTTAGCCCGCTATTTTTTATTTTCCCAATGGTAACAGGATAAATTTGACCCCAAAAGTTGTTGTCCAACTTTTCCTGAGTACGATGGTGCCCCATATGTGGGGGGATCCTCTGTTTGAGCGCATGGCAGGGCTCAGAAGGGAAGGAGCGCTATTTGACTTTTTTAATGGAAAATTAGCTCCAATCATTAGCGGACACCATGTCGTGTTTCGAGAGCCCTGTGTGCCTAAACTTTGGAGCTCCCCCACAAATGCCCCCATTTTGGAAACTAGACCCCCTAAGGAACTTATCTAGATCCACAGTGAGCACTTTGAACCCCAGGTGCTTCACAGAAGTTTATAACGCAGAGCCGTGAAAATAAAAAATCATTTTTTTTTCTCAAAAAATGATTTTTTTTAGCCCCTATTTTTTATTTTCACAATGGTTACAGGAGAAATTGGAACCCAAAAGTTTTTTTCCGGTTTGTCCTGAGTACGCTGGTACCCAATATGTGGGGGGGAACCACTGTTTGGGCACACGTCAGGGCTCGGAAGGGATGGAGTGACGCTTTGAAATGCCGACTTCATGGAATGGTCTGCGGGCATCTTGTACGTTTCCAGAGCCCCTGATGTGCCTAAACAGTAGAAACCCCCCACAACTGACCACATTTTGGAAACTAGACCCTCCAAGAAACTTATCCAGATGTGTGGTGAGCACCTTGAACCCCCACGTGCTTCACAGAAGTTTATAATGCAGAGCTGTGAAAATAAAAAATCATTTTTTTCCTCAAAAACTGATTTTTTTAACCCGCAATTTTTTATTTTCACAAGGGTAACAGGAGAAATTGGACCCCAAAAGTTCTTGTACAGTTTGTCCTGAGTACACTGGTACCCCATATGTGGGGGGACCACTGTTCGGGCACACGTTGGGGCTCGGAAGGGAAGTATTGACGTTTTGAAATGCCGACATTGATGGAATGGTCTGTGGGCGTCATGTTATGTTTGCAGAGCCCGTGATGTGCCTAAACAGTAGAAACTCCCACAAGTGACACAATTTTGGAAACTAGACCCCGCAAGGAACTTATCTAGATGTGTGGTGAGCACTTTGAACCCCAAGAGCTACACAGAAGTTTATAACTCCAGGGCATGAAAATAAAAAAAATCATATTTTTTCCACAAAAATGATCTTTTAGTCCCCAATTTTTTTATTTTTCCAAGGGTAACAGGAGAAATTAGACGCCAAAAGTTGTTTTCCAATTTGAACTGGGTATGCTGATATCCCATATGTTGGAGAAAACTACTGTATGGGCACATGTCGGGGCTCGGAAGGGAAGTAGTGACGTTTTGTAATACCGACTTGATGGAATGGTCTGCGGGCATCATGTTAGGTTTGCAGAGCCCATGATGTGCCTAAACAGTAGAAACCCCCCAAGTGACCCCATTTTGGAAACTAGATCCCCCAAGGAACTCCTCTAGAAGTGTGGTGAGCACTTTGAATCTCCAAGTTCTTCACAGAAGTTTATAACGCAGAGCCGTGAAAATAAAAAATATTTTTTTTTCCACAAACATGATATTTTAGTCCCCAATTTTTTTTTCCCTAGGGTAACAGAGAGAATTAGACCCCCAAAGATGTTGTGCAATTTTTCCTGAGTACGCTGATACCCCATATGTGGGGGTAAACCACTGTTTGGGCACACGTTGGGGCTCGGAATAAAGGGACACTGTTTGACTTTTTTAAAGGCAAAATTTTCAGGAATCAATGGTGGCGCCATGTCGCGTTTGGAGACCCCCTGATGTGCCTATATAGTGGAAACCCCTCAATTCTAACTCCAACCCTAACCCCAACACACCCCTAACCACAACCCTAACCCATACACACCCCTAATCCGAACCTTAACCATAACCCTAACCCCAACACACCCCTAACCCTAATCCCAACCCTAGCCATAACCCTAACCACAAGCCTAAACCTAATCCCAACCCTAACCCCAAAAAACCCCTAACACTAATACTAACTCTAACCCTAACCACAAGCCTAACCCTAATCCCAACCCTATCCCCAACCCTAACCCTAATTCCAACCCTAACCCTAATTCTAACCATAACCCTAATTCCAACCCTAACCCAAATTCCAACTCTAACCCTAATTCTAACCGTAACCCTAATTCTAACCCTAACCCTAATTCTAACCCTAATGCTAAAGGCTAGGTTCACATTACGTTTTACCAGCCCATTCAACACATAGCGTTGACGGGCTGGTAACAGTATAGCATAACGCAATCGCGTTATGCTATACCCGCTAGCACAGAGGAATCAGCAGATGATTTATCTGCGCTAGCGGTGACGGAGCCCAGACGCTGCAGGCCGCGTCCGAGTCTCCGTCACTGAATGACGGCACGTCGCGAACGCATGCCGCTTTATGGCATGCGTCGCGATGCGCCCTCAAATGGGGGTGAATGGCAGCGTTAACGGACGGCATTACACCGCGTTATACCGTGGTATAATGCAGTCTGTCTAATGGACTGCCATAACGTGATTTGAATCCAGCCTAACTCTAACCGTAATTATAACCCTAAACCTAATGCTAACCCTAGTCCTAACCCTAACCTAACCCTAAGGCTAGGTTCACATTATGTTTTACCAGCCCGTTCAACACATAGCATATGCTATGCCCGCTAGCGCAGAGGAATCAGCAGATGATTCTTCTGCGCTAGCGGTGACGGAGCCCAGACGCTGCAGGCCGCGTCCGAGGCTCCGTCACTAAATGACGGCATGTCGCAAACGCATGCCGCTTTACGGCATGCGTCGCGATGCGCCCGCAAATGGCGGTGAATGGCAGCGTTAACAGACTGCCATTACGCAATATTTATCCAGCCTAACCCTAACATAACCCTAACCCTAAGGCTAACCCTAACCCTAAGGCTAACCCTAACCTAACCCTAACTGTAATTCTAACCCTAATAGAAAAAAATATATATATTTTCTAAATTTTATTATTTGTCCCTACCTATGGGGTGATAAAGGGGGCATTTATTTACTTTTTTATTTATTTTGAACACTGTGAGAGTTTATCACAGTGATCAAAATAAATTACTGAAGCTGCTGGCCTGTGGGCGCACTGCGCATGCGCCCGCCATTTTCCAAGATGGCGGCGCCCATGAAGAGTCCCGGACGGACGCCGGGACGGATCGAGGGCCAACAGAGGACCGGGGGAGGTGAGGACAGCTGAGGGGGTGGTGGTAGGCGGGGGGAGCGGACCGGAGCGGAGGCAAGGAGGAGGGGAACGGACGGAGCACAGGGGAGCATTTAGTGACGGCGGTGACCGATCGCCGCCGTCACTCGGTGTGGGGAGGGTGGGAACTAGGTGTCCATCCAAGGCCGATGCTATTGCAGCATCGGCCATGGCTGGATTGTAATATTTCACCAGATTTCAGTGGTGAAATATTACAGATTGCTATGACTGGCTGTTTCACTTTTAACAGCCAATCAGAGCGATCGTATCCACGTGGGTGTTAAGCCACCCCCACTGTGGTGATGCACTAAGGGTCTTGTGCATGCGGGTTTGGTGACCTTTCAGTGACCCCGGTCACCCGACCAGCAGGAACATGATTTATACCATGACGCCTACGACGGCGTCATGGGTCGGGATGCCACTGGTTTTCATGACGCCGACGTAGGCGTCATGGGTCGGGAAGGGGTTAAAAAAGGATGGGGTGAGTGATGCTTTCTTGTTACTTTTTCTGATATAGTACATGTTCTTTATGCATGCACCACCCAGAAGAGATCCGGCGAGGCTATTTCTGAGGATATGGGTTGAAATAATACACAGAGAAAAAAAAGTGACTTGGTGCCTGGACTAGCTCTTCTTTTTTGAAACATTAGTGTCAGTGTTGAGCCTGTGGTTGGCTGAAGTGAAGATGTGTTTCATAGTCATGACGTTCCCATTGAAGCCTCTCAGCAAAGGGCACAAGCCTATGTGGACATAAAAAATTTAAAGCAGACAACCTTTTTAAATGTTAAGTGATCCTCTTCCATTCTTAATAATAGCCTTTGCCTATGACTATACATTTCTAACTCCCTGCTGTGGGCATTAGAGAACACAAAGTTAAGTTCCTATGATGAATTTTTGACTCTGCTTAGTTTTGCTGCACATAAAAATAGTGTCTTACAGTTCCAGCAAACTGGATAAGATTTATTGCAATTGTGGCACCCCAGGGGTTTGGATGCCACAGTGACCTTGCCTTCCTCCAGGGGGGAGTGATGTCATGACAGGAAGCAAGGAAGGATCCCCTTGACAGGTAACACACAGCATACAACACTTTTCCTACTCCAGACCAGAAGGAGGAGCTCTAACACCTGATTTCAGGTGATCTTCCCTGGAACATTCTGGCTGGGGGAGAAGTTAGAATTAGTTAGTGTCAGAGCAGGGTTGAGGAAGGACGTGTGGCTAGGAGCTGGGGACAGGAGCAATAGCTGAGCTCACCCCTAGTCCTGATCGCCAGACACAGGACTCCAGAGTCCGCGGCTGAGTGGGTACTAAAGACCCAGCAGCAGAATCCGGAGGGCAGAAGACAGCAGTTTCTCTGCCCCCAACTGATACTCGACGACACAGCAGCACGTGTGAGCTGGAGACGCCAGAGAGGAGCGATCCCTGAAGCATGCTACAGCCTGACATGCGAGTGGAGTTCTACTTAAGTAGCAGACAGAGAGAGGAACTTGAATAGAGTTTACAGCAGCAAGTACCTCAGAGAATAGCGCTAGAAAGGAGGCCTCACAACACACCTGAATAGGAGATTCCCAAATTGCTTTCAGGCTGTACGACTCCAGTACCATCTGTAACCAGTGCGATGGATGCTCTCCCTGCAGAACTGTGAGTAAAGCTTTGGAAACTGCATCTGACTGTATACTCTCAAGTTCTTACTGCAAACACCACTCAACACTGCTACATCCTTGTCAAATACTACATCTTTACCCTCCACCTTATATTACATCTGCCCTAGGAATTAGCTCCACCCGCAGGGAGCTTTACCAACTCTGCTGCATCACCACCAGTTCCAGAGGCTTTGCACTGCAGCGCTGGTCACCTCTGACCAGAAACCACAGGTGGCGTCATGAACACTTTATTACAAACTCTATCATCCCTTGTAAATATACCCCTTTTATTGGACGCCCAGGGCAACGGACCGTGTCACTGCCGCTGTGACACTTCCCCTTTAAGAAGCGGCCCGGTACCGAGTACCCCACTGCCCTGGCGGGAGATCCACAATCTCATGCTCTTGTATTTTTTTAAACTCTACATAAACTAAATTATAGTGTTTTAAATCCAGAGTATATAAATTTCTTTGTGGGTAAGCTGACATTTATGAGCGGATTTTCCCCAAAGAATTGCCTTAAAGTGAACCTGTCACCCCCCCGGGCCTTTTTAAGTAAAAAAGCCACCTTCAACAGCACTAAGGCTGTATTATGTGAAGGTGGCTCTTATGTTTGTGATTGCTAAGAACACTGAAATATACACTTTTGTAATCTGTCCGACATACCTCTATTGTGTCAGGGAGGTATGTCTTCTCGCCATGTGTCAGCGGCATCAGCAGTGTCAATCATCTCCCTCTTGTTTTCGGCCTCCGACTCCTCTCTTTGCAGAGCTTCGTGTAGTGGCGACCCCAGACCCCGCCCCGCAGGGCCATCGATACATGAAGTGCCGGTGACGTCGCAAGGAGAGGAGGTGGGGGCCGGAAACAAGAGGGGGATGATTGACACCGCTGAGGCCGCTGACATAGAGCGAGAAGACATACCTCCTTGACACAATAGAGGTATGTCGGACAAATTTTAAAAGTGCATATTTCAGAATTCCTAGCGATCAGAAACATAAGAGCCACCTTCACAGAATGCAGCCTTAGTGCTGCTGAAGGTGGCTCTTTTACTTAAAAAGGCCCTGGGGGGTGACAGGTTCCCTTTAAATGTGGAAAATCCACATATAAAACCCACACATGTAAATTTGGTACGTTTCTGCATTCAACTCATATAATACGCACATGATATATCAACTATTTATTACTTATTTATTTTACTCACTTATACATAACGTTTAGTCAAATCCAAATATCAAGAAGTATCTAAAACAAAGAAGTTTTATTAAAATATGACTTAAAAAAAAAACAGGCAAAAAGGCATGTAAAAAACGCACTTAAAAACCCAATGAAAAAAACGCAATTAACCTAATTTACCTAATAGATGTAGAAATACTACAGAACATCTGTAACATCACATCAAAAACCTCACCAAATATTACTATCAAACACTTCAATAAAAACGAATAACACACGGACTTGCATTACCGAAATTAATCGAAGACTTGGATCAAAACTGAACTTGCCACTAAATTTTTTTGCAGAACTCGTACATGACAAACTGACTTCTAAAAGAGCCAAAGGCTGTTTTTAATTGTATCCATTGTAGCCATTGAAATTTGTCGGCTTTTGGTCAGGAAATGGCAGGCCTGATGGAAATGGCTAGTGTTCCATCAAAAGAAAAGTCACCTTGTCATGGCTCTCAGGAACACACAAATTGGTCATACTAAATAATAGATAATAAAAAACATATGATGTAACCAACTGACATAAAGGGGATGTACAGAAATTGAAAAACCTGGCTACATTCTTGCAAAACGGTATGTGCGTGGTATTACAGCTTAGCCCAATTCAATTTAGTTGAGCCAGGCTGCAATAACAGTTATAACCTTTGGACAGGTGTGGAGCTGTTTCTTGCAAAGTCGCAATTGATGAATCCTGTGAAAATATCTAGAATAGCTAGACTTCACCTATAAAGCGGAAAACAAAAAAGTAACAGACGCACACATGTGTGATGCGAGTAAGTCGCGAGAGCGGGCGGCCGTGCCAGGTATTGATGCGAGAAAGTCGTGCGACTTACTCGCATCACACTCGCAAGTGTGACCCCGGCCTTAGAGGTCCATTCATGAATAAGATTAGCCATTCTCTATCCTGCCCATGCTCCGGCCATTTAGGCAGACACCAATGGGAATGGCACAAATTTCGACTTCGAGTTGCACAAACGTGGTGCCATTTGAAATTGTGTTAAGTCTGAAAACTGTCAAAAAACCCAGGTCTTGCCCGCATGAGATAAGCTGGGGTGCAATTGGTGGAACTCACAGGTATGTGATTGTACAGATCTACCAGATCAGGTAGTAGGGTAGTAGGTCAGGCCACTGATTTCTCTCCTCAAGTGGTAAGGTCTTCAGCAGGTCGATGACGATGTTGTTCATCTTTTCACAGAGACCATTGGTTTGTGGGTGGTACGGTGTGGTTATTATCTTTTTACACCCATACAGATGGCAGAACTCTTTGAACAACTCGGCCTAAAAGGCTGGGCCTTGGTCAGTTAGCACCTGCTCAGGGTATCCATGGGGTCTGCAGAAATATGCTTGGAACATCTTTGCTGCTATCTCTGCCGTCAGATCTTTGACAGGGGCGACCACCAGGAACCTGGAGTAGTGATACACCACAGTCAGGGCATAGGAGTATCCTGACCGGCTGGGTGACAACTTGACATGGTCCAGGGCCACGATCTCCAGGGGTCGAGTCGTCTTGATGGGTTGAAGGGGTGCCTTCTGGCTGCTGTTGTCTTTTCTTCTGAGGCTAAAGGGTCCACAGTCTCTGCACCATCTCTCAGTGGAGCTGCGCATTCCCACCCAGTAGAATCAACACTTCAACAGGTTCTTTTGCTTTTTCCAGCCAAAGTGCCCCGCCTGATCGTGGTAGGCCTCCAACACCATCTGAATGTCCGTCTTGGGGACTACTATCTGCCATACCATCTCATGGGTTTTTGGATGACGTACCTCCGGCACAGCTTCTCACAGTAGATAAACAGCCGGCTTCTCTCACTCCACAGCTGCCTTGCTTGTAGAGACGCATCCTTCTCCAGGGAGGAACCTTCTTGAGTTATCAACTCCTTGATCCGGCTGACAACCGGGTCACTGTCCTGGGTCTCCTTCCAGCTGTGGTGAGGTAAAGGATTTAACGTCTTACCACGCTGCCTCCTGGAGGCTCGTTGCTCGTGGATCATCCCATTCCTGTGAAAGGCAGGTAGTTCAATCTCCAACAGGTCATACACTTCTTCTGTGTCTAACAGGTGAGGCATCCTGGACAGGGCATCAGCGTTGGCGTTCTTGCCGCCCGGTACTTTATTGTGAATTGGTAGTTCGACAGCCGAGCCATCCATCGTTGTTCCATGGCTCCCAGCTTGGCTGTTTCAAGATGCGTCAAGGGGTTATTGTCAGTGTAGGCAGTGAACTTGCTGGAGGCTATGTAGTGCTTAAACCTTTCAGTAATGGCCCAGACCAGCGCCAGGAATTCCAACTTCAAGCTGCTATAGTTCTCTGGGTTCCTCTCGGTTGGGCGAAGCTTCCTGCTTGCATAAGCGATGACTTTCTCTAGGCCATTTTGCTTCTGACTTAACCCCTTAATGTCCATTGACGTGCACAGTCCGTCATGGCAGGATGTCAGTTTTGGCACCTTGACGGACTGTGCACGTCATGCCTTTGAACTACCACTGCGTGTAAATACGCAGTGGTAGTTCAGTGCCGACAGCTGTCACAGACATGACAGGCACAGCAAGCGGTGCGGGGACAGCGCTGTGATTGGTCAGTCAATCTGACTGACCAAACACAGCAGCGATCGCGCAGGACATGCTGAAATTTCAGCATCTCCAGCGCGATCAGTGCAGGAGCCGGCGCTGCAGTGGCCAAGCTTACTGCACTGACAGCTAGGAGCGGCGCCCCGCCGCCCCTGGCTGTTAACCCCCTGACTGCTGCGATCGAGCGTGATCGCAGCGCTCAGGGGGGAGGCAGAGGGTCGGGAGCTCCCTCTGCCTCAGATCGGCGCCCTGCAATGTATTTGCAGGGCCCGATCTCTGCCTTGATGACCCAGGGGTTGTCATGACAACCCAGGTCATCTATCTATGGAAAGCTGCTGTGATCATGCTCACAGCAGCTTTCACCATAGGTACAATGCATTGTAATGCTGGAGCATTGCAATGCATTGTAACTGCAATAAAAAGTAAAAAAGTGAAAGTCCCATAAAGGGACAAGTTAAAAAAAAAAGCATTTTTAAAAAAAAATTGTAAAAAAATATTAAAAAATAATTGAAAAAAAATCCCCTAAAAATACACATTTTTATGTAATAAAAAAAATAAAAAACAAAAAAATACACATGTTTGGTATCGCCGCGTCCATAAAAATCCCATCTATAAAAGAGTAACCCTAGTTAACCCCTTCAGTGAAAGCCGTAAATAAAAAAACACAAAAAAGTAGTAAATTATACTTTTTCCAAGCGGTATCATCATACCGCTTGGAAAAAGTGCAATAACACGCGATCAAAAAGTGGGATATAAATAAACATGGTACCGCTGAAAACGTCATCTTGTCCCGCAAAAAACAAGCCGCTATACAGCATCATCAGCGAAAAAATAAAAAAGTTATAGCTCGCGGAATAAATAAATGAGGTATCGCTGTTATCGCAGTGACCGAAGAATAAAGCTGCTTTATCAATTTTACCACACGCGGAACGGAGGGAAAAAAAAAAAAAAAAAACAATTCCTGAATTGCTGGTTTTTGTTCATTCTGCTTCCACAAAAATCGGAATGGGAAGCGATCAAAAAAACGTTATGTGCCCGAATATGGTACCAATAAAAACGTCAGCTCGTCCCGCAAAAAATAAGCCCACAGATAACTCTGTAGGCCGAAATATGGAAAAATTATAGCTCTCAAAATACGGCGGTGCAAAAATTTCTTACAAAAATTCTTCCAAAAAAAAGCGTCTTTTAGTGCGTGACAGAAGCTAAACATGAAAAAAGGGTATAAATCTGGTGTCGCTGTTATCGCACCGACCCGAGGAATAAAGTCGCCTAATAACTAATACCGCACGAGGAACGGCGTAAAAAATAAAACCAATTCTTCACCTTTTGTGGATTTGTTCATTCTGCCTCCCAAAGATCGCAGTAAAGCGATCACAGTGGTTCCCCCCACATATGGGGTATCAGCGTACTCAGGACAAAATGCACATCAACTTTTGGGGTCCTATTTCTCCTGTTACCCTTATAAAAATAAAAATTTGGGGGCAAAAGCTCATTTTTGTGGAAAAAAAATATGATTTTTTTATTTTCACGGCTCTACGTTATAAACTTCTGTGAAGCCCTTGGGGGTTCAAAGTGCTGACCACACACCTAGATAAGTTCATTGGGGGGTTTAGTTTGCAAAATGGGGTCACTTGTGGGGGGTTTCTACTGTTTAGGCACATTAGGGGCTCTCCAAGCGCGACATGACACCCGCAGACCATTCCATCAAAGTCTGCATTTAAAAACGGTGCTCCTTCCCTTCCGAGCTCTGCCATGCGTCAAAATAGTGGTTCCCCCCACATATGGGGTATCAGCGTACTCAGAACAAATTGAACAATAGCTTTTGGGGTCCTATTTCTCCTGTTACCCTTATAAAAATAAAAATTTGGGGGCAAAAAGATTATTTTTGTGGAAAAAAAATATGATTTTTTTTATTTTCATGGCTCTACGTTATAAACTTCTGTGAAGCACTTGGGGGTTCAAAGTGCTCACCACACATCTAGATAAGTTCCTTGGGGGTCTAGTTTCCAAAATGGAGTCACTTGAGGGGGGTTTCTACTGTTTAGGCACATCAGGGGCTCTCCAAACGTGACATGACACCCGCAGACCATTCCATCAAAGTCTGCATTTGAAAAAGGCGCTCCTTCCCTTCCGAGCTCTGCCATGCATCAAAATAGTGGTTTACCCCCACATATGGGGTATCAGCGTCCTCAGGACAAATTTCACAATAACTTTTGGGGTCCTGTTACACTTTGTAAAATACAATTTGGGGGTGGAAAGATCATTTTTGTGGAAAAGATATTTTTTAATTTTACGGCTCTACGTTATAACCTTCTGTGAAGCCCTTGGGGGTTCAAAGCTCTCACCACCCATTTAGATAAGTTCCTTGGGGGGTCTAGTTTCCAAAATGGGGTCACTTGTGGGGGGTTTCCACTGTTTAGGCACACAGGGACTCTCCAAATGCGACATGGCGTCCAATCTCAATTCCAGCCAAAAAAGTCAAATGGCGCTGCTTCCCTTCCGAGCTCTGCCATGCGCCCAAATAGTGGTTTACCCCCACACATGGGGTATCGGTGTACTCAGGAGAAATTGTACAATAAATATTGTAGTTCATTTTCTCCTGATACCCTTGACAAAATTTTAAAAAATTGTGTCGAAAGAAAAATTTTGGGAAAAAAAGTTAAATGTTCATTTTTTCCTTCCACATTGCTTCAATTCTTATGAAGTACCTAAAGGGTTAATAAACTTCTTGAATGTGGCTTTGAACACCTTGAGGGGTGCAGTTTTTAGAATGGTGTCACTTTTGGGTATTTTCTGTCATATTGACCCCTCAAATTCACTTCAAATGTGAGGTGGTCCCTAAAAAAAATGGTTTTGTAAATTTTGTTGGAAAAATGAGAAATTGCTGGTCAACTTTTAACACTTATAACTTCCTAACAAAAAAAAATGTTGGTTCCAAAATTGTGCTGATGTAAAGTAGACATGTGGGAAATGTTATTTATGAACTACTTTTTGTGACATATCTCTCTGATTTAATGGCATAAAAATAAAAATTTTGAAAATTGCAAAATTTTCAAAATGTTTGCCATATTTCCATTTTTTTCATAAATAAACGCAAGTTATATTGAAGAAATTTTACCACTATCATGAAGTACAATATGTCACGAGAAAACAATCTCAGAATCACCAAGATCCATTGAAGCATTCAAGAGTTATAAGCACATAAAGTGACAGTGGTCAGAAATGTAAAAATTGGCCTGGTCTTTAACCTACAAAATTGCTTGGTCGTTAAGGGTTAAGACAGCTCCCAGTCCTTCATTGCTGGCATCCGTATACAGCAGGAACGGTTGGTTGTAGTCAGGGTAGGCTAGGATCTCGTCACCTGTCAGCATCTCCTTCATTTCTTGAAATGATTCAGCCTGTTCTTTACCCAGTGGAACAGGGGATTTCCGCCTTTGGGGGACCGTCCCACCAGGAGGTCTTGCAGAGGCGCTGCTTTCTTAGTGTAATCCTTTACAAACCTCCGGTAGTATCCTGTCAGTCCAGGAACTGGCGCAACTCTTTGAGGTTCTTATGCTCCGGCCATTTCTGGATGGCAGTGACCTTCTCCGGGTCTGGCGCTACTCCCTCTGAACTGACAATGTGTCCCAGGTACTGTACCTTTTGCTTGAGCAGGTGGAACTTGAGGGCTTCAGTTTTCATACCATACCAGGACAGTGACTCAAATACTTCCGCCAGGTGCTTCAAGTGGTCTTCATACGTTTTGGAGTACACAATCACGTCGTCCAGGTATAGTAACACAGTCTCTAAGTTGAGGTATCCCAGGCAGCACTCCATCACTCTCTGAAATGTGCCGGGGGCACTGCTGAGTCCAAACGGCATTCTGCCGAACTCAGAGTCCCATCGGGGTGGTGAAGGCCGTCTTCTCCCGATCCTCCTCAGCCACAGCTACTTGCCAGTACCCACTAGTGAGGTCAAGGGTGGAAAAGTAATTAGCAGACTTTAAGGCAGCTAGAGATTCCTTAATACGTGGTAAAGGGTATGCATCTTTATGTGTAATGCGATTTACTTGTCTGTAATCCACACACATTCTCATGCTTCCATCCTTTTTCCTGACTAGAACTAGGGGAGCTGCCCATGGACTACAACTATCCCTTATCACCTCTGCCTCCTTCATGTCATGCAACATCTCCTTGGCTTTCTGGTAGTGTGCTGGAGGTATAGGCCTGTACCGTTCCTTAATGGGGGGATGGTTGCCTGTGGGGATGTGATGTTGTACCCCCTTAATCTTCCCAAAGTCAAGTGAGTGTTTGCTGAATACCTGTGCGTATTCCTGGACCACCCGATGTACCCCTGTTTCTGGTGAGCTGGAGTGGTGTCTGTCCCAACATGGATCTGCTGACACCAATCCTCCACCTGGGTTGCCGGGCCCTTATCCTCCACTGGGTCTGGGGAGGTTAAAGACTCCGTCATGTGAATGGAGTTATTATCTACAGCATGTAACTAGGCAACAGTGGCATAACGTGGTAATCTGACTTCATCTTCCCCACAGTTGAGAAGACGGACGGGCACCCTCCCATTGCGTACATCCACTACCCCCCTGGCGGTTAAGAGTGTGGGTCTGTGCTCTGAGCAAAGGGGTTCTACTACTGCGTGGTAGCTCTATCCTTTCAGACCTATTGCTGCTCTACACCAGATAAGCATTTCACTCATTGGGGAATCACAATGGTTGTCGGGTCTGTTACCCGCACACAACCAATCTCACCACCGGTCAGTTCCACTTGCTGCTGGCACATCAGGGCCCGGATCTCTTTCTGAATCACTCTCTTCTGCCCTGGTCTGGCAACATCGGCGAGCAGTTGTAGTAAAAACACAACCTCCTCCAAACAGTTACCAATAACATTAGTGCCTAGTACCACATTCAGTCCATTTTCCTCATTGACAGTCTTCACTACAATAAGTCCCTGGTCCTTCGCGATTCTGAGGTTTTCTCATGACATATTGTACTTCATGAAAGTGGTAAAATTTCTTCGATACAACTTGCGTTTATGAAAAAATGGAAATATGAAGAAAATTTTGAAGATTTTGCAATTTTCAAACTTTGAATTTTTATTCCCTTAAATCAGAGAGATATGTCACAAAAAATAGTTACTAAATAACATTTCCCGCATATATACTTTACATCAGCACAATTTTGGAACCAAATTTTTTTTTTGTTAGGAAGTTATAAGGGTTAAAAGTTGACCAGCGATTTAACATTTTTACAACAAAATTTACAAAACCATTTTTTTTTAGGGACCACCTCATATTTGAAGTCACTTTGAGGGGTCTATATGACAGAAAATACCCAAAGGTTACACCATTCTAAAAACTGCACCCCTCAAGGTACTCAAAACCACATTCAAGAAGTTAATTAACGCTTTAGGTGCTTCACAGGAGATGAAGAAACGTGGAATGAAAAAAAGCGCCGTTTGACTCTTTCAAACCAAAATTGGCTGGAAATGACATTGGAAGCCATGTCGCATTTGGAAAGCCCCTGATGTGCCTAAACAGTGGAAACCCCCCACAAGTGACACCATGTTGGAAACTAGACCCCCTAAGGACCTTATCTAGATCTGTTGTGAGCACCTTGAACCCCCAAGTGTTTCACTAAAGATTATAATGCCTGGGTGAGAAAAAAAATTCCCACAAAAATGATTTTTTTAGTCCCCAATTTTTTATTTTTCCCAAGGAAATTGGACCCCAAAAGTTTTTTTTACAATTTGTCCTGAGTATGCTGATACCCCATATGTGGGGGAGAAAAGCTGGGCGCACAGCAGGGCTCGGAAAGAAAGTAATGACGTTTTGGAATGCAATCTTTGATGGGTTTCATGTTCAGTTTGCAGAGCCCCTGATGTGCCTAAACAGTGGAAACCCCCCACAAGTGACCCCATTTTGGAAAATAGACCCCATAAGGAACTTATCAAGTTTTGTGGTTAGCACTTTTAACCCCTAACTGCTTTACAGAAGTTTATAATGCCCAGGCATGAAAATAAAATCCTATTTTTTTCCCACAAAAAAAATCTTTTAGTCATCAATTTTTTATTTTCCCAAGGGTAACAAGAAAAATTGGAACACAAAAGTTGTTGTCCAATTTGTCCTGAGGGCGCTGATACCCCATATGTGGGGGGGGAACCACTGTTTGGGAGCACGGCAGAGCTTGGAAGGGAAGGAGCGCCATTTGACTTTTTCAAACAAAAATTGGCTGGAATCGAAATTGGACGCCATGTCTAGTTTGGAGAGTCCCTGATGTGCCTAAACAGTGGAAACCCCCCACAAGTGACCCCATTTTAGAAACTAGACCCCAAAGGAACTTATCTAGATCTGTGGTGAGCACTTTGAAACCCCAAGTTGCTTTACACAAGTTTATAACGTAGAGCCGTAAAATTAAAAAATCATATTTTTCCACAAAAATGATCTTTTCACCCAAATTTTTATTTTCACAAGGGTAAAAAGAATCCAAAAGTTATTGTCCAATTTGTCCTGAGTACGCTGACACCCCATATATGGGGTAAACCACTGTTTGGGTGCATGGCAGAACTTGGAAGAGGAGCGCCATTTGACTTTTTCAACGCAGAATTGGCTGGAAGCCATGTCGCGTTTGGAGAGCCCCTGATGTGCCTAAACAGTGGAAACCCCCACAAATGACACCAATTTGGAAACTAGACCCCTCCAGGAACTTATCTAGATTTGTGGTGAGAACTTTGAACCCCAAGATGTTTCACTAAAGTTTATAATGTCGGAGTGTGAAAACAAATATTTTTTCCACAAACATGATCCTTTAGTCCCCAGTTTTTTATTTTCCCAAGGGTAACAGGAGAAATGGGACACCAAACGTTGTTCAATTTGTCCTGAGAACGCTGATACCCATATGTGGGAGAAAACTACGGTGTGGGCACATGTCGGGGCTCGGAAAAGAAGTAGTGACGTTTTGTAATGCAGACTTTGATGGATTGGTCTGCGGATGTCATGTCGCGTTTGGAGAGCCCCTGATGTGCCTAAACAGTGGTTACCCCCCACAAGTGACCACATTTTGAAAACTAGACCCCCAAAGGAACTTATCTAGATGTGTGGTAAGAACTTTGAACCCCTGAGTGCTTCACAGAAGTTTATAACGCCCGGGCATGAAAATAAAAGAATCATATTTTTTCCACAAACATGATCTTTTAGTCCCCGGTTTTTTATTTTCCCAAGGGTAACAGGAGAAATTGGACACCAAAAGTTGTTGTTCAATTCGTCCTGAGTATGCTGATACCCTATATGTGGGAGTAAACTACTGTGTGGGCACACGTCGGGGCTCGGAAGGGAAGTAGTGACGTTTTGGATTGCAGACTTTGATGGAATGGTCTGCGGGCATCATGTCGCATTTGGAGAGCCCCTGATGTGCCTGAACAGTGGAAACCCCCAATTCTAACTCCAACCCTAACCCCAACACACCCCTAACCCTAATCCCAACCCTAACTATAACCCCAACCCTAACACACCCCTAACCCTAATCCCAACCCTAACCCTAATCCTAACTTTAGCCCCAGCCCTAACCCTAACTTTAGCCCCAACCCTAACCCTAATGGGAAAATGGAAATAAATACATTTTTAAAATTTTATTATTTTTCCCTAACTAAGAGGGTGATAAAGGGGGGTTTGATTTATTATTTATAGCAGATTTTTATGTTTGGCAGCTGTCACACGCTAAAAGACCCTTTTTATTACAAAAAATAGTTTTTACATCACGACATTTTGAGAGCTATAATTTTTCCTTATTTGGCCCACAGAGTCATATGAGGTCTTATTTTTTGCAGGACGAGTTGACGTTTTTATTGGCATTTTTGGGCACATGACATTTTTTGATCACTTTTCATTACGATTTTTGGGAGGCATAATGAACAAAAACCAGCAATTCATCAATTTCTGTTGGGGGGGCGTTTATACCGTTCCGCGTGTGGTAAAATTGATAAAGCAGTTTTATTCTTCGGGTTAGCATGATTACAGTGATACCTCATTTATATTTTTTTTATGTTTTGGCACTTTTATACAATAAAAACAATTTCATATAAAAAATAATTATTTTTACATCGCTTTATTCTGCGAGCTATAACTTTTTTATTTTTTCGCTCATGATGCTGTATGGCGGCTCGTTTATTGCAGGACAAGATGACGTTTTCAGGGGTACCATGTTTATATCTGTCTTTTGATTTCGTGTTATTCCATTTTTTGTTCGGCAGTATAATGATAAAGCATTGTTTTTTTGCCTTGTTTTTTTTTTAAGGGGTTCACTAAAGGGGTTAACTAGTGGGACAGTTTTATAGGGCGTGTCGTTACGGACGCGGTGATACTAAATATGTGTACTTTTATTGTTTTTTTCATTTACATAATAATAATGTGTTTATTGGGGAAATTTTTTAAAATTTATTTAGGGATCTTTTAAAAAAAAATTTACACATGTTTTTTTTTTTTTTTTGCATTTTTACTTTGCCCCAGGGTGGGACATCACTGTATAGTGTCAGATCGCTGATCTGACAGTTGGCTTAGCACTCTGTCAGATCTGCGATCTGACAAGCAGTGCAGGAGGCTTGCCGGCACCTGCACTCAGCAGGCACTTGCAAGCCACCTGCCTGCAGTACCCGGATGGACCCCGCAGCCGTCTTGGATCCTGGGGCCTGCATGAAGGAGGCCCTTGGAACAGCGCGATCACAACGCGCTGCTCTGAGGGTCTCAGAGAAGCACGCAGGGAGCCCCCTCCCTGCATGATGCTTCCATATGCCGCTGGAACACTGCGATCATGTTTGATCACAGTGTGCCAGGGGTTAAAGTGCCGGGAGCTGTCCGTGACTGCTCCTGGCACTTACTGCCTCTCACAGCTGACACCCGGCCGCGATCAGCTGCGCTATCCTCGTGAGCGCGGCTGATCGCGTATGACGTAATATTCCGTCCTTGGGAATAAAGTCCAAGGGCACATGGACTGAATAGTACATCTGATGGCAGAAAGGGGTTAATATCAACACACAGCTGTCTGCTTAGTATTGGTTAGTTTGAATTCATATGAGGACCCTACTTCTTTTTTTTATGGGGTCTGCTGTATACTCACCAGAAAAGGCTAAGCAAATAGCTGTGAGCTGTTATTAATAGCATGGGGACCTTTTAGGATATTGACACCTTTCACAGATTATTAACATCAGCCCCCAGCCATGGGCTTTCTCTCTGCTGGTTAAGAAAATTACATGGGACCCCACATGGGACCCCACGCCATTTTTCTATTTAATTCTTAATTTTACACAAGATGTAAACAGCAGGTTCTGAATACAACTCTCATTGGCGCATGGTCTAGCTGATCTCTGTCTTCAGCAGCCAGTACCTGGATCAGCGCGAATGGTACTGCTTTTCCAAGGGGCCGGTACTTGTCACATGTGCATATGGACGGCACACGTATGTGAAACAGAGAGAGCAAATGGATACACGGCTGTCACATATGAATATAATGATGGCACACGGACAAGGACTACAGATCTCACCAGTACTGGTTTTTCCAGTACAGAAATCACCAGGACGTCTGAAGTAGGCCTTATTAGCGTGATAAGACAAGTGCTACAAATTTTTGTGAAAAATCAAGCAATCTTGGATAACTTATTTGAACCTGTAAAATATCTGTCAAAATTAAATGACCTGAATCTTAACCCTAGGGGTATTTTGAAGATGAAGTGTGAATTCAGCATCCCACGCATGGGCGTACCCAGGATCAAAACTAGGGGGGGGCAAGCCAATGTCGCATCTTATACAGGTTACATCATATACACTGTACATTATCCTGCATATTAGGTATGGAGCATTAGAACTGTTGTATATTGTATAATACAGCAGTGTATGCGACACTACGCTGTATATACCATATATTATACATGGCAGTCGCGCTCATGTCAGGAGCGGTACCAGCAAGTCCGAGGATTGCAGTGCGATCCTCGCATGAGTTATACGGCCGTCTGTCTATGCCCTTGTTATAATAATACTGAAATATTAATCTATTATTAAAGTATTAAGGAGCTCACAAGTAAAAAAAAGCCCCCTACCTCCCCTGTCCCCCACCCACACCCCAACAGCCCATTGTCTCACATGCACCCCTTAGAGTTCTGTCCCACTGACCCCACAATACTCCCATCCTCTCACATGAACCCCTCAGTGCTCTGTTGCTCCTCCCCACTTCAGTCCCCACAATACCCCCATCCTCTCACAGTAAACCCCCAGTGCCCTAGCCCCACAATACCCCCATCCTCTTATATTCAACCCCAGTGACCTGTCCACCCTCCCTCACAATACACCATCCTCTCACATTCACCAACCAGTGCCCTGTATCTCCTCCCCCCACAATACCCCATCCTCTCACATTCACTCTCTGTGCCCTGTTGCCCCTCCCCCACTTCAGCCCCCACAATACCCCATCCTCTCACATTAACCCCCCAGTGCCCTAGCCCCCACAATACCCCAACCTCTCACATTAACCCCCCCAGTGCCCTAGCCCCCACAATACCCCATACTCTTACATTCACTCCAGTGCCCTGTACCCCTCCCCCACAATACCCCCATCCTCTCACATTAACCCCCCCAGTGCCCTAGCCCCCACAATACCCCCATCCTCTTACATTCACCCCAGTGCCCTGTACCCCTCCCCCACAATACCCCCATCCTCTCACATTAACCCCCCCAGTGCCCTAGCCCCCACAATACCCCTATCCTCTTACATTCACCGCAGCGCCCTGTACCCCTCCCCCACTGTACCCCCATCCTCTCACATTCCCCCACAGTGACCATGACATGCCTGAGCAGAATGAATTTATTAAATTCCATCCCCACTTACCATGAAGCTTGCAGGCAGTGACTGAGGCAGGAGCAGGAAGTGTCCAGTGTCTGCACACAGAGGGCACTAGGACCCAATGTGGCTGAGACAACCAGAGCCTGCAGGGCAGAAAGTGAAACTACAGCTGCTGCAGCTAGGAAGAAGCTCCTCTGGTGAGACAGCAGCACCGTGCACTGCGCACACAGACAGGCACTGTAACCTGTGGCAGAGGGAGCCGGCATTGTGCTGCTCTCTCCGCTCTCTTTCATTGTGTGCCCCTGCCCCCCCCACTGCCCCACGGTGGGTACGCCCATGATCCCACGGGAAACTGCAGTGCACTGTCCAAATGAGAAATTAAATAATGTAATAATTTACTCTCAGCTGGACCCTACATAAATTGCTTTTGTTTTCAGAAATGTTGCTAACATATTTTCTACATGATTATTGCACAGTATTGCGCTATGCAATTACATTTATATTGTATTTATTCCATGACCTTGAAAATTCTTAGCTTCTATTATTGTCGGAATTTCATTAAGTTGGAGTAGCTAAGTCCTATTAAGTAGCAGATGAATGACAAAAAAAGTTTGTAGGATGAGTGATAAAAGAAACAGATTCTGTCTTACTCTGCAGTGAGTTCTAAGGGGTAATTTTTTTCTTTATGAGAAGTGCCAAGTCGGCGTAAGGAGACTTCTAGGCCATGCAATGTTCTTCTGGGAATTTTAATATGCAAATAGCCTCTTCAGAGAAGAAGACATGAACTCTAGTACCACCTATTGAGGGTAGCAATCCTAGAAGTCACTTTCAACCCTTTGGAAATCCTTAGGACAAAAACAAACCAGGCACTCCATTTGTAGAGACTTTTTTGAGGTGTTTGCCCCTCATCAGTGCAAAACATGAGGTCTCATTAGGCTGAGTGAGAGGCTTCTGAGTCCTATAACACTGATTTAAAAAATATCTGTCAGGTAAAAGTGGTCATTAGCTAGAATGCCTGCTCTCCTGATACTGACACAAGAACTATGAACAAGCAAAATACTCATTCGTTGTGTGAAATTACTTTTAAACAAAGCTTGAAAACCATTGTTCTTGATAGCATTTCCTTTAATCCAATCACTACTATTGTTCTTCACTTTATCTTCAGGAGTTTAGAGGATTTGAATCAATTCTTACAAGTTGTAAAGACTAATCTTGCCAGGATCGAACAAGTAATTGTGCATGGACTGCCAAAATACAAAACTATATTTCCTCCTGAATATTAATGAGTTGCCTGTCAGTGAATTATTTACAAAAGGGTTGCAAACAATTCCTGCCTCTTGCATAGCTCTACTTCAGTTCTGATTCCAATTGTTTCATTAGACTGCCTCTACATGTTCTGTCTACATCACAATTTCTGATTCTGATGAGGCCCCCTGGGCTCACTCACAATTTTGCTTAAGAACAATGCCATCAATAAAGAATAGAATAAAAATCCTTTAAGAGCAATTTATTAAAATGATCCAGGAGTAATTGGTGATGAACAATGTTTTTTTTTTCAATAATGGCTCACCATATCACAAGGTAAGGGCGCATTCAGACGTCAGAATCTCAGACCGATTTGCACAGATGTCAACATGTAAGGAGATGGACCAGCTGCCGTGTTCCCCTGAAAACATCAATGCTACTATGGTGTAGAATGTGAATATTGTTTTATTCATGATATGTTTCCATGTTTTAACAATTGTAATTCCCCTGTGGGCTGTAGTAATAACTAAGGCCACAAGATGTCACTGTCTAGAATGTGGGTGACATTTGCCCAGTAACACAACAGGCATAGAGTTAGATCAGGGTTAACAGCCAACCAGTTTGGGAGAATGAACTGAGTGATAGTGACCAGTCCAGCAAGTGACAGGACAAACAATGTGTGGACAGCAGTGAGTGAAGTAGCAGGCCTAAGAGGCTGCTAGGGACAGTGTGAGCCTAATACTCTGGGCAGTGGATTGCTGAAAATACCTGTCACTGTATGTCAGAAGCTGCAGACAGCCGCACTGCATCTAGCTGCAGAAGGTCTCTGCGTTTTGCCTTGCAGACACCTTCTTAACCCTTCTGACTCTTTGACCCAGCGGCAACCTGTCTCTAGCTCTAAATAACACACCTGACCTGGGTGTTTATAGACTAATCCTGGGCATTAACCCTACTGAAGAATACACCGAGTCCCTCCTGATGATACTGGGCAAAGGTCTGGATGAGAGATTGATCTCTGATCGTGAGTACAAATTTATGGCCCCCCTAATCTCCTATCATCCACATGTTTTACTTCCTACACAAAATTCAGAAGGGACTTACCCCCTTGAAGGGGCGCCCCATTGTGTCAGGTGTGGGTTCCCTCAGTCAAAATGCTGGAATCTATGTTGACCATAACCTTTGCCCATTTGTTACCTCTCTGTCTTCTTATGTGTGGGACACATCTGATCTACTACAAAAAAATTGATGGTGTCTCTGTAGATAAGGATACGTTATTGGATTCAATAGATGATGAGGCCCTATATAGTAGCATTCCAAACTCTATTGGCCTAAAAGCTTTGAAGTTCCACTAAGATCGAGAGCTGTGTACTTCAGTAGACATAATGATTTGGTATTGGATTTGATGAAGTAAATACTTACCCATAACTTTTTTCTGTTTGACGGCAAGTACTTCCACCAGCACACGGGGATGGCGATGGGTTGCTCATGTGCACCATCACATGCCAACCTCCTCCTGGGCTGGTGGAAGGAAACAGTCATCTTTCCTGATGTCGAGTGCTGGTGGTCGGACAAGATATCAGCTTGGCATCGTTATATAGATGATGTGTTTGTCATTTGGTCAGGATCAGAAAGTGAATTTTGTAGGTTTGTACAGGAATTAAACACTAGTGAAATAGGTTTAAGATTTACCTCCGAGTGTGACCGTACTGAACTTGCATTTCTTAACGTCGAAATAACAAAAAATGCTAAGGGCTTTTTAAGTACCAGAGTCTTTAGGAAGCCCATGGGACAGTCACCACCCTAGTCCCATTAAAGAAGGGTATACCTCGTGGGAGGTACGTCATGATTAGGAGGAGCTGCTCCGAGGAAGTCATGTTTAGGGTACAAGCATAGGACCAATTCAGACAACACTGGTACCCTGATGAGGTCTTAAACCAAGCATATAGAAATGCCCTGAGTAGGGAGAGAAGTACTCTTTTACAGCCCCGAGAAATCCAGACAAGCAATGAAGTCTGAAGGGTTATCGGGACATTTGACAACCAAGCAGACCAAGTTTTTAGGATCCTCAATATACACTGGCGAATCATACAGGCAGACAATACCCTTGAAAGCATCATTCCTAGACAACCACTAATCACCTTCCGTAAGGGACGGTTCCTTAAGGACCGATTAGTACACAGCCGTTACATAAGACTAAGATCAGAAGGCACCTGGCTTGATAGGAAGATCTGCTGTACTTTTAAGTGTTTCAATTGTTCCTTCTGTAAAATGATTGCCCCTTGTAAAAGTTTTCAAAGTGTATCAACTGGCAAATGGTTCTTTTTAAGGGACTTTGCCAATTGCAAAACAATAGGAGTGATCTATATGGAACGTGTTCATGCTCCAAATATTATATAAGAAAAACTAGAAGGGAACTAAGGAGAAGGATAAGCGAACACTTAGGTGACTGGAGGCATGAGCGGGACACCCCCGTGACTCGACATGTTTGAGATTGCCATCAGGAAAACAGGGATGTCATGACTTTCTGTGTGTTAGAGTATAGAAGACAGAATGGTAGACAGGGTGACTGGGATAGGCTATTCCTACAAAAGGAATCTCAATGGATTTTTAGAATGAAGTCAGTAGCCCCGAAAGGGTTAAATGAATAACTAACCTATGGTTGTTTCATCTGAGACCATCTTACTCTTTTCACAAGTACCAATGTTGATGCTATCTACCCTTTAAAAATATAGGAACATGCCTTGCTTACACACACCTAAGAGATGGTGAGTGTGATTAATTAATTTTTGCCTAATCATTTATGGCCTATTTTTGCATCATGTTTGTATCTTCTATTATATTATGTGGCTTACTTCCTAAGTAGTGGACAGTGATGGGGTTTTGGGTGGTATTAATCACCTATAATGCATTGGTCAACGTTCGTGGGGAGATGGATTATAGGTACCTGCCATCTTTATGGGATTATACATCTTGTAGAGATAATTTGAATTATGTGTGTTGGTTATTTCCCAACAAATGCTTTTAATCTGAGTATCTGTCCCTCACACACACACCTTAGGTAATTCTCAACATATGAAGAGAGAATGATGCTTTGGTAACCATAGAGATACACATACAGGTTGCTTTGAATTGACCATTCATTATATATGAGCTGCTGCCAACAGGTGGACATGTTTCATTCAAGTACTGAGGTCCAGTCAGATGATTCAGCACCTTTATTCATCAGGGTGTCCCTTAATACCTGTTGGCACGGCTTGCTCCTGTTATTTGCGGGCGCGTAATCGGTGTAAATATTCCAGATTTCCTTTGAGCCCGTTTGCCCTTATCCAAGATGGAGTCTTGTATCTCGCCCTGTCATGGAACTTCCTGTCTGTCCCTTATTTAAGTCCGGGTCGTGTGTTCCTCCTTGCCTGAGTATTTTGTGCTGGTGGCTCCTGAGCTTCTGTTTGTTGCTGGTGAACTCCCTGCTACTGCTGCTCATTACTCTGTGGTCTGCCTTCGCCTCATTCAGTTGCCTTCCATCTTCTGTGTGCTCCTGTATCCTGACCGGGGTAGCCTATTGACCGGAATACTTGGGTGCAGCCTCTCGCCTCTGAAACTGCTGCGGTCAGTAAGAAGTGTTACCTTCCTCATATCTTCTGGACTGTGTCTGTTGGGCTGTAGTACGGGACTTGAGCGGGACTTGTCAGCCCTTAAAGGTACCTATAGAGACCTTCCCTATCTACGCTTCATCTACATATAACTGGACTTCTACAAACAAGTGTCCTATGCACATGTGATCAAGTTATTGCTTTACTACGTAGTTTAAGTACTGTGTGCATTACCACTACCCCTTGCTGGATAACCACGTTTAAGTACTGTGTGCATTCCCACTAATATCCTTGCTGGACTTCCTCGTTTTAGTACTGTGTGTATTCGCACTAATATCTTTACTGGACTTCCTCGTTAAGTGTCTCGCGCACTCCTACGTCATATCCTTGCTGGACTGGTTCGTATCAGCGGTGGCGTCAGGCTATTCAGTTTCCTGTGATTTACTATATTGTGCTGAGCACCTCGTTTCAATTGCAGGAATATTTGTGTTAGTTCTGTTTGCATTTCTATTTTGTCAAATACACCTTTTTGCTGCAGCTTTGTTCTCAGGTTTTATCCCACATAATTGTTACACTTGGATTGTATTGTTAGTGCACATGAGCCGAGTATCAAGGGATGGGCAGGTGCGGGCAGTCTTGGGGTCCAAAAGCACATGCATCTCCACAGGCCCTTGCTTCATCTAGTCTGCTCCGCTCACCGAACATGTATGGCCAGGCTCGTGCACAGGGCGTTATACACTGCAATCATAGAGTTGTCAACTCGCCTGCGCCACTTGTCGCCGTTGTACTTAGTACGCATGAGTGCTGTGGAACGCATGATAACAGGAAGCAGAGAACGAACGAGGTCTGCACAAGTTATCATAATGACCTCTAGTGCTTGGAATGAGTACATTCCCAAATGTACTTTTCAAGTTATCCCTCAAGTACCCTCACTTGTCTTCCCTTCTTTTGAGGTCCATGCTGTCAGACTCTACATCCCCTTCTCCATGCGAGTGGCAGTGGTGTATCATCCTCCCGGCCCTTGTCATCAGTTCCTGGATCAATTTGCCACCTGGCTTCCACATTTTCTCTCCTGTGACATCCCCACCCTCATCATGGGTGATTTCAACATCCCAATTGCTCTTCCCTCTCCCCATCTGCCTCTCACCTTTTATCTCTAACCTCCTCTTTCGGCCTCTTGCAGCATACTAACTACCCCCATGCATGAAGATGGAAACTCCCTCGACTTGGTTTTCTCACGACTTTGCTCAGTGGATGATTTCACAAACTCCCCTCTCCCGCTCTCTGACCACAACCTTCTTCCATTCTCTATCCAGAACTGCCATCCCGCTCAGGTCACCCCAACTTTCCACACATATAGAAACATACAAGCCATTAACACCCAGAAACTTATGAAGATCTTGCAGTCATCGTTGGCCCCTATCTACTCTTTCTCATGTCCAGATTCTGCACTGAAGCATTACAATGAACCCCTGCAAAGTGCCCTGGATGAAACTGCACCTCCTATACATAGAACAATATGACATAGACGCCGACAACCGTGGCACACGCTGCAAACACGTTTCCTGCAGCGGTGCTCCAGGTGCGCCGAACGTCTGTGGATGAAATCTAATCTATCCGAAGACTTCATACATTACAAGTTTATGCTTAAAACATACAACTCTGCCCTTCACCTCTCCAAACAAACCTATTTCAACACCCTCATCACCTCACTATCCAATAACCCCAAACGTCTCTTTGACACTTTTCACTCCCTACTGAACCCAAAAGTGCAGGCTCCAACCACGGATCTCCACGCTGACGATCTGGCCAATTATTTCCAAAAAAAAATTGACCACATCCGACAGAAAATTATCTCCCAATCCCCTCATACCATGCACTGTCCTCCCTCCCCCACTGCATCCAGCTCCCTCTCTGATTTTGAACCAGTCACAGAAGAAGAAGTAATCAGGCTCCTTGCATCTTCTCGCCCTACCACTTGCATCAGTAACCCCATTCCGTCACATCTCCTCCAGTCCCTTTCCCCTGCTGTCTCACCTAACAAAAATATTCAACCTCTCTCTCTCTTCCGGTATCTATCCCTCCTCATTTAAACATGCCATCATACATCCATTACTTAAAAAATCATCCCTCGATCAAAACTGTGCCGCTAACTATAGACCTGTCTCTAATCTTCCCTTCATCTTTAAACTCCTGGAACGCCTGGTCCACACCCGTCTTATTCGATATCTCTCAGATAACTCTCTTCTCGACCCTCTTCAATCTGGTTTCCGCTCTTTACACTCTACTGAAACTGCCCTCACTAAAGTCTCTACTGATCTTCTATCAGCTAAATCTAATGGTCACTACCCCATGCTAATTCTCTTGGATCTCTCCGCAGCATTCGACACTGTGGGCCATCAGCTCCTCCTCACTATGCTCCGCTCCATCAGCCTCAAGGACACCGTTCTCTCCTGGTTCTCCTCCTATCTCTCTGACCGTTCCTTCACTGTATGTTTTGCTGGTTCCTCCTCCTCTCATCTTCCCCTTACTGTTGGGGTTCCTCAAGGATCAGTCCTAGGCCCCCTCCTCTTCTCTTTGTATACTGCCCCTATTGGACAAACAATCAGTAGATTTGGTTTCCAGTAACATCTCTATGCTGATGACACCCAATTATACACTTCTTCACCCGTTATCACGCCTGCCTTTTTAGAAAACACCAGTGATTGTCTTACCGCTGTCTCTAACATCATGTCCTCCCTCTATCTGAAACTGAACCTGTCAAAAATGGAACTCCTCGTGTTTCTTCCCTCTACTAACCTACCTTTGCCTGACATTGCCATCTCCATGTGTGGTTCCACCATTACTCCCAGCAACATGCCCGCTGTCTTGGGGTCATACTTGATTCCAACTTTCATTCACCTCCCACATCCTATCACTGGCTCGCTCTTGTTATCTACACCTCAAAAACATTTCTAGAATTCGACCTTTTCTTACTTTCGATTCTGCAAAAACTCTTACTGTTTCTCTTATTCATTCTCGTCTGGACTATTGAAGCTCTCTACTAATCGGTATCCCTCTTACCAAACTTTCCCCTCTCCAATTTGTCTTGAATGCTGTAGCCAGGATCATATTCCTCACCAATCATTACACCGATGCCTCTACCTTGTGCCAGTCATTACACTGGTTACCCGTCCACTACAGAATCCAGTACAAACTTATAACCATTACTCACAAAGCACTCCATGGCTCAGCACCACCCTACATGTCCTCCCTTGTCTCAGCCTACCCGTGCCCTCCGTTCTGCTAATGACCTGAGGTTAGCATCCTCAATAATCAGAGCCTCCCACTCCCGTCTCCAAGACTTCTCATGTGCTGCGCCAATTCTTTGGAATGCACTACCCAGGATAATTCGATTAATTCCCAATCCCCACAGTTTTAAGCGTGCCCTAAAAACACACTTGTTCAGATTCAGACTTGCATACTGCCTCAACGCATTAACGTAACTATCCCTCTTGGCCCATTCAAATTTTTTTTTTACCATAATCAGGTACCTCGTATTATGGTCTTACCCGCTTTATGCATTTAATAGACCTCTGTGTCTGTACTTTTACATACTTTGGTGTTATGAATGTGCTAGAGATGGTTCCTGAGCAGAGGCTCCCTCTGGTGGTTACAGACAGTACTGAACCTTTCAGCGAGGAGTGGCAATCTGGGTTCACGGACTGGTCTGATATAAGGGAGGTTCCCTCCCATGATGGTTGCCGGTGATCAATTGTTCTTGTCTCAATTGTGGTTCCTGGTTCATTTGGAAGTTTGCTGGAGTCTTGCCTGCATCTCCTGCTTTCAGATAAGATATTTTTTGCTTTTCTTTTTGTGCTTGCTTTTTGCATTGTTTTCTGCACTTTTGTGGAGGTCAGCCAGGTCCCCTCCTGGCGCCTGAGCTCCTCACAGTTTATCTGCAGCCACTGTTATTTGCTCTTTTGCTTTTTCCTGTTTTTTCAGTGGCTGCGGCTTGGTTTTTGTTCACACTGAGATCTGATTTAGTGGGTGGCGAGATCGTGTGATCTCAGTATTTTTGTAATCAGAATTGTTGGATTTTTGTAGGGTTTTCTGGGTTGCAGAAAGTAATCTCTCCTGTCCTATCCTATACAGTCAGCTTGTGGCCCCAGCGTTTGCTCAGTCTATTTTCTGCCTATGTTTGTATTTTCATCTTGTCTAACCGCCATTATATGTTTTGGGGCTTCCTATTATCTTTGGGGATCTGCTCCGGGGCAGATAGCTTTCATCTTTCTGCCTTTAGGTGTAGTTATCTCTCAGGCTGTGACGAGGCATCTAGGATCAACGTAGGAACGCTCCACGGCTACCTCTAGTTGTGTCGTTAGTTTAGGAATCTGCAACCCATCAGTTACCAACATCTCAGTTGTTCGGCTGCCCTGCTGTTGTTCCTGTCCTCCTCAGCTACCGAAACATAACAGTATCACCGGCCATAACTGAAAATTATATGGTACTCACAGAAGGGAAAAATAGTGTGGAAAGAAAAAAGTTGTCAGAGTTGTCAGAGATTTTTTTTTTTTTCTGTCTGTTGCATTTTTTCCCTCTTTTTCTCTGGGTGCTGAGGAGGATTTTTTTCTCTCAATGGAGTTTGCACAGTTGTCTGGCCGTGTGGATCAGCTTGCCACTGAGGTTCGGAGTATTGCTACCTATCTTGCTGGGTTGCCAATTGTGGAACCTAGGATTCCCATGCCAGATTTGTTTTTGGGGGATCGGGCTAAATTTCTGAATTTCAAAAATAACTGTAAGTTGTTTTTTGCCTTAAAGCCTAAGTCCTCAGGTAACGCAAGCACAGCAGGTTCAAATTGTCATCTCTCTCCTGCGCGGCAATCCTCAGGATTGGGCTTTTTCCCTGACACCTGGGGATCCTGTTTTGAATGATATTGATGCATTTTTTCTGGCTCTGGGGTTATTGTACGATGAACCTAATGTCACTGATCAAGCTGAAAAAACCTTGTTGGCATTAAATCAGGGTCTTGAAGACGCTGAGTTGTACTGTCAGAAATTCCGAAAGTGGGCAGTCCTGACCAAATGGAATGATGATGCTTTGGCGGCCCTTTTTCGGAAGGGGCTGTCAGAGAATGTAAAGGATGTTATGGTGGGATTCCCCACTCCCTCTGGTCTCAATGATTCTATTTCATTGGCTATTCAAATTGACAGACGTTTGCGTGAGCGCAGAGATATGCGTGAGATAGTGTTGCCTTGTGAGCCAGCTTCTGAGCCCATGCAGTGTGATAGAGTGACTTCTGGGGCACAGCGTCATGAGTTTCGAAAGCGCAATGGGTTATGTTTCTACTGTGGTGATGCCTCTAATGCTATTTCAGTCTGCCCTAAGCGGGGAAGACGTTTTGCACGCTCAGTTGTCTTGGGTAGTGTTCAGACTAAATTTCTGTTGACTGTTACCCTGATTTGCTCCCTGTCCACATTTTCTGCTCAGGCTTTTGTTGATTCAGGAACAGCTATTAACCTGATGGAGTTTGACTTTGCCAAACGTTGTGGGTTTCCCATGATACCCCTGCGGAAGTCTATTCCCCTACTGGGCATCCCTTTGGCGGAGAATAAGCCCCAGTTTTCTACTCAGGTGATAATGAGGGTTGAACCAGATCATCAGAAGAGTTGCAAATTTCTGGTGCTATATAATCTGCATGACATTATTGTACTAGGTTTCCCTTGGTTACAGTCTCATAATCCTGTTTTGGATTGGAAATCTGTGTCTGTGACCAGTTGGGGCTGCCAATGTGTTAATGCCGACACTCCTGTTTTTTCTGCCTCTCCCAAGTCTCAGGATGTTCCTGACTTTTTGACTGATTTTTCGGATGTATTTAGTGAAAGTAAATCTGCATCTTTGCCCCCTCACAGGAGCTACGATTGCGCTATTGAATTAGTGCCTGGTGGTAAATTTCCTAAAGGTCGCCTTTTTAACTTGTCTGTACCTGAACACGATGCTATGCGATCTTATATCAAGGAGTCATTGGAGAAGGGTCATATCAGACCATCTTCTTCACCCTTGGGTGCCGGTTTTTTCTTTGTGGCCAAAAAGGATGGTTCATTGAGGCCGTGTATTGATTATCGTCTCTTGAATAAGATCACTGTGAAGTATCAATATCTGTTACCCTTGATTTCTGACCTGTTTTCCAGGGTGAAAAGTGCTAGTTGATTTACCAACCTTGACCTCAGGGGGGCGTATAACCTTATTCGCATTAAGCACGGGGATGAATGGAAGATGGCGTTTAATACCTCAGAGGGGCATTTTGAGTACCTAGTGATGCCCTTTGGGCTCACTAATGCTCCTTCCGTCTTCCAATCCTTCATGAATGATATTTTCAGGGATTTTGTGGATAAATTTCTGATTGTTTATTTGGATGATATCTTGATTTTTTCCAATGACTGGGACTCTCATGTGAAACATGTTCGGACTGTGTTCCAGATTTTGAGAGAGAATGCACTGTATGTGAAGGGATCAAAGTGTCTTTTTGGCGTACGGAAGGTCTCATTTCTGGGATTCATTTTGTCTCTGTCTGTTATTGAAATGGACCCGGTCAAGGTTCAAGCCATCTGTGATTGGGTCCAACCTACTTCATTAAAGGCTCTTCAGAGATTTTTGGGTTTTGCCAATTTTTATCGTAAATTTATTGGTAATTTCTCCGGTATTGTTAAACCATTGACTGATTTGACCAAAAAGGGTTCTGATGTGGTGAATTGGCCTCTTGAGGCAGTCTCTGCGTTTCAGGAACTTAAGCAGAGATTCACTTCTCCTGTTCTAGGGCAGCCTGATGTTTCGCTAACGTTTCAGGTGGAGGTTGATGCCTCTGAAATTGGGGCAGGTGCTGTTTTGTCCCAAAGAGATCCAGAGACCTCTAAGAGTAAACCTTGTGCCTTTTCTCTCGAAAATTTTCTCCAACTGAACGTAATTATGACGTGGGTAATCGGGAGTTATTGGCCATGAAGTGGGCCTTTGAAGAGTGGAGACATTGGCTGGAAGGAGCCAAACATCAGGTGGTGGTCCTCATGGACCATAAGAATCTGGTTTATCTTGAATCAGCCAAGCGACTTAATCCTAGACAGGCCAGGTGGGCCTTGTTTTTCACACGTTTTAATTTTGTGGTTTCTTTTCTTCCTGGCACTAAGAATGTTAAGGCAGATGCCCTCTCGAGGAGTTTCTTTGCGGACTCTCCTGAGTTATCTGATCCTACTGTTATTTTGAAAGAGGGTGTAGTTCTTTCTGCCATCTCGCCCAGTTTGAGACTGGCCTTGGAAGGGTGTCAGGAGGATAAACCTGAGCGCTGCCCTATTGGGAAATTGTTTGTCCCAGACCAGTGGAAGAGTGCAAACACCCAAGAATTGTCCTCCTGACCATAACCTCTCCACTTAACCAAATATTGAAGTTTCTGTCTAGAAAAACAAGAATCCAATATTTTCTCAACCACATACTCCAGATTGCCCTCAACCAAAACAGGGTCAGGAGGCGCAGCCATAGGAACCACTGGCTCGACAAACCTCTTCAATAAGGACTTGTGGAACACGTTATGGATCTTAAATGTCCCTGGAAGAAGCAAACGGAAGGAAACAGGATTAACAGTCTCCATGATCTTATAAGGTCCAATGAACCTGGGCTTAAACTTGAGGACAACCAAACCAAGTCCCCCACTTTAAACCGAGGACCATCAGTCCTATGCCGGTTGGCAAACCGTTGGGCCCTCTCCTGAGAGAGATACAACCTCTCCACTACCTGGTCCCAATTCTGCTGCATTCGCTCCACAACAGAGTCAACACCCGGACAGACAGAAGCCTCCGCCTGTCCCGAAGAAAATCGAGGGTGAAACCCAAAATTGCAGAAAAATGGAGACATCAAGGTGGAAGAGCTAGCCCTATTATTAAGAGCAAACTCAGCCAAAGGCAAAAAAGAGACCCAGTCATCTTGATCAGCAGACACAAAACATCTCAAGTCTCCAAGGTCTGGTTTGTTCTCTCGGTTTGTCCATTGGTCTGAGGATGAAAAGCAGAGGAGAAAGATAATTGAACACCAAGTTTAGAACAAAATGTCCTCCAAAATCTGGAAACAAACTGGACTCCTCTGTTAGACACAATGCTCTCCGGAATGCCATGTAACCGAACCACGTGCTGAAGGAGCAATGGCACCAATTCGGAGGAGGAAGGTAACTTAGGTAATGGCACAAGATGTATCATCTTGGAGAACCTATCACAGATTACCCAGATAACGGTTATTCTCTGAGAAACAGGGAGATCGGAAATAAAATCCATAGAGATATGGGTCCATGGCCTCTTGGGCACAGGTAATGGCATTAACAAACCACTAGAGCGAGAGCAAGGCTTGGAGCAAGTCCCACAGGACTGCACAAATTCCCTGACGTCACGAGACAAAGTAGGCCACCAAAAGGACCGACTCACCAAGTCTCTGGTACCAAAAATCCCGGGATGACCAGCCAACGCGGAACAATGAATCTCAGACATCACACTCTTATTCCACTGGTCTGGGACAAACAATTTCCCAATAGGGCAGCGCTCAGGTTTATCCTCCTGACACCCTTCCAAGGCCAGTCTCAAATTGGGCGAGATGGCGGAAAGTACTACACCCTCTTTCAAAATAACAGCAGGATCAGATAACTCAGGAGAGTCCGCAAAGAAACTCCTCGAGAGGGCATCCGCCTTAACATTCTTAGTGCCAGGAAGAAAAGAAACCACAAAATTAAAACGTGTGAAAAACAAGGCCCACCTGGACTGTCTAGGATTAAGTCGCTTGGCTGATTCGACCTAAACCAGATTCTTATGGTCCGTGAGGACCACCACCTGATGTTTGGCTCCTTCCAGCCAATGTCTCCACTCTTCAAAGGCCCACTTCATGGCCAATAACTCCTGATTACCCACGTCATAATTACGTTCAGTTGGAGAAAATTTCCGAGAGAAAAAGTCACAGTTGTTACTCTTAGAGGTCTCTGGATCTCTTTGGGACAAAACGTCACCTGCCCCAATTTCAGAGGCATCAACCTCCACCTGAAACGGTAGAGAAACATCAGGCTGCCATAGAACAGGAGCAGAAGTGAATCTCTGCTTTTAAGTTCCTTAAACGCAGAAACTGCTTCAGGAGGCCAATTCACCACATTAGAACCCTTTTTGGTCAAATCAGTCAATGGTTTAACAATACCGGAGAAATTACCAATAAATGTACGATAAAAATTGGCAAAACCCAAAAATCTCTGAAGAGCCTTTAATGAAGTAGGTTGGACCCAATCACAGATGGCCTGAACCTTGACCGGGTCCATTTCAATAACAGATGGAGACAAAATGAATCCCAGAAAAGAGACCTTCTGTATGCCAAAAAGACACTTTGATCCCTTCACATACAGTGCATTCTATCTCAAAATCTGGAACACAGTCCGAACATATTTCACATGAGAGTCCCAGTCATTGGAAAAAATAAAGATATCCAAATAAACAATCAGAAATTTATCCACAAAATTCCTGAAAATATCATTCATGAAGGATTGGAAGACGGAAGGAGCATTAGTGAGCCCAAAGGGCATCACTAGGTACTCAAAATGCCCCTCTGGGGTATTAAACGCCGTCTTCCATTCATCCCCGAGCTTAATGCGAATAAGGTTACACGCCCCCCTGAGGTCAAGCTTGGTAAACCGACTAGCACTTTCCACTCTGGAAAACAGGTCAGAAATCAAGGGTAACGGATATTGATACTTCACAGTGATCTTATTCAAGAGACGATAATCAATACACGGCCTAAATGATCCATCCTTTTTGGCCACAAAGAAAAAACCGGCGCCCAAGGGTGAAGAGGATGGTCTGATATGACCCTTCTCCAATGACTCCTTGATATAAGGTCGCATAGCATCGTGTTCAGGTACAGACAAGTTAAAAAGGCGACCTTTAGGAAATTTACCACCAGGCACTAATTCAATAGCGCAATCATAGCTCCTGTGAGGGGGCAAGGATGCAGATTTACTTTCACTAAATACATCCGAAAATCAGTCAAAAAGTCAGGAACATCCTGAGACTTGGGAGAGGCAGAAAAAACAGGAGTGTCAGTATTAACTGTGAGACAGTGAAGGAATGTGTGTTGAATGGGGTGTGCATTTCGCCTAGGTATAAGGGAAATGTGTGGCTTTGTAAACCTAGTGGTAGAGAAAGGTCACTACACCTCACATTCAGCACACACTTACAGCACAGGCCTGAAACTACTCAGGTCTTGATTAGGAGACCAGAAGTAGGTGTCTGCAAACACAATCTGAGAGCTCATTCAGTCTGGACAAGGGGTCCAGGCACAGAAGGTGTCTCCAAGAGTGTTAGAGCTGTCTTCAGCCTGGACACAGAGAGGTGTCCTGGCACAAGGAAGCAGTCTCTGTGAGAATGCTCCAAGAGTGTTAGAGCTGTCTTCAGCCTGGACACAGAGAGGTGTCCTGGCACAAGGAAGCAGTCTCTGTGAGAATGCTCCAAGAGTGTTAGAGCTGTCTTCAGCCTGGACACAGAGAGGTGTCCTGGCACAAGGAAGCAGTCTCTGTGAGAATGCATGCTGATGATTACTGAAGAGGAGGAGAGCCGTCTCAGTCTGGGTGCAGGAAGGACCCCGGACACAGGAGTGTCTCTGTGAACCTCCAGCATAATGACTACTGAATAGGAGTGGATCTCTCTCAAGTCTGGTCATGGAAGGTGCCTTCAGACACAGGAGGAGTATCTGTGAAGCTCCATACTGGTAACATATGTGATATGTGTTGTTTTGGGCACAGACTGGTAGAGTCTGGGTCCCGGATAGAGAGGGCCATCTATCTAAGTGTAATTAGAGGCTAGACAAGCCCAGGTTTTCTGTTTATGCTTTGTTTTAATCTGTGTGCTGTGGACTTTAATAAAACTGGTTGCGGCCAGTTTTCACCAAACTGCTGTCTGAATGAACTGTTTCCGTGCCATTCTGTCTACCCAGACAGCGATCCTAGAGCTAAAACCCCCGGAAAGGCTACAATTGGTGGAGAATGCTGGGGCAGCGCAGGGCCTGGTACAGTTAGTGCTGGAGTGTGCATGCAGCACAGTGGCAAGAGACAGCATTAAAGGTGAAGTCTATTGAAATAGCAGCAGAAAAAAAAAAAAAAAAAAAGTGTGTGTCAGCAGAAACGTCTGTTTGGAGCAGTCTTGGAGAGACAGTGGCCCTGATAGGGTCTGCAGAGAGAAAATGTATGCACAGCAAAGCTGAACTTGTTGTGAAAATGACTGTGGAATGTGCAGCAGCAAAAGAAAAGTTTGTGGAGCAGTCTTAAAGAGACAGTAGCCCTAATAGACTTTGCAAAGGGAAAAAAAAAAAAAAAGTGGTTGCACAGCAAGGCTGAATTTTCTGTGGAAAAAAGCTGTGTAGTGTGTATGTCTTGAGTGAAGACTGCCGTTGTTAAGACAGAGAAGTCTGACAGCATGGATGACAGCATGGAGGCGCTGTTTGAACAAATGGCGCAAGTTAATGTGCAACATAAAACTGCCGTGGTTGAGACAGATAAGTCCGGCCGTGTGAAGGAGCTCATTGAGTACCTGGTACAGGCCCAGCGAAGCATGCAGCAGAGCATGGAGCAGCAGCGCCTGCAGTACCAGCGGCAAATGCAGCAGTACCAGCAGCAAATCCTGCAGCAGCAGCAGGAGAATAACCGGTTGTTTTTTGAGCAGGTTGCAGCACTGCAGGGGACTTGTGGTGCATCGTCCCAAAGTAATGTTGCAAAGTCACCTGACTTGTCCGCTGTGAAGAGGGCGGTAAGACGGTCCTTGAAAAAGATGACACCTCGTGATGATGTGGAGGTATATCTCACTAGGTTTGAGAGACTGGCAGAGAAGGAGAATCTGCCCCTATCTGAATGGGCCATGATGGTCGCACCATATCTGATTGGAGAGCCCCAAAGGGCATATGCTGACCTGAGCGAGCAGGACAGCCAAGACTATGCTAAGATGAAAGTGGAGATTCGTACCCGGCTGGGTGTTACGGTGACAGCCCATGCCAGGGGAGTTCATGACTGGAGATACAGTTGGGAGTCTGCAGTCAGCAGGCCTGATTATGGAGTTGAAAAGGTGGTAGTGAACCGCTACACCCGAGCATGTCCTACAGTGAACCGCTACACCCGAGCATGTTCTCCTGAGGTACAGCCGTCTGAGAGGACGTCACTTCAGAGTTCCCGGACGTCGAACTCTCCCGGTAAGAGCGTTCCAGCTGTTGGGGACATGGGGTATGCTGATAAGCGGGTTCAGGCCCGAGGGGACATGTGGGTGGAAGAGTGTGATGGACAGTGTTGGAGATGTCGTGAAATTGCAGCCAACTGTCCACTAGAGGGGGAGCCTATGTGCCGTGATGTTGGCAGATCCCTCTCTCTCTGCGCAGAACCTGTGTGTGTGACCACCGCAACCGAAGAGACTGGACCACAGGTGTCCCCGGTGGTTACAAATGGTTGCTCAGCGCAGGCCCTCTTGGACTCAGAGAGTCCAGTGACTTCCGTATGTGACAGCCTGATTGATAGGGACTTCATCCCTGATAAGCACTTGAGTATGGTGTGCATCCATGGAGACACCAAAGTCTACCCAGAGACTGCCGTGGACTTGGTCCCCAAACTCGGGGAGATTTCATGTGAAGTGGGGTAGTGAAGACCCTGGTGCAACCCGTTATATTGGGTAATGACTTTCCCCGGTCTAAGGATCTCTGGGGGAGGGGTGATTCTGATGGACAGTGTGATGAAGCCCTACTGAGGGTACGCAGTCCCGAGGGGCGGAACACGATGCTAGTGGGATGTTAAAATTATGTGATAATGATGATGATAATGCTAATGATGATGATGAACCTGATAATGATGATGACCATGAAAATGGTGCTGATGCTGGTAATGATAGTGATGATAATACTGATCATAGTCATGATAATGATGTTGATAATAATGATGACTGTGATAGTGATGAAATTCCTTTGCAGGTGATGTTGGGAGACGAGGATGGTGGTTCTCGGGAACCGAGTGTCCCTGACTTGCCTGTGTCCTGTGACGGTTTTGAGAGTGAGCAGTGGCGAGAACCCTCTCTTAAAACAGCACAGGAAAATATGATTGTTCTAAATGAGGTTTCCCAGGAGCCTGACTCTGAGGAGAGGTTCTCTCATGTTGCCATAAACACTGAAGTCCAGGGAGAGGTTGTGAGTCAGCTCCTAGTACCTGAACTATATAGAAGTGTAGTGCTGGGGTTGTCACATAGTCACATACTTGAGGGACCAGATGATGAAGTTAATGTTGTGGATGACATGTTAACTAAGGTTCCAGATCAGGATGTGAATGAGAATGAATTCTATACTCCTGAAAGTGAGCAGGATATGAATGAAAATGAATTCTATACTCCTGAAAGTGAGCAGGATATGAATGAAAATGAAGGGTATAGCCCTGACAGTGAGCCAGAGGTGACTGAGGAAGTAGAGTGTGGGACGGACGGTGGGGCTTCTGGGCATGTCTTGCCAGAAGAGCCTGAAAGTGGGGAACTGGAGAAAAGTGAAAAACCCCCTATACCTTCTGTGATAGTTGGTGACACAGGGTCAGTGCACCAGGGACAGGAGGTACGTGAGTTTCTGAGGAAGAGTCAGCAGAAGTGTTCTGATGTGTCGGGTCGTACTTCTCTGGCCAGGCACTATATCGAAAATGAGCCCGGCCCTAAGGTCAAGATGAAACCGTGCAGGATACCCGAGGCCCGCAGAGAGCATAGGCCTGGGAGGGTACAGGGTAGTGCGGATGCTTCAGATGAAGAGAAAGCTGATGTTGGCTATGACAGTGGTGAGGATGAAGTTGATGAGGGCCATGACTGGTCCAGAGGTCACTGTCTCTGTTGGATTGTTGACCAGCCCTCCGGTCTGGATGACCAGCCCTCCGGTCTGGAGAAGAGGGAGGGGATATGTGAGACAGTGAAGGAATGTGTGTTGAATGGGGTGTGCATTTCGCCTAGGTATAAGGGAAATGTGTGGCTTTGTAAACCTAGTGGTAGAGAAAGGTCACTACACCTCACATTCAGCACACACTTGCAGCACAGGCCTGAAACTACTCAGGTCTTGATTAGGAGACCAGAAGTAGGTGTCTGCAAACACAATCTGAGAGCTCATTCAGTCTGGACAAGGGGTCCAGGCACAGAAGGTGTCTCCAAGAGTGTTAGAGCTGTCTTCAGCCTGGACACAGAGAGGTGTCCTGGCACAAGGAAGCAGTCTCTGTGAGAATGCTCCAAGAGTGTTAGAGCTGTCTTCAGCCTGGACACAGAAAGGTGTCCTGGCACAAGGAAGCAGTCTCTGTGAGAATGCTCCAAGAGTGTTAGAGCTGTCTTCAGCCTGGACACAGAGAGGTGTCCTGGCACAAGGAAGCAGTCTCTGTGAGAATGCATGCTGATGATTACTGAAGAGGAGGAGAGCCGTCTCAGTCTGGGTGCAGGAAGGACCCCGGACACAGGAGTGTCTCTGTGAACCTCCAGCATAATGACTACTGAATAGGAGTGGATCTCTCTCAAGTCTGGTCATGGAAGGTGCCTTCAGACACAGGAGGAGTATCTGTGAAGCTCCATACTGGTAACATATGTGATATGTGTTGTTTTGGGCACAGACTGGTAGAGTCTGGGTCCCGGATAGAGAGGGCCATCTATCTAAGTGTAATTAGAGGCTAGACAAGCCCAGGTTTTCTGTTTATGCTTTGTTTTAATCTGTGTGCTGTGGACTTTAATAAAACTGGTTGAGGCCAGTTTTCACCAAACTGCTGTCTGAATGAACTGTTTCCGTGCCATTCTGTCTACCCAGACAGCGATCCTAGAGCTAAAACCCCGGAAAGGCTACATAACACATTGGCAGCCCCAACTGGTCACAGACACAGATTTCCAATCCAAAACAGGATTATGAGACTGTAACCAAGGGAAACCTAGTACAATAATGTCATGCAGATTATGCAGCACCAGAAATTTGCAACTCTCCTGATGATCTGGTACAACCCTCATTATCACCTGAGTAGAAAACTGGGGTTTATTCTCCGCCAAAGGGGTAGAATCAATGCCCAGTAGGGGAATAGACTTCCGCAGGGGTATCATGGGAATCCCACAACGTTTGGCAAAGTCAAAATCCATCAGGTTAATAGCTTCTCCTGAATCAACAAAAGCCTGAGCAGACAATGTGGACAGGGAGCAAATCAGGGTAACTGTAAACAGAAATTTAGTCTGAACATTACCCAAGACAACTGAGCGTGCAAAACGTCTTCCCCGCTTAGGACAGACGGAAAGAGCATGAGAGGCGTCACCATAGTAGAAACATAACCCATTGCGCTTTCGAAACTCATGACGCTGAGCCCCAGAAGTCACTCCATCACACACATACCTCTGCGCTGACGCAAACGTCTGTCAATTTGAATAGCCAATGACATAGAATCATTGAGACCAGAGGTGACAGGGAATCCCACCATAACATCCTTTACATTCTCTGACAGCCCCTTCTGAAAAAGGGCTGCCAAAGCATCATCATTCCATTTGGTCAGGACTGACCAAAAAGGGTTCTGATGTGGTGAATTAGCCTCCTGAGGCAGTTTCTGCGTTTCAGGAACTTAAGCAGAGATTCACTTCTTCTCCTGTTCTATGGCAGCCTGATGTTTCTCTACCGTTTCAGGTGGAGGTTGATGCCTCTGAAATTGGGGCAGGTGCCGTTTTGTCCCAAAGAGATCCAGAGACCTCTAAGAGTAACCCTTGTGCCTTTTTCGCTCGAAAATTTTCTCCAACTGAACGTAATTATGATGTGGGTAATCGCGAGTTATTGGCCATGAAGTGGGCCTTTGAAGAGTGGAGACATTGGCTGGAAGGAGCCAAACATCAGGTGGTGGTCCTCACGGACCATAAGAATCTGGTTTAGCTCGAATCAGCCAAGCGACTTAATCCTAGACAGGCCAGGTGGGCCTTGTTTTTCACACGTTTTAATTTTGTGGTTTCTTTTCTTCCTGGCACTAAGAATGTTAAGGCGGATGCCCTCTCAAGGAGTTTCCTTGCAGACTCTCCTGAGTTATCTGATCCTGCTGTTATTTTGAAAGAGGGTGTAGTTCTTTCCGCCATCTCGCCCAATTTGAGACTGGCTCTGGAAGGGTGTCAGGAGGATAAACCTGAGCGCTGCCCTATTGGGAAATTGTTTGTCCCAGACCAGTGGAAGAAGAGTGTGATGTCTGAGATTCATTGTTCCTCGTTGGCTGGTCATCCCGGGATTTTTGGTACCAGAGACTTGGTGAGTCGGTCCTTTTGGTGGCCTACTTTGTCTCGTGACGTCAGGGAATTTGTGCAGTCCTGTGGGACTTGCTCTCGCTCCAAGCCTTGCTCTCGATCTAGTGGTTTGTTAATGCCATTACCTGTGCCCAAGAGGCCATGGACCCATATCTCTATGGATTTTATTTCCGACCTCCCTGTTTCTCAGAGAATGACCGTTATCTGTTGTGAATGTGTTAGAAATGAATTGTGAGCAGAAGCTCCCTCTGGTGGTTACAAACAGTACTGAACTATTCAATGAAGATTGTGAAGATTGGCAATCAGGTGTTACAGACTGGTCTTATATAAGGGAGGTTCCCTCCCATCAGGGTTGCCGTGATCAATTGTTCTGGTCTCAACTTTGGAACCTGGTTCTCTGGGAAGCTTGCTGTGTCTTGCCTGCATCTTCTGCTAACAGATAAGATATTTTCTGCTTTTATTTTTGTGCTTGCTTTTTGCATTTTGTCCTGCACTTCTGTGGAGGTCAGCCAGGTCCCCTCCGGGGGCTTGTGCTCCTCTCAGTTTATCTGAGCCACTGTTATTTGTTCATTTGCCTTTTCCAGTTTTTTCAGTGGCTGCTGCTTAGTTTTGTTACACCAGAGAACTAATTTAGGTGGTAGAGGTCGTGTGATCTCAGGTGTTTTTGCAATTAGTGAGTTGGTATTTTTTTAGGGTTTTTTTGGATTGCAGTAAGTGTCCTTCCTATCCTTTTCTTTCTAGGAAGATTGGGCCCCAAAGTTTGCTCATACTATTTTCTGTCTGTGTCTGTATTTCCTCTTGTCTAACCACCATTACATGTTTGGGGGCTTCCTATGTTCTTTGGGGATCTGTTCCGGGGCAGATAGTTTTCCTCTTTCTATCTTTAGGTGTAGCTAGCTTCTCAGACTGTGATGAGGCATCTAGGACCAACGTAGGTACGCTCCATGGCTGCCTTTAGTTGTGGTGGTTAGTCAGGGTACTGCAATCCAGTAGATTCCAACCTCTCTGGTGTATTGCCTTTTTTGCCTGCTCTCCTCAGCTACCAAATCATACCAGTTATCTGGGTAATCTGTGATAGGTTTTCCAAGATGATACATCTTGTGCCATTACCTAAGTTAACTTCCTCCTCCGAATTGGTGCCTTTGTTCCTTCAGCACGTGGTTCGGATACATGGCATTCCGGAGAACATTGTGTCTGACAGAGGAGTCCAGTTTGTTTCCAGATTTTGGAGGACATTTTGTTCTAAACATGGTGTTCAATTATCTTTCTCCTCTGCTTTTCATCCTCAGACCAATGGACAAACCGAGAGAACAAACCAGACCTTGGAGACTTATTTGAGATGTTTTGTGTCTGCTGATCAAGATGACTGGGTCTCTTTTTTGCCTTTGGCTGAGTTTGCTCTTAATAATAGGGCTAGCTCTGCCACCTTGATGTCTCCATTTTTCTGCAATTTTGGGTTTCACCCTCGATTTTCTTCGGGACAGGCGGAGGCTTCTGTCTGTCCGGGTGTTGACTCTGTTGTGGAGCGAATGCAGCAGATTTGGGATCAGTTAGTGGAGAGGTTGTCTCTCTCTCAGCAGAAGGCCCAACGGTTTGCCAACCGGCATTGGACTGATGGTCCTCGGTTTAAAGTGGGGGACTTGGTTTGGTTGTCCTCAAGAAATATCCCTATGAGGGTTGCATCTCCAAAGTTTAAGCCTAGGTTCATTAGACCTTATAAGATCATGGAGATTCTTAATCCTGTTTCCTTCCATTTGCTTCTTCCAGGGACATTTAAGATCCATAACGTGTTCCACAAGTCCTTATTGAAGAGGTTTGTCCATCCAGTGGGCAATCTGGAGTATGTGGTTGAGAAAATATTGGATTCTCGTTTTTCTAGACAGAAACTCCAGTATTTGGTTAAGCGGAGAGGTTATGGTCAGGAGGACAATTCTTGGGTGTTTGCTTCGGACATCCATGCTAGCAGACTGATCCGTGCCTATCACCGAGCTCATCCTGATCGGCCTGGTTGCACAAGTGAGGGTTCAGTGACCCCTCCTCAAGGGGGGGTTACTGTTATGAATGTGCTAGAGATGGTTTCTGAGCAGAGGCTCCCTCTCGTGGTTACAGAAAGTACTGAACCTTTCAGCGAGGAATGGCAATCTGAGATCACTGACTGGTCTGATATAAGGGAGGTTCCCTCCCATGATGGTTGCCGGTGATCAATTGTTTTTGTCTCAATTGTGGTTCCTGGTTCATTTGGAAGTTTGCTGAGTCTTGCCTGCATCTTCTGCTTTCAGATAAGATATTTTCTGCTTTTATTTTTGTGCTTGCTTTTTGCATAGTTCCCTGCACTTCTGTGGAGGTCAGCCAGGTCCCCTCCGGGGGCTTGTGCTCCTCTCAGTTTATTTGAAGCCACTGTTATTTGTTCATTTGCTTTTTCCTGTTTTTTCAGTGGCTGCGGCTTAGTTTTGTTACACCAGAGATCTGATTTAGGTGGTAGAGATCGTGTGATCTCAGGTGTTTTTGCAATCAGAAGAGTTGATATTTTTTAGGGTTTTTTTGGATTGCAGTGAGTATCCTTTCCTGTACTTTTCTGTCTAGACAGATTGGGCCCCAGCGTTTGCTCATTCTATTTTCTGTCTGTGTCCGTGCTTCTTCTTGTCTAACCGCCATTACATGGTTGGGGGCTTCCTATTTTCTTTGGGGAACTGCTGCGGGGCAGATAGCTTTCCTCTTTCTGCCTTTAGGTGTAGTTATCTTTTAGGCTGTGACGAGGCGTCTAGGATCAACGTAGGAATTCTCCACGGCTACCTCTAGTTGTGTGGTTAGTTCAGGTTACTGCAATTCAATAGGTTCCAGCCTCTCTGGCGTATTGCCGAAATTTGCATTTTCTCCTCAGCTACCAAAACACAACAGCTCCCATAACAGGCTGGCTGGAGAATTGGTGCCATTGCCAATTCCGGATAGGCCTTGAACTCATTTGTCCATGGATTTTATCACTGATCTCCCTCCTTCCAATGTCAAAACTTTGGTCTGGGTAGTGGTTGACAGATTTAGCAACCAGGCGCATTTTGTACCTTTGGCAGGACTAACTAACGCAGAAACACTATCTAAGTTGTTTATTGAGCGTGTTATGCAGTTGCATGGCGTGCCTCTGAATTTGGTGTCTGATAGAGGGTTGCAGTTTGTGTCCAAATTTTGGAGGGCATTTTGTAAAAGATTGGGTATTAGCTTGACCTTCTCTTCGGCCTACCATCCCGAAACCAACGGTCAGACGGAGAGGACCAGTCAGTCACTGGAACAGATTTTGCGGTGTCTTGCCACATCTCAGCAGGACGATTGGTGTTCCTCGTTGCCTGTGGCTGAGTTTGCATTTAATAATCGAGTTAATCAGTCCACTGGCACTTCTCCGTATTTTGTAACTACGGTTTTCACTCGCATTTTGGTGAATTTTCCAGGCTATATTCGGGGTGTTCAGGGCTGATTCGGCGGTTCAACGTTTGGGGGAGGTGTGGCGGGAGGTCCAGAAGAACATATGGGGTGGCGCAGGGCAAACAGAAACATTTTGCTGATAAGCGACGATCTGTAGGACCTATATTTCTGGTAGGAGATAAAGTGTGGTTGTCTACCAAGAACATACGTCTGAAACTTTCTTCCGCTAAGCTGGGTCCCAAGTTTATTGGTCCTTACGAGATCATTGAGGTTGTCAATCCAGTGGCCTTTCGCTTACCTCCGTCGCTTCATATCCCCAATGTGTTCCATAAGTCCCTCCTTAAGTCATTTGTACCTTCCTCTGCTGGGTTCCCATCCCCTTCATCTACTGTGTTGGTGGAAGGTCAGACTGAGTATGAAGTTGAACAGATTGTTGATTTTCGGATGGTTTGCAGTTCGCTTCAGTACTTGGTACATTGGAGGGGTTATGATCCTGAGGATCGATCTTGGGTCCTGGCGTGATCAGTCCTGGCTTTTCATGCGCGCTATCCTGAGAAACCTGGGGGTCCGGTGGCCCCCCCTTGAGAGGAGAGTACTCTCATGATCCAGACCGGGTTTTTCCTGTCTCTCCCTTTCCTGGTCTGGTCATTCAGTGGTTAACTTTTCTCTGCCTCGTTCTGGTGTCAGGTTGGCTGTTTCTCTGCGCTGCTTCATGCAGACAGTGTCAGTTATATTTCCTGCCTATGGTTTGTGTAGCTGACTCTGGAGAACCCCTGGTTTGTCCTGCTGTGCTTAGCTGACTTTGCTTGTGTCTGTGATCTCTGTCCCGTCTCTGTGTCTCCTTGTGTGCTTGGATTCCCCTGTACCCGACTCTGCTTTGGCTCTGCCCTGCTCCTGTCTCTTGCTTCTGGTATTTCTGCTTCTGACTGGTACTGACCTTTTTGGCATGTCTCTGACTCTGTGTTTGGTAATTGCCGTGGTACTGCTCTACTCTTTGGTATCGACCCAGCTTGTTTGACTTTTCTGCTGCCACCTGGTGGTAGCCTCGCTGCAGTGCTGCTGCTGCTGCTCTGAGCAGTATTTCATTATCCCCTCCACTTCACTGCCATCTTGTGGAGTTTGCATTTACCTGCAAAGCTGCAGCTTGACACAGCGCATCGGAGACAGAAGTAGAGCAGAGAGTCATGGGAACAGGAGAAAGGTGAGTATGTTTTCTTTTTATTTATGTGTATGGGATGTTTGGCTGCACATGGGGAGGATGTATGAGACTTATCATGGGCATGGGGTGGCAATATGGGTCTTATGGACATGGGGATGCAATATGGGTCTTATGGACATAGGGAGGCTATATGGGTCTTATGGACATGGGGAGGAAATATGGGTCTTATCGACATGGGGAGGCTATATGGGTCTTATGACGTGGGGAGGCTGTATGGGTCTTATGGACATGGGAAGGCTATATGGGTCTTATGGACATGGGGAGGCTAAGGGGATCTTATCATAGACATGGGGAGGCTATGGGGATCTTATCATGGACATGGGGAGGTTATGGGGATATTGACATGGGGAGGCTATGGAGGTCTTAACATAGACTTGGGTAGAGGCTGTGTGGGCTTCACACGCCGGACATGGGGAGGTTGTGTTGGCCTCAGAGCCTGGACAATGGGAGGCTGTGTTGGCCTCAGACGCTGGACACGGGGAGGCTGTATTGGCCTCAGACGCTGGACATGGGGAGGCTGTGTTGGCCTCAGATGCTGGACATGGGGAGGCTGTGTTGGCTTCAGATGCTGGACATGGGGACGCTGTGTGGGCCTCTGATGATGGACATGGGAAGGCTGTGTGGGCCTCAGATGCTGGACCTGGGGAGGCTGTGTGGGCCTCATACGATATATTAAAGGGGCTGTATTTGGGTTCAAATGGTATATTGGGGAATATTATGTTATCATACTTAATTCTGCTCAATATTAAGTGATATAATTGATATTAATATAATTATTAATATAATTATAATATGTTAATTAATTATTTATTATTATTAATTAATACTGAGTAGAATTAATTTCAGCCTATTGGTTCAGCCCTTCATAGCAGTCATTGTCTATCGCGTGGCCCCTTGAGAAAATTAATTGCCCACTCCTATATTAAATTGATGTCTGTTTAGCTCTGCTGATAACAGTGCCATAGAAGCACTGAACAGACATCAATCAAGCCCATGGCAGAGCCTTCTTTAATGGCAGAAGAAAAGGATAGGACATTTAACCTCAAACTGCCCAAACGTTCTCCCGTCCAACATCATCTGACAGAGAATCAGGAAGTCCCATAGATATTAGATGATCGACTGACCCTATCAAAATCATTAGTTTCATCCATGTTCAGACTAATGTGTATGGGAGATTTTGAGCATGTCATTTTTCTATCATTAGACTTTATTGCCACCAAAGATATATATAAAAACAGCATAGAAAACCTTTACAACATACCTTTTTTATATAACTTTCCAATAGAAAATATGTGTGTATTTGGAGAAGGCTTCGGGTTTTATTCACATATCAGTGTTTGTTGGCTATTTCACTGACAGCATATTGACACATTATGATTCATTCATCAATGGTTTTTCCATGCTTAAATTTTTTTAAAAAATGTTGGCTGTTCTATTCCATCCTATTGACATTGTCATCTATTTTACAGAAAAACTATCTGTCTGGATTCTGTTCTTCAACCTGACAGAAGAAATCAGTGTGCGTGATTTTTGTGTTTTGCAAAATGGGTCATAAAAAAACCCCAGCACCTTTCAATATGATTCATGCAATTGTTTATTCATTTACTACCAATTTATTGGAGAAGTCCTGCAGATTGGTGTATTGCTGGTACACAGTGACTGTCTAACACTGGTGGGTGAGGACTCACTATGACAAGGGCAGAGCGTTCCCTGGAAGGGCGTGACTAAGCGACTACCTGGTTTTCACTAGAGCCTCTGATGGTGAGGATAGGCTGTACCGCTGTTGGTTGTCAGGTACCACTCCAGGACAGTCCTCGGGTCTGCAGCAGCTGAAGAATGGGTCAGAGGCACAGGCGCACGGTACAGGAGGGCAAAGATAAAATGTGGTCAGACGGTCTGAGGTCGGGGCAGGCAGCACAGGGTCAGTAAGAATAGCTTGGGTCAGGAACGAAGAAGTCAGACAGGACGGGAAACTAGCTGGGGTCATTAACGAAGAACAGAGTATGAAGGCATGTATACACGTGGACTATCAGGGTAGGAACAAACATTCGGGCAAGAAGTGGTGGGTGGAGCTGCCAGATAAAGAGCCTGCAGACACAGGAATGGCTGGGGAACCTAATCTCTGCAGGACACAGAATGGTTAAATTCCTGCAGAGACCTGCTATGCCCCTTAAGGCCAGATGGAAACATCAGGATGGTGCAACAGTGCTGCATGCAGCAGACTAAGGGTATGTTTCCTCATTCCGGATTACATCCGGAATAGCTGTGGATTGAACGCTGCGTAGAGCCGCAGCGTTTAATCCGCAGCGTCCAGATGTTATAGCATAGTGGAGGGGATTTGAAGAAATCCCGTCTCCACTATGCATAGTAAAACGCGGGTGACACACCCACGAAACCGGACATGCGGTGTGTCTTTATAGAATGCAGCATGTCTATTTATCTTGCGGAGACGCCTAGTCTCCGCAAGATAAATAATACAGTCTATGAATACGGTGCAGTGATTCCACATGTGTTTAATGAAACACTTGCGGAATCACCGCGTGTGGAAAGGGGTACAGCGCTTTGGGCAGAGCGGGGTTTCCGCTGAGTCCAAAGCGCTGCATATCCGGACCGTGGAAACATACCCTAAGTGAGACAGCCAGACGAGCAGAAAACTGCATGGTGAGCAGAGCGGCACTAAGGGGGCCTCCGAGTCACAGCTGTGCCAATTGGTAGTTGTAAGGTACAGGAATTGGCTAATAATAATAATCTTTATTTTTATATAGCACTAACATATTCCACAGCGCTTTACAGTTTTGCACACATTAGCAATGATGATGCTCTTAAAAATACAATTCCCTAGTTGTGGCGGATAAGTAACATAACCACCAAAATAATATACAGCTATGAAAATGAAAGCTGTGGTAAATTAAAGTGACAGCTGTGAAAGTATACCACATATATTGCATTATTGGCAAGCAAGGCCTCATGTGTAATATTGTAATAAGTGGTCTGTGTGGAAATATAAAGGTAATAATCATTAGATGTCACAGGGGACTCTGAAGGAGATAGTAAGCTTGGAATTACTAACTTGTTCATTTGTGTCTAGGGGAAAACATCTTCTCCACAATAAGTACATGTTTTCCCCCTTCTTGGATTACTATGTTGCCAGGTTTTGCTTGATTATCCTATGTAAACTACATACTTTATATTTAGATATAAGAAAACAATTGCGAGAGATGGCTGTCTTAAAGGGAATCTATCAGTAGGATCAATCCTCCTGAGCCGACTATATGGGCATGTAGATCATAGGAAGATGAATAAAATACCTTAATATCGGAGATCTGATGTCTTGTTCAAGTGAAATCCACATTTTTACTATATGTAAATCAGCTGTTCCAAGCTATAGGCCTGATCTGCATGAGAATCTGCCTACAGAGCATATGTTGAAATGGGGAGGGTCACCCCCAAAATGCATTTTAAATGAGCTATACAGTGTTGTAGGGCAGGGTTCCCCAACTTCAGTCCTCAAGGCCCACCAACAGGTCATGTTTTCAGGATTTCTTTAGTATGGCCCAGGTGATAATTGCAGTACCTGCACAGGCAATAATTCCATCACCTGTGCAATACAAAGGAAATCCTGAAAACATGACCTGTTGGTGGGCCTTGAGGACTGGAGTTGAGGAACCCTGTTGTAGGGGACTTAGCCTCTAACAACCAGACTAACACTATACCTGTTACTGAAATAGTGCCTGAAAAAATAGCTGTTAATTCATGTGAAAATGAGCACAGTTCGGTGCACACTTGATATTACGTTTCCTCATATGCATACGCTTCCTGGTGTATTAGTGTAGCATACCTCCCAACTTTTGAAGAAGGGAAAGAGGGACAAAAACTGCGGCGAGCTGAGTGCGCTGCGGCAAATTTTAGGCCACGCCCCCAAACCACACCCATTTCACTCGTCACACCCATATCCACGCCCCAACCACACCCAAGAATGGATGGAGCCATGTACCATAAAATCCTGAGTGACAACCTCCTTCCCTCCGCCAGGACATTAAAAATGGGTCGTGGCTGGGTCTTCCAGCAAGACAATGACTCAAAACATACATCCAAGGCAACAAAAGAGTGGATCAAAAAGAAGCACATGACAGCCCTGACAGGAAGTGTGCAGGCCCAGAACATGTGCTGGTGTATACACTGCACCCGACATGTGCCACTATATACACTGACCTCAACATGTGACATATACACTGCCCCCAACATGTGCCAGTATAACAGTACATATATACACTATATACCCTGTACACTATGCACTTATACATTGTATATACCTCGTATACTACATGTACACTGTACATATATACCCTGTACACTATACACTATATATATTCCCCGTACAGTACATCAACACTGCATATATAGGAGAGTCTCCATTGGAGAAAGAAGCAGATAGACATAATTCTACTCTATCTTAGGTTAAGTTCACATTGCGCTAGTGCAGTCCGCTCAACGTATGCGTTAAACGGACTGCGCTAACGCAAGTGCCTTTTAAAGATCGCGTTATTCAATTGCGCTAGTGCAGATGCTCCATCTGTGCTAGCGGTGACGGACCCCCAAAGGCCGGGTTCACATTGCTTCAATGGCAATACGATGATGGCATCCATTACATAGCGGTACTAATGCTATGTAACAGATGCGTTAGCGCACCCATAGACTGCAATTATGTAGCGCATCGCTAACGCATGTCATATTTGGCATGCGTTAGAGATGTGCCGTCATTCTATGACAGACCCTCGGACGCGGTCTGCAGCGTTCGGGGGTCCGTCACCGCTAGCATGATCACATAACGCGATCTTTAAAAAGCACTTGCATTAGCACAGTCCATTTAACGCATACGTTGAGCAGACTGCACTAACGCAATGTGAACCTAGCCTAATGCTGCAGACCGCGTTCGAGGGTCTGTCACAGAATGACGGCACATCGCTAATGGATGCCAAATATGACATGCGTTAGCGATGCGCTACATAATTGCAGTCTATTCGTGCGCTAACGCATCCGTTACATAGCGTTAGTGCCGCTATGTAACGGATGCCGTCAGCGCATTGCCATTGACTCAATGTGAACCCGGCCTTACAGAGGAATCCTACTGACCCATCAACAAGGTGCGAATTGCTGACAGTCAACTTCATGACTGGATCTCTACACTACTGAATCAGGAGCCTCAGGACTGAGAGATACCACTGAGATACTATCTCTCAGTCCTGAGGCATACGCATACCACAGCCAAGTGAGACACTGATTGTTTACAGCCAGAGTGACGCAGGCAGGGCTTAGGCGCTGCACTGTTCCGGAATTGAGGATGATGTGGAAACAAATGGCTGCCTGCGTCACTCTCTGGCTGTAAACAATCCCTCCCCCGGTGGACAGATGAGCGCTGCATACAGTACCCGGCCCTCACTCCAACAGATGATGATCCCATCCTGCTTGTCTCGCTCTCACATTTTCCCTCCTCACCATCCACAAGTTATAAACTTTTTTTTCTTTACTTCAGGACTTCATTTCCAGATCCTGCCTGTCTCGCTCTCACATGCTGCCGCGCATGGAGTGGAGCGGCAGAAGCATCAGCTCATGTGAGAGCGAGACAGGCAGGATCTGGGATCTCATCATCTGTTGGAGTGAGAGCCGGGTATTGTATGCAGCGCTCCATACAATACCCGGCTCTCACTGAGCGAGACAGGCAGGATCTGGGGATCTCATCATGGGATCTGTTCAACAGATGAACTCGCGGCTCGATGCGTCGCCGTTCTGTCTCCCGAGAACGAGTTACTACCTGCTGCTGTAAGCTGTCAGCGGTCATTTTCCGGCGGTCAGCTGACTTACAACACGTCACTTCCAGTGGAACGCGACGTGTGGCTGCGAGAAAGTGTGGGAGGTCCCGGGGCTTCCGCATGTACTCTTCTATTGCAGGAAAGTAAACCTCCCGGCAGGGACAGCGGGACAGGGACCCGAAATTGGGACTGTCCCGCTGAATCCGGGACGGTTGGGAGGTATGGTGTAGCAAGTGGTATCAGCAGAAAGAAAACAAGGAGGAGAACGTGTCCACCCACTGTGTGGCATGCCGGGGGGCAGGCAATGTCAGTACACATGCGCACACATGCCAGAAGCATACAGTGTTCACTGTGTGAAGCAAGCACTGTCAATCAGAAGTTGGGTAAGGCCCCCAATGTGCAAATGAAAGGGCGCAATGGTACAACAAACTGTTGGTCACACCAAAGTTGCACCACAGGGCCCTCATTAGAATACGAATTAAAATTTATTTCCTCAGGTTCTACATCAGTAACAAGTACAGCGGGCCAATTAAAATGCATTATGGGGATTGTTAGACTCCGTTTAAATTTATTACTTAAAAAGAGTACCTGCTCTTGGATTTCTCAAGGCTAAGCAGAATTACTAAGCACAGTCAGAACTTTTGAGTGCCGCGCCAGCACTTTATAAAACTATGCATTTTCAACAATAGTGAAACCAATAAATTACAAAATCACTAATAGAGAAGACGTTTAAAATGACATAATGAAAAATACGTGAACAAAAAGGTAAAGGCCAAAGAGGGTGTTCACCACCATATAACCTAGCACCACATAAGGCAGTTAATTCCTAGATACAGAAACTGCAGCAAATTACATGTACCAGAAAAAGCTGTATGTGTGTAAAGGAAGGCACTCAGAAGAGCTGTATAATATAGCACACAATTAGAGTATGTTATTATTCATCAGAAAAGACAGACAAGAAAGTTAAGATGATTTAAAGTGCTCCATACTGGATACAAAAACTCACAAACAGGTGTGAGCTAAAATGGGGCACAACCTACAAAATACTACAACCCCTCCCAAACCTATATCTGTCAGGATGATATACAGCGACACAGAGAACACATGACCAAAACAAACCACCTGAAAAGAGCTAAACACTCGAGAATTAACATATATATTTCTATAGAATAACTTCACATGTTCAGATTTTTAAAAGCTTTAGGTTGCCAAAGACATCAGAAGCGAGATGACCATTCTCCAGACGTTTCCACTCTCAAGACGCTGTATACTTTATAACGGAAGTCAATAGGAAGGCTCATAATTTTTCCAAGCTCCTTTTCAGCCTTATATTTCATTGTTGAATGGAGTTAAAAAACTGAAGTAGAAAAGACGCCACAAAAATGCTGGAAAAACATTAACAAAAACACCGACAGTCAAAAACATTGAAAATGCCATCAGGAAACAACCCGAAAATCACTTCAGAAAACAAAATATGCTGGTGTTTCCTAAAATGTCTTCTTAAAAAAACGTGGTTCATCCACCTGAAAACGACATCATGTGCACATAACTTAATTGAAAGTAAAGATGCACCTCCACAGTCTACACAAATATGAGCAGGGTTTATGCAAGGCATACGTGGTTAGAGCTAAATAAGAAATAAATGGAAAAAGTACTGTACAAGAAAGGGGGAGTATTCAAGAGATTCCCAGATGTATCAGCAGGGAAGTCTAGACTCCCAGGGGACAGTGAGGGATTATCCATAGCAGGTTTTTTTTTTGTTTAACTGCGGACTGCATGAATCACATGCTCAGAAAAGGCATTTCCTCAACATAAGAAACACATAAAACATTTCTGAAATATATAATAAAGTATAGTTACCAGTCTGAACCCTCTAACGTACGTTTCACTGATAGCTTCCTCAGAAAGGGTATAACCACAGCCTAGTTTCCGATTTAGAGGAAACCTGAATTGCAGCCTTGCTGTTTGATTGCAGCCAGGTACATTATTTTCTGAAGTGCTCCAGAATTTGAAAGAAAATATCCAATGCTGCAGCAGATGATTAACAGGTGTTTCCCTATGTACGCATGAGGAGAGACCAGTCAATCATCTGCAGTGGTGCTGGGGGATGGTCGGTGCTGGACTCGTCTTGTCTCATCCGGATCTTCAAAGTACATGTTCTCTGAAATGTTGGAGCATTTTAGAGCATAATATACCTGGCTGCAATTCTGTAGTCAGGATGCAATTCATATGGCCTGCAGCTTGGGCAGCATAAATTGCCTCACAGATTCCTGTCTAAATATTAGTACGTTACGCGTGTATTAGAAGGTGCTCAATGGAGTGATTCCAAATGCATAAAATGAAAACAGTGATGAAAAGTGTGCGAACCTGGCCTAAAATGGTATTTTCATGCATAAATTTGCTTCTCTGAATAAATTGATTCCCTCCAGCAGGATTACTCAGGTAAGTTGCAAAGACATCTTGGTAATTATGGTTTAACCACAGAGATTTCAAATTGCATTCTTGTTTTCCTGCTTCTAAGATATCATATGTTCCCTTATTTGACTGTGTCATAATCAATCTGGCTCTGTTTCATGAAAAAATAGAGTTATTCTCAAAAGCTGTAATTGCTCAAATAAAAACATCCCAAACTCTGTTAGAGGGTCTATGTTAACATAATGTTGTGTACATTTACTATCATATGACAGGTCCTCCTCCTGCACTTGTTAGTGCAACTATCATCCAAGAGTACAGTGCTCTCCTAATCACAAAAATGTAGCTGATGGAGGAGCTTGTGACCAGCCTCTTCCAACTAAGGCCTCTTTCACACATCCGGTGTGCGCCTGACGGCTCCCCCGGCATTTAGCCGCAGCGCCGCATCAGAAAACCGGATGCGCCGCATGCGTTTTTTTGCCGGATGGTTTCTGATGCCCGGAGACATCAGACGACTCCGGCAAAAAAAAAAAACGTTACATGCTGCGTTTTGTCCGGCCGCCGGAATGTACATTTCCGCCGGATCCGGACAAAACCGCATACAACGCACTGACATGCGGCACCATCCGGCGCTAATGCAAGTCAATGCAAAAAAAAAACGCATCCGGCATTACATTTCGCCGGATGCGGTTGGACAAAAAAATGCCGGAGGCGCACTCCGGATGTGTGAAAGAGGCCTAAACACCTCACATGGGAAACCTGCTTTCCAATTAGAGGAGACTCATGGAGAATGATGTCTGGTCACATGTTCCTCCAACAGAAGCTATTTTATAGACAGACATTCTGTGCAGTCTAAGAGGAAAATGAACGAAAAAGAGCAGGAGGAGAACCTGTCATATCTACATAATACGTGTCCCCAACACATCTGGTGGATCAAAGATAAAGTGGCCAGCCCCTTTAAATCCTCCTTCACACCTTTTCTTAAGGTTTTATTTTCATCTTCAAGAGTTTTACTTTATGTTATTACAAAGGCTTTAGGAGTATTTATTTTTTCAGTTGATTGCATTTTTCCTACATCAGAGGTGCACATGCTGGGGCTCGGGGGTCCACAAGTCGCTTACTTGCCATTCTGTGCTTGACAGGTAACACACAGAAGAGGAGTTGCAGGACTGTAAAGCAGGGACTCTTATGCATCGTAATTGTTTTAGGCGGGCGTCATACTGGCGACAGAATCGGACGACTGCAATACGATGAAAAATCGTATTGCAGTCTGCCCTATGTTAATCTATGGAGCAGCTCCTAGTATCAGATTTTTTGTGGTCCGTTTTAAACGTCCGTGTGCAATCGCAGCATGCTGCGATTGTCACCGATTGTGGGTCGACTATCGCCAATGCAAGTCTATGGGAGCGATGAAAAATCTGATTACAAACGGACTGCATGTGTGACTTGCGATTAAATCGCATAGGTGTCCTTTAGAAAAGCCGGCAATTCATCCCCGGCTATACTGTAAAATCACACTGACAGCTTTAATAAAGAATAGAAAGAATAGATATACACACATAGAATACATATATATATATATATACATGTCATTGTGACACATACATATATATATATTTATAGTTCCTAGACTTCTACATACTGTAATAGCCGCTAATTCAATTGCCGGCTTTTGTGAAATCACAGAAGCCAACATGAAATGATACATTGTTTCCACACAGTTAACCATGTCATTTCCTGTATTTTGATATTTGTTTAGAACTTACAATTACATGAGTGTATTTGTGCAAAATTTCAGACATGTAGGGGTTAATTAAAGGTGTAAATTCGTTGAAAAAAAATGCGTGGGCTCCCGCTGTATTTTCTCCACCAGACAGACAAAGCAAGCGAGTGGGGGCAGATAATAACAGCCTAGGGAGGGTACATTTTTTTGTGCCCCCCCTGGCTACTAACATCTGCCCCCAGACACCCCAGAAAGGGCAAATCTATAATTAGATTCGCCCTTTCTGGCACTTTGCCCGTCTATTCCCATTGCCCTGTAGCGGTGGCGAATGGGTTAATAATGTCACCTTAATGTCACCTTAGTATTGAAAGGTGACCTTAAGGCAGGTTAATAATTGAGAGCTGTCAATTAGACAACTATCAATTAATAATCCTATTGAAGTAAAAAAAAAAACACACACACTTTAAGAATAAATAATTTTAATGAAATAAAAACACATATTTTTGACCATCTTTTATTTCACTCTTAATCCGTGTGAAGCCCTTGTTCTTCTAAAATAAATATAAAATAATAAAACAACATTATTCTTACCTATCTGGCAATCTGTCACGTCCCACGATGTAATCCTGCGTGCTCATCTGATAGCTCCTGAATGAATGAGCTTATCTCCTGCCGACAGGAGAGGATGTGATTCATGAATGAAGCTTAATTGATTGTATCCCACTTTCACCTTAGGTCAGGTCACTAAAGTGAAAGTGCCAATAAATCAATTAAGCTCCATTCATGAATCTCTTCCTCTCCTTTCGCTGGGAGAGTAACTTATTCATTCAGGGGAATACAGGTCTGAGACAGCATTATTAGCTCTCTGCGACCTGTAACCTGTTAACCCTTTCTGATGGATTACACCGTGGGACCTGACTCTACATCGGATTGGTAAGAATAATTTTGCTTTTTTATTTTATTTTTATTACAGGAAATGGTTTTAGCAGGAAAATAAAATATGGTCAAAAACTGTGTGATTATTTCATTAAACTTCTTTTTTATTAAAGTGTGTGTGTTTGATTTTTCTATCATACAATAGGATTAATAATTGATAGTTGTCTAATTGACAGCTCTCAATTATTAACCTGCCTTAAGGTCACCTTTCAATACTAAGGTGACATTAACGCCTTATTAACCCATTCGCCACCGCTACAGGGCAATGGGAATAGACGGGCAAAGTGCCAGAAAGGGCGAATCTAATTATAGATTTGCCCTTTCTGGGGTGTCTGGGGGCAGATGTTAGTAGCCAGGGGGGGCAGAAAAAATGTACCCTCCCTAGGCTATTATTATCTGCCCCCACTCGCTTGCTTTGTCTGTCTGGTGGAGAAAATACAGCGGGAGCCCACGCATTTTTTTTCAACGAATTTACACCTTTAATTAACCCCTACATGTCTGAAATTTTGAACAAATACACTCATGTAATTGTAAGTTCTAAACAAATATCAAAATACAGGAAATGACATGGTTAACTGTGTGGAAACAATGTATCATTTCATGTCGGCTTCTGTGATTTCACAAAAGCCGGCAATTGAATTAGCGGCTATTACAGTATGTAGAAGTCTAGGAACTATAAATATATGTATATATACATGTCACAATGACATGTATATATATATATATATATATATATATATATGTATGTGTTCTATGTGTATATATCTATTCTTTCTTTTGTGATTGAAATACTATTCTTTTGGATCCATTATATGTCAGTTTTGCAAGCCTGCGAGAAATTCTCGCAAGTCGGATGAAAATCGGATGTTACAAGGTACACACACATGCGACTAAATTGCATCTTTGAAGGAAAATCGGATGCCAGAAGGATATGTGATGTTTGCATTTTGATACGACAATCGACCGACTAAAACGGACCGATTTTTTGTAGTTGTGTGTGACGCCGGCCTTAGTGTTCAAAATTACTGTGTCCAATAAGGCCTCCTTCCCACGTCCGTATTAAACACGTACATGAAAAACTGGTACAGGTGTCATCCATGTGTGATCCTTGGACCTGTTTTTATAAGTGTTTTTCTGGCATGGACAAAGAAATAATTAAATTACACAGCTTCTCCTATAATTTGCAATTTTAACCCCTTCACAACATACACTGTACATGTACAGCTTGATGACACTATGGAATCTGATTGCATAGGATAAAATGAATCTGAGACCAAAGTTGAAGCAAATAAACTGTATTAACAAGCAAGGTGTATTACATAAACTAACAGAGACAATCTTGAAATTACAGTGAAGTGCCACCAGCACAAAACGAAAATGTCCAGCAACTACAGTCCCTGACAGAACTATGTCGCTTATCCATGTTATGTAAATAAATGCTTATAACCTGACGTTAAATTCATCCATTGGTTGTATAAATTATTCTTTTGAAAGCTGAAACCCTCCCCTCCGAAATGTGGTTTAGGTTAAGAAAATAAATTGGCATCAGTGCAGAAATATTCATTTAATGGACACAGAATGGTCAGATTTTGGCAAGACAAAAGTTTTGTCGCCCACAGAAAGTAATGTGATATTCAAACAAATAATTAACTTAAAATACAAATATATGTTGCATAACATTGGTGAATGAAGTTGTGGTGCTATGAGTCATATTTAATATTTTGTGTGACTTCCATGAGCTTGAAGGACTGCATCTATGCGGTTCAACAATGATTCATACAATTTATTAATGAAGTCATCAGGAATAGCAAAGAATGCAGTCTTCCATGCCTCCCAGAGTTCGTCTAGATTGTTTGGTTTTGTCTTTCAAGCTTCCTCTTTCATCCTACCCCAAACATACTCAATGATGTTCATGTCTGGTGACTGGGCTGGCCGGTCCTTGAGCACCTTGTTCTTTTTTGCCTGGAGGAACTTTGTTGTAGAGATGGGCGTATGAGATGGAGTACCATCCTCATGCAGAATTTGACCCTTTTATGATTTGGAATATAATAGGTAGCTAATACTTCTTGATATTTTAGGCTATTGATATTGCCTTCCACCTTGCAAATGTTTTGCACACCCCCATACTGAATGTAACCCCAGACCATGATCTTTGCACCACCAAATTTAACTGTTTTGTGTGTGTATTTTGGATCCATACGGGCTCCAGTAGGTGTCCTGCAGTATTTGTGTCGGCTGTGGTGTAATTCTACTGAAGATTCATCAGAGAAATCCACATTCTGCCACTTTTTCAGCATCCATCTGTTTAGCAGGCTGTGGGACTTTGCAAATGCCACACGGTTTTTTATTTGCCTTTTGTTTAGTGCTGACTTCTGGGCACTGATTCGACCATGAAGGCCATTTCGAGACAGAATCCTACAAACTCTTCTAGTTGACACAGGGACTTGAGGTGACCAGGCCTGTTGGAGCTCTGCTGCAGTGGAAGAGGGGCTTGCTTTGGATTTTCTAACCAACAAACGTTTCTCCTGAGCAGTTGTCTAGCGGGGTCTGCCAGACCTGGGCTTGTCAAACACATCTCCAGTCTCTTCAAATCTTTTTTTAATTCTTTGTACTTGACGCTGAGACACATTAAAGGTGCCAGCCACCTCTGCAGTGGATCTGGTCTTTAGCCTCTTGATAATCCAGGCTTTGGTCGCAGGGTGGATTTTTGGCATGTTGTCAGAGCTCAAGTTGCAGTTCAAGTGAAGGTCTGGGGTGCTGGGTTTCTTTTTATACACACCTACTAATTAACCGATCATTTACTGAGCACAGGTGAGGATGTAAACTAGGATTGGGTGCATTATATGACCAGGCAACAAAACTTTTGTCTTGCCAAAATCTGACCATTCTGTGTCCATAAAATGATCAATATTTCTGCATTCATGCCAATTTATTTTCTTAATCTAAACCACATTTCGGAGGGTTTCAGCTTTCAAAAGAATATTTTATACAACCAATGGATGAATTTAACATCAGGTTCTAAGCTTTTATTTACATCATATGGATAAGCGACATAACTTCTGTCAGGGAGTGTATGTTAGTGGAGTGCGACCGCTAGTACAAGCAAGTCCAGCAGTTATATGAAGCAGAGTGCGACTGGCACTTGTGGGGGTCCAGAAATATGCAGTGGAGCTAACACCTTTCATGGAAGTCCAGAAATTTACAGGTGGTGTACAGCAAGGAGGAGGTTTTCCAGTATACTTTTTTTAGGGCTGAAAAAGTCCCACAAAGTTCCAGCACCACAGCCCACACAGATACAGTCCAAGAATTAGTACTCTGAAAATATTGGCAAAAATTCTTACGGACCACAAAAGTTCTAGAAATGTATAACTCCTCACTCAGAAGTCCGGACAATAGGTAAACACAGCCAGGATCAGGAAGTAGAGGACTGAAGGCAGCTGGAAGTGATGAGGTAGAGCACCAAGTAATTAATGAGTAGCAGTAGGAACTACAGAAGCAAGCCAGGAGGTAGCTCAGGAACCAACAGCAACAAAATACTCAGGCAAGGAGTATTTCCCAACCCGGACTTAAATAACAGGACTGACAGGAAGTCCAAGGACAGGGCGAAGTAGCAGATTCCATCTTGGGCAAGGGCAAAACAGGCTCCATGGAACATCCGGAATCCTTACACACGCTGTCTCACTAGTAGAGCCTGGGCTATCATCAGTGGGTGTCAGCGATACATCATAGCTGACACCCTGCATTAACACCCACAATCAGTCAGCTATCAATAGCAACAGTGACATCGATTTGCTTGTAGAGGGAAGGAACTCCCTCTCTGCTCCAATCGGCACAGCTTTGTTCTGACGGTCTACATGATGACCCCAAGCTGAAAGATTGGGGCCGGGTGACCCAGGTATGGTGTCCTATAAGGTCCTGCCTTGAGCTCCTCCCTGTATCTGACTGACACCTCTAATGCCTGCAATGCAAAAACATTGCAGAGTATTAGATCTGTGATCAGACAAGGTAAAGTTAATGTCCAATCCTGGGACTAAGTAAAAAGAAATAAAAAAGCAAAATAAAGATTGTTAAAAAGTGAAAAAATAAAAGCTGTTACCTTTCACGTTTCCACCACACTATGAGTGATAGCTTAGCCGCACTATAAGTTGGGGGAGGGCTGAGCTTTTAGTATTGTAAGTGACAGCCCAATCAACCAATGTGAGGCAGAAGCATGCTGAGCTGTAGAAATTGTGATTGACAGCTCAGCTGTCCAGTCTTAGCTAGCTGACTATTATCAGACCTTGACAGTTGTAGATTTTAACTCAGTGGTGTGTTTCCTCTGTATTCTGATCTTTGTTGCTGGTCTTTGGATTTGCCTTTTTGACAACTCGTTTGTATTACCCCTTTTGCCTTGATGCCTTGTTCTTCCATTTCCTTACTATGTTCCTCACAGTGGAAACTGACAGGTTAAATCTCTGAGACAGCTTTTTGTATCCTTCCCCTGAACAACTATGTTGAATAAACTTTGTTTTCAGATCATTTGACAGTTGTTTTGAGGAGCCCACGATGCCACTCTTCAGAGGAGATTCAAACAGGAGAACAACTTGCAAGTGGCCACTTTAAGTAGCTTTTCTCATGATTGCATACACCTGGCTATGAAGTTCAAAGCTCAATGAGGTTACAAAACCAAAAAAAGTGCTTTAGTAAGTCAGTAAAAAGTAGGTAGGAGTATTTAAAACAAGAAAATGATAAGGGTGCCCATACTTATGCACCTGTCAAATTTTGTTTGAATGCAGATTGCACATGTTCTGCTAGTACAATAAACCTCATTTCAAGGCAGAAACATTACTGTGTCCAATAGTTATTAGATATATCAAACTGAAATAGCTGTTGCAAAAACACCAATTTTTATCAAACATTAAGCTTAAGATTAATAGGGGTGCCCAAACTTTTTCATATAACTGGATGGTCTCTATAAAGATTGGTTTTGTAAATTTTGTTTGGAAAATGAAAAACTGCCAATAAAGTTTTAACCCTTCTTATTTCCTAAAAAAAAAAGATGTTTCAAAAATTATGCTGATGTAAAGCAGATATGGGCAAACGTTCCAGGAACACGTTGTAGCAACGGTGGACAAATTATATGTCCTGGGTTAAGTCAGCTACGGAGATGGAACAGCGGTTGGACAAATTGGACAAGCTACTCAAGCACCTGATCCTGAGTCAGCAGCAACAGCACCAGGTACAGCAGGAGACAAATAAAGTCCTAATGCAACAGCTGCAACAACAGCAAAGGCAGATAGAACTATTAATGGGAGAGGTCCGCAGCAGAGAAACGCCCCCCCCCCCCACTCATGCGTCTGGAAAGCGGTAAGATGAACCATACAAAAGATTACCCCCAGTGGATGATATAGAGGAATTTTTGACTGTTTTTGAACTGGTTGCAGAGCAGGAGAGGCTGACCTTGGAGCAGTGGGTGGAGGCGCTAGCCCCCATCTGACAGGTGAACCCCAGAAAGTCTATTTTGACTTGGCCTTGCAGGATGCCCAGGAATATGCCAAGTTGAAAACAGAGATATTGGCATGCTCAGGGGTCACTATGTCTGTCAGAGCCCAAAGGGTTCATCACTGGGCTTATTGTGGTGACATACCTCCCCACTTACAAATGTTTGACTTGCTGCATTTGGTCCAGAAATGTTGCTGCCTGAGTCCTCCACTCCAGCCCAAATGGTTGAGAGGGTCATGGGCAGATTTATTCACTCTCTCTCCAGGCCAGTGCAGACCTGAGTTGCCCAAGGAGACCCCGAAATGTGGATGACCTGGTGGGCCTCGTAGAAAGGTACCAGGTGGTCGAGAGGTGCTTGAGGAAGCCAGAGGGTGGTACATCTCCATACTGTGATACCCAATAGGAGCCCGAATCCCAAAAGAGGGGTAATAAAGCCACCACTGGGGGAGTCCGAGGTCCCAAGGAGCCGCTGCAGGGCTACCAAAGGCTGCTGGTAAAGACCTGATCTGCTGGCGGTGTCACGGTCCTGGACACATAGCAGCCCGTTGTCCTATGTCTGCCGAGTGGATTGATTTTAGCCTAAGCAGGCACTGCTCGTATTATGCCTACCCAACCTGCAGTGTGGACTATCAGCCCGAAGAGGGGCTGCAGTCATGCCCCGTGACCATAAACGGAGTACTGGTAGCAGGACTCTTAGACTTCGGGAGTCTGGTGACCTTGTTAAGGGCCACGCTTCCCCAACAGTTGATTCCACGGAAACATGTGGGCATACGCTGTATCAATGGGGATGCCACAGACTACCCGGTTGCCACAGTGTTGATTAAAACGAGCTGCAGTACAAAGTTCCATGAGGTCGGGGTAGTCAGAGAATTACTACACCCCGTGACAATCGGGTGGGACTTCAGCCTGTTCTGGGACTTGGGAAAGGCAGGGTTGCCCAGTGGCTCAGGCAGGAGCCAGCGCCACCCTGAAGAATCCCTGTCGCAGATGGAGGTGGAGAAGTTTCCCTTGTGTGTCCTAGCTGGTGATGAGGATGAAACGGTGACCAGTGAGGCCAAGGTTTCAGAGCTGGGGGTTTCTAGGTAAAATTTGGGGACTGCTCAATTTTAGATCTTACCCTAAAAGGAGCCTTTGAAAATGTATATGTGATAAATGGGGTTGCTCAAGACCCAGGCGCTGACCCCAGGTACCCACACTTTGCAGTCAATAGCGAATTGCTGTATAAAGTGACTACACTGAGGGGAAGTGAAATAGTGGAGCAGCTGTTGGTTCCAGGGCCATACCGGCGGAGGGTTTTAGACATGGCCCATTCGCATGTTTTGGGGGGACATCTGGGGGTGGAGAAAACGCAGGAGAGAATACTGCAGAGGTTCTATTGGCCGGGATGTTATCGCGAGATCCTGCCCCACGTACCAGATACCCGCTTCCTCTGCGCACTTCCAAAGTCCTAGAGTCCCGTTACTGGTAATAGAGATCCCGTTTGAGTGAGTTGCCATGGACCTAGTAGGTCCTTTAAGTCTGCACGAGGGCATCAATACTGTATATCCTAGTGGTCATGGACTATGCGACCCATTACCCTGAAGAAGTACCCTAAGGAACTCTTCGTGTAAAAGTATCGCCCGGGAACTCGTCCATATTTTTGCTAAGATGGGCCTGCCAAAGGAGATTCTGACAGATCAGGGAACTCCCTTCATGAGCAAGGTTATGAAAGAACTTTACCAACAGCCTAGTAGAGCGCTTCAATAAAACCTTGAAAGTCATGCTCAAAAAAGGTCATTGAGAAGGACGATCGAGACTGGGACTACCTGCCTCCGTTTCAGTTCTTCTCCATCAGTTCCCTAGGCCTCTACTGGCTTCTTGCCATTTGAGCTACTGTATGTATGGTCGACATCCGTGAGGGCTCCTGTACGTCACCAAGGAAACATGGGAAGATGAGGTCATACCGCACCGGAGCATCATAGAGCATGTCGCCCAGCTGCAGGAGAGAATGGCGAAAGCGATGCCTATTGTGAAGGAGCATCTTCTCCAGACACAGGCAAGGGTGTATAACCGATCAGCGAAGCTGAGGCAGTTTCAGGGGACCGCATGCTAGTGCTTATTAACACAGTGGAGAGCAAGTTCTTAGCCAAGTGGCAAGGCCCATATGAGGTGGTGGAAAAACTTGGCGAACTTAAACACAAGGTACACCAGCCGGGGCGAAGGAAGCCGAGAATTGCTGGACACTCCTTGCCTGGGAGCCATTCACAAAGTCACTGCGGACGATGTCACCATTGCAGAGACTCTGACGCCGGCCCAGAGGCAACAGTGTCGAGAGCTGTTGCAGCGGAACCGGGACCATTCTCAGAGTTGCCGGGGCATACGCAGGTGTTCGAGCATGACATGTTGACAGAACCGCATGTGAGGGTGAACCTCAAGCCCTATAGAATTCTGGAAGCACGGAAAGAGGTGATATCCAATGTAGTTAAGAGGATGCTAGACCTCGGCGTGATAGAGAAGTCGAAAACTAGATGGTCGAGTCCCATCGTCCACGTACCGAAGCCTGACGGTGAGTGGCGGTTCTGCAACGACTACCGCAAGCTGCATGAAGTCTCTAGTTTTGATGCTTACCCGATGCCTCGTGTGGACGAACTCACTGAGAGACTTGGACCTGTGAGATATATTACTACCCCACATCTGAACGAAGGGCTATTGGCAGATCCCCATGTCCCAGAGTGCCAAGGAGATGACAGCCTTCTTGATGCTTGAATGGTGTTTTCAATACACCAGGATGCCCTTCGGTCTGCAAGGGATCACGGCCACCTTCCAGAGGACGAGGGATCGGATCCCGGCTCCGCTTTAGAAGAATGCCGCAGCGTCACTCGATGACACAGTGGTCTTTAGCCCTGACTGGGCTAGTCATCAGCCAAAGGTACTAGCGGTTCTAGATGCTTTAAAAAATGTGGGGTTCACGATAAATCCGAAAAAATATGCCATAGGGAAGGAAGAGGCCAAGTACCCACGCTATTTCGTCGGAAAAGGCGAAATTAAACCACAAATCAACAAGATCGAGGCGATTCAAGAGTGGCCGCAACCACTTTCCAGGAAGCAAGTGAGGGAATTTCACTATGATCGCCTGACTATTGACAGATCTTCTTAAAGGCATCAAATTGATGATAGTTAAATGGACTGAAGATACAGAGATGGTGTTCCAGGAACTATAGAGAACTGAAACATCTGGTTCTGGCCGCACCAGACTTCAGCAAACAGTTCGTGGTCCAGACAGATGCATCAGAATTTGTCTTGGGAGCCATGCTGTCTCAAGTAATAAAGGGAGAGAAGAACATCCCATCCTGTATTTGAGCCAGAAGCTCTCGTCATACGAGAAGAACTATGCCATTGTCGAGAAGGAGTGTCTAGCCATAAAATAGGCCGTGTATACATTGAGGTATTAACGACTAGGCCGGAGGTGCCATAGCACTAGTGCACTTTATCTGTCTATGGTATAATATCGCCATATAGTGGATTAACACCTTTAAGATTACCGTATATACTCATGTATAAGCTGACCCGTGTATAAGCCGACCCCCCTAATTTTGCCACAAAAAACTGGGAAAACTTATTGACTCGTGTATAAGCCTAGGGTGAAAAGTGATTATGCCCCCATATGATGCTCCACAGATTATGCCCCCATATGCTGCACAGATTATGCCCAATATGCTCCACAGATTATGCCTCCATATGCTCCAGATTATGCCCAATATGCTTCAGAGATTATGCCCCCATATGATCCAGATTATGCCCCCATATATTCCACAGATTATGCCCCCGTATGATCCACAGATTATGCCCCCGTATGCTCCAGATTATGCCCCCATATGTTCCACAGATTATGCCCCCATATGCTCCAGATTATGCCCCATATGTTCCACAGATTATGCCCCCATATGCTCCATATTATGACCCCATATGCTCCAGATTATGCCCCCATATGCTCCAGATTATGCCCCATATGTTCCACAGATTATGCCCCCATATGCTCCATATTATCCCCCCTATATGCTCCAGATTATGCCCCCATATGCTCCAGATTATGCCCCCATATGCTGCATAATTATGCCCCATAGTATAGGCCTCATATGCTGCTGCAAAAAAAAAAATGACATACTCACCTCTCGTCGATGGGGGCCAGGTGCCAGCGTCCTGAGCAGGCGGTGACACTGGCGCGCTTTGGGGGACAGGTGCCGGTGTCACCGCTCGCTCAGGACCCCGGCACCTGAGATATTTACCTGTCCTCTCTGCACCGCTGCGCTGCTCCCTCGGTCTGACTCCTCTGGCTGTAAATGATCTGGCAGGGGGCGGGGCGCGCACTAACGACGTCATTGCGCCCTCTGCCTGAACATTCACAGCCAGAGGAGTCAGACTGAGGGAGCAGCACGCAGCGGTGGCACGGGGACAGGTAAATATAGCTATACTCACCCTTCCGCCGCGCGTCCCTGCAGCCTCTCCTCTTCTCCCCGTGCTCTCCGCAGCGCTTCAGTCCTGCAGCGGTCACGTGCTACCGCTCATTAAAGTCATGAATATGTGCATATTCATGACTTTAATGGCGGTGCCATGTGACTGCTGGAGGAAGGAGCCGGAGATCGTGGGAGAAGCAGGGGGGCTGCACAGACCGCGCCGGTGGAGGGGTGAGTATGATCCGACACCCCCGCTCTCCCTCCCCCACCGACCCCCGTATATGACCCGCGTATAAGCCGAGATGGGGACTTTCAGCCCTAAAAAATGGGCTGAAAATCTCGGTTTATACATGGGTATATACGGTAATTAATGCTCATATGAATCTGTCCTTTTGTGACGGCTACAGCACTTTGCACTAAGCCATAGCACTTGTGTACTTTATCTGTTTATGGTATACTACCGCCATATGGTGGATTAACACCTTTAAGGTTAATTAATGCTTATATTAATCTGTCCTTTTATGACAGCTACAGCACTTTGTACTTTATCTTTTATAGGTAGTTTTTCCAACCAGCAGCAGCACCTCTCGTAGCTTATTTAATTCACTACAGTGATATGTGGAGCTATTAGTTAAATTTTTCAAATGGTTATCTGAGAACCCTTAAAAAACTTCTATTTATTCAAGCATCCTTTTCCTGTAAAAAATTATTTTTAATTGTTATCAATAAACTTGTATTTTTACAAAAGAAATTCTTTTCTTGTCACTTTGAATTATTTTTTGTTTCCTGAGTAGAGTAATTAATATATGTTATGGGCAGGTTTTTAGGTGAGTAGGTAAGAGATGGACAGGACGCCTACTCACCATATCTCCACCTCAAGGGTGTGGCTGGTGAAATTATGATTTAAAAAAGAAAACACCACTAGTTTGACAATAAATAGCTTAAGCCAACCACTAACCATGAGTGGAGATTTAGTTTTCGTGGTATCATTCATATTCTCTGAAAAAGGCCAAGAAAGAAAAAATTCTGCTGCGTTATGTAAACTTTTGAGCACAACTGTATGTGTATATACCAAAATATTTAGAGTTGAGAGTCCTCAGTGGTTGATACCTTTTAATGGCTAACTGAAAAGATGGTAACAAATTGCAAGCTTTCGAGACTACTCAGGTCTCTTTATCAGGCTAAACTAATACAAAATCTGAAGAATCACATATTTATACACAAAACAGCACAGAAAAAATGCAATAGGTAAGACAAGTGACGTGAAGCAGAATAGTCATTATGGCAGAAGGATGAGCATAAATATTGGAACAGTTTATAGATAAGGAGTGTGAAAGTTTTATTGCCCTCTGATTGGGGTCTGGTAATGTTTTGTGATGTTTTCACAGGGTCTTTGGAGTAAATTCCTTAATTGATGTAGAACGTCATAAATCCGTGTGACAGGTTCATTCCAGCATTAAGAGTGTCAAAGGTCACCATCAATTTGTATTCGCAAATTCTTCTATGTCTCCGAGATGTGAAGTTGCCTCTCAGTACAAGTATTTTCATATCTATATGTGTATATATCTATATTGTGTATATACCAGTATGGCGGTGGCCTTTCCAAATCTTGCACTGGGGCCCATCAGACTCTAAAAATGCCACTGTGTCTGAGCATGCCCACACAGATTCAAGAGCAAGCAAAGTCACATGCATTGTTTGGTTTGAATACATGTATTTATTTTATAAATAAGAAAAATCTCATCAAAGTGAGGACAGATTGGGACTAGCCTAGAAAATAGGGAAAACTGAGTCTTCTTATTTACAAAACCTCCTGCAAGCCATATATACATTTGGATATATTATTGCTAGTGTGGTGTCATCATATATCAACTTGATAGGCTGGGTGCACACAATCCAGAAGTGGCAGTGCTTGTTCTCTGTGTCCAAAGCGCTGCTGTCTACTGAATGCAGGTAAAGCCGCATGTGTTCACTGAACCGTGCGGAATCACGGCATCCAATAAATTCTATGGGTGACATTTATCTTGCGGAAACTAGCGTCTCTGCAAGAGAAATTTACATGCTGTGGTCTGGAGAGATGCGCCACATGTCAGTCTCCGTGGGGGATCTGCAGGCATCTATGGGCATTAAGTGGGCATGGGATTTCCTGAAAACACATCAACTATGCTGTAGCATCTGGCCACTACGGGGTTGATGATGCATAAGTACTGTACACAGCATCAAACCAGCAGCGATTAATGATCATGGGCACATACCCTAAAGAGTATTGTGGCAGACCCTGTATTGGTGTATATTCCATATGTATATAAATATTTATTAGAGGTCATTAGTCAAGAAATAGAATACTCTATAAACTGAATACTGGTCTCTGATGGTAAAAACAAACATTGTTTAATTTGAGCCTATTTGTAATACTCCTACAGTTTAAAACTCTTAGTTTTTACTTAATACATAATTCCTAATCTTCATGACAAAAGATTCATGCTAGGAATTAGAATTTGTATAGTGCTGTAAGCAATGTGCCATCAAACAAGGTTTTTTCCATATCATAATCTAAATTAAAAATAAAAATTAGAAATCTGGCAATTTTCACACTGGCTACTGGAGGATTTTTAGTCTCCTACTTCTTATTCTTTCAGGAAACCCACATGTATATTAACACTAATAGATTGACTCAGACCCTATCAATTGTACTTAAACATCTAATGAGCGTGTGCAAAGGTCAGTATAAAGGGAGGTGGAGCAGGGGACGTATGAAATTGCCTATTGTAACTAGTGGATCCTAAGGGGTATGCCACACTAAGCGAGATTGCTAACGAGATCACTACTGCGTCACCATTTATGACGCAGTAGCAATCTCGTTAGCGACTTAGCTGTGTGTGACATGTAGCAGCGATGTGGCCCCTGCTGAGATGTCGTTGATCGCTTATAAACGTTCTGAGCCTTTTTTGGTTGTTGGTGTCCCGCTGGTGAGCCTGAATCGCTGAGTGTGACACCCTTTATGAACGACATCACCAGCATCGCAGGTGGGACTAGGTTTTCCCAACGACCGCAGTGGTCGTTATACAGATCGCTGATGAGATGTGTTTGGAATCTAACTAGCGATCACTTAGCGATCGCACTAGAAATCTCGCCAGGTCGTGTCATTGTCGTGATCGCTAGTGCGATCGCTAAGTGTGGCATACCCTTAAGTTATCAGATGTGTGCAAAGGTGTTATCTGTCATTGTTATAATGCCACCGATAAGGAGCCTGTTAAAAACTTTTCCTGAAAGAACAAGAAGTATGAATATAAAATAGCCCCAGTTGCTAGTATGAAAACTGCAAGATTTCTAATTTTATTTTTAATACAGATTAGTTTACGTTGCTTATATCCAATTGGTCTTTGCCTGCGGCTCCATCACTATTGGGAATGGCAAAGGAAATGGAGAACACCCCTTTGGGTCCCATTGGAGATTAGAAAAATATCAGATAGCATTATGTTGGCTAGGACTCCAGCGATTATAGCTGTCTTCCATTGTCCTGCAAAATAAAACCTAATAAGTCTGTCTGTATTGATAGAAAAATGAAAACTCTTTGAAGAAAGGGAGGGAAATATGCAAATGTAAAAATGAAAATTGTCAGTGAAGGCAAGAGTTAATCTAATGTTTCATGATATGAATTATAAATTATAATCTCTGACAGCTATAATTTTACACACATACATTTAATTTGAACAGTTCCCTCTTAATAATAATAATAATAACCTAAATAAAGTGACTATTTAGGAGTGATGATATAATAATGAGACACCAGAGAGTCATCCGATGTTCCCATTACTGAGACTGAGCCCTAAAAATACTCAATGAATGTCACATAATACGGCCAAGCATACACATTTCAGATGCTAAATGTAAACCACACAGATCATATTCATGGGTTATGGCCTGTCAGTGAATGACCTTAGATTATACTTTGATGAACGTTACAACCAGTTACTAAGTTCACATTCCAAAACTGTTAGTACTGTATGGCCTGTAGTCTAGTGATCATGTAGTAGAACCAGTTACTGTTTACACTTCGTTTTGGAGAGGTCTCATGCGGCTGCAATGTAGCCACTTTAGAGTATTCTTTCTATTACAGGCATAACAACCAAACCCTAAAGTTTTACTAAACCTAGGCCCGTATTTGGCACTAGTCACCGGAGGTCCGGTGACTATAGCGGCGTGTTGCAGGGGGCAGCGCCTGGGTCAAGAATAAAAAAAAAATTTTTTAAATCTCCGTCCTCCAGACTTTAAGAAAACCGGCGTCTTTCTGGAAGAGGGAGCCCACCACATTCACTTCCATTTGCGTATTTAAGATGCAAATACATATGATCCTCCGGGGGCAATGGAGCTCCAATCAGCTCCCTGACCCAAAGTGCAGCGGCATGCGCAAACTGCTGACATCACGATAAGGGGACCTCATCATGCTGCCGACATCAATGCAGAGAGCCGCAGAGAATATGAGCCGAATCCTGAAGAAGGTAAGCGCAGCCTGGAGCAGGTAAGATGCAGCCTGGCAGGTGGGGGGGAGCTTCAATATGGAGAACATGAGGAGGTGGAAACACGGTATGGAGAATATGAGGGGGGAAGCACAGTATGAAGAACATGGGGGAAGCACAGTAAGAAAATGGAGGGGGGCATAGTATGGGAACATGAGAGGTGAAGCACAGTATGGAGAAATTGAGACGGGAAAGCACAGTATGGAGAACATGAGGGGGGAAGCATGGTATGGAGAACATGAGGAGGGAGAAGCACAGTATGGAGAATATGAGGGGGGAAGAACAGTATGGAGATTGTGAGGGAAAGAAGAATGGTATGGAGACCATGGGGGAACAGTATGTGTATGAAGAACATGAGGAGGAACACGTTATGGAGAACATGAAGGGGGGAAGCATGGTATTGAGAACACGGGGAGAAGCTCAGTATGGAGAATATGAGGGGGAAACATGGTATGGAGAACATGAGGAGGGAGAAGCACAGTATGGAGAATATGAGGGGAGAACAGTATGGAGATTGTGAGGGAAAGAAGAATGGTATGGAGAACATGGGAGAAGAACAGTATGTGTATGAAGAACATGAGGAGGAACACGGTATGGAAAACATGAAGGAGGGAAGCACGGTATTGAGAACACGGGGAGAAGCTCAGTATGGAGAATATGAGGGGGGAAACATGGTATGGAGAACATGAGGGGGGAACACAGTATGGATGTCACGCTGTTCTGTCTGTACTTGGTTGTTGGCGTGACAATGCATTTCTGTGCCTTAACCCTTTGCTCCTTTTCTCCCTAATTGAGCTGGGATACTGTTATCCGTTACCTGTATGGATGCTGCTCAGTTCCCAGCTCCGCTGTGTAGCCGCACATTTCCAGGTGCCCTTGCTGTGTTGATATGTGTCTGGCTCTCATAGGGTGCGCAGGCCACACCTGCCCTGCTTTTATCAGGGTTAGTGTATGTACTTGAAATGCTGTCCCCAGCCAATTGCTGAGGGGCAGCTCCTATATAAAGGCTCCCTGCCCTATGGGCGGGGCCTTAGCTACTCACATAGCTTCTGAATCTTGCCATGTATGTACCTGTCCCTGCACCTATCCTGGAGGCGGTAATTCCAGGCTCGCCTATCCTGGAGGCGGTAATTCCAGGCTTGAATCCCTGATCCTGTACCCATCCCTGCGCCTATCCTGGAGGCGGTAATTCCAGGCTCGCCTATCCTGGAGGCGGTAATTCTAGGCTTGAATCCCTGATCCTGTACCCGTCCCTGCGCCTGTCCTGCAGGCGGTAATTCCAGGCTCGCCTATCCTGGAGGCGGTAATTACAGGCTTGAATCCTTGATCCTGTACCTGTCCTGTACCTGACTGTCTGAACTGTGTCTGTTGTGTTATGTTCCTGAATCCTTCTGTGTCCTGAACCCTGTGCCCAGTGACTGTGATCTTTTGCTAACTGACTTCCTTTGATACAACCTGGGTTCATCTTGGAAGGAGGCCTCATGTCTGGAGCCTGATGTCCGCAGGCCGATGTCCGGAACCTGTCGATCGTTGCCAGATGTCCGGAGTCCGATGCCAGTGTTCTGATGTTCCTGAGATCCAGCCCGTGTTCCGGTGTCCGTGTTCCTGATGTCCAGTCTGTGTTCCGGTGTCCGTGTTCCTGATGTCCAGTCCGTGTTCCTGGGTCCGTGTTCCGGTGTCCGTGTTCCTGATGTCCAGTCCGTGTTCCTGAGTCCGTGTTCCTGTGTCCGTGTTGTGTTCCTGATGTCCGGTCCGTGTTCCTGATTCCATGTTCCTGATTCCGTGTTCCTGATGTCCGGTCCGTGTTCCTGATTCCATGTTCCTGAGTACGTGTTCCCGATTCTATGTTCCTGATTCCGTGTTCCTGATTCCATGTTCCTGAGTCCGTGTTCCTGATTCCATGTTCCTGATTCCGTGTTCCTGATGTCCGGTCCATATTTCTGAAATCCAGTCTGTGTTCCTGATGTCCAGTTTCCTGATGTCCGGTTCGTGTTACTGAGATCGAGTCCATGTTCCTGATGTCCAGTTCGTGTTCCTGATTCCATGTTCCTGTGTCCATGTTCCTGAGTTCCAGTTCGTGTTCCCGAGTTCATGATCCTGATGTTTATGTATTATGTGTTGTTACTCCAGTAAACTTTATTTCATCTATACCTGAAGTTCTACATGGCTCTTCTTGGTCCACATGCTCAGCTGCCACAGAACCCCGGTCTCTGCCCTTCCATAGTTCGGGTAGGCCGGGTCCCCCTCTGCGGTATGGAGGGTCCACATTGCGTCCCCGGGGGGCGCCCGCCCCACGCCGTGGTGGTCGGTCAGCGTGGATTCGATGACGGCTGCAGCCAATCGTGACAATGGAGAACATGATGGGGAAACAGTATGGATAACATGGGGGTAATCACGGTATGGAGAACATGAGGGGGAAGCACGGTATGGAAAACATGAGGGGGAAAGCATAGTTTAGAGAATATGAGGGGGTAAGCATGGTATGGAGAACATGAGGGGGAAAGCATAGTAAGGAGAATATGAGGGGGTAAGCACGGTATGGAGAATATTTTGATTGATATAATTTGCATAAATTTATGAAAATATTGAATATTTGGCCAAAAAATTGAAAATGTTTCAATTTTCAACCTTTATATTTTTGGGCCCGTAAATCAGATAGCTATGCACACATAATTAATAAATAACATTTTCCACATGTCTACTTTATATCAACACAATTTTTGAAACATATTTTTCTTGTTAGGAAGTGGCACCATTCTAAGAAATGCACCCTTCAAAAACACATTCAAGAAGTTTATTAACCTTCAGGTGCTTCACAGGAAATAATGGCATGTGGAAGGAAAAAAATTAATATTTTATTTTTTTTACAAAAATGTTGCTTGAGCTACAAATTTTTTCACTTTCACAAAGATAACAGGAGAAAATGGACCTACCGTATATACTTGAGTATAAGCTGAGATTTTCAGCCCATTTTTTAGGGCTGAAAGTGCTTCTCTCGGCTTATACTCGAGTCATATACCAGGGGGTCAGTGGGGGAGGGAGGGCGCAGCTGTCCTATATATTCATCCCCTCCTGGCGCGGACTCTGCAGCCCCTGCTCTTCTCCCACGGTCTCCGGCGTCTATGGTCAGCGGTCATGTGGTACCGCTCATTAAAGTCATGAATATGCACATATTCATGACTTTAATGAGCAGTACCACATGACCGCTGAAGTTAGGCATAGCTGCCGGAGACCGTGGGAGAAGAGCAGGGGCTGCAGAGACCGCGCCAGGAGGGGGTGAGTATATGTGATATTCACCTCTCCCCATTCCACCGCTGCGCTCCGCTGTGTCCTCGAGTCATCTAGCTGTGAATGTTCAGGTCAGAGGGCGCGATGACGTGGTTAGTGCGCGCCGCGCCCTCTGCCTGAGCATTCACTGCCGGAGGACCCGGAAGACAGCGGCGTGCAGCGGTCTACCAGGGACAGGTGAATATTGCAGTTGCCGGGGCCTGAGCCAGCGGTGACACAGGCACCTGTCCCCAATAGCGCGCCGGTGTCCCCGCCTGCTCAGGACATTTTTTCATTTGCAGCGGCAGCATAAGGGACTTATACTATCATATGGGGCACAATCTATGGAGCATCTTGTGGGGCATAATACATGGGGCACAATCTATGGAGCATCTTGTGGGGCATAATACATGGGGCAGCAAATGGGGCACAATCTATGGAGCATCTTGTGGGGCATAATATATGGGGCACAATCTATGGAGCATCTTGTGGGGCATAATACATGGGGCAGCATATGGGGCACAATCTATGGAGCATCTTGTGGGGCACAATACATGGGGCAGCATATGAGGCACAATCTATTGAGCATCTTGTGGGGCATAATACATGGGGCAGCATATGGGGCACAATACATGGGCAGCATATGAGGCACAATCTATGGGGCATAATATATGGGGCACAATCTATGGAGCGTCATGTGGGCCATAATACATGGGGCAGCATATGGGGCATAATACATGGGCAGCATATGAGGCACAATCTATGGAGCATCTTGTGGGGCATAATACATGGGGCAACATATGGGGCATAATACATGGGCAGCATATGGGGTACAATCTATGGAGCATCTTGTGGGGCATAATACATGGGGCAGCATATGGGGCACAATACATGGGTAGCATATGGGGCACAATCTATGGAGCATCTTGTGGGGCATAATACATGGGGCAGCACATGGGGCATAATACATGGGCAGCATATGGGGCATAATCTATACAGCATCATATGGGGCATAATTCATGGGGCAGCATATGGGGCACAATCTATGGAGCATCTTGCGGGGCATAAAATATGGGGCACAATCTATGGAGCATCTTGTGGGGCATAATACATGGGCATCATATGGGGCATAATCTATGGAGCATCTTGTGGGGCATAATCTATGGGGCATAATACGTGGGGCATAATATATGGTGCAGCATATGGGGCTCCTGATTCAATATGGCTATTCAAAAACATTTAACCTACTTTAATTTTACTTTTATTTGTATCTATTTTTATTTTTGAAATTTACCAATAGCTGCCTCATTTTCCACCTAGGCTTATATTCGAGTCGATAAGTTTTCCCAGTTTTTTGTGGCAAAATTAGGGGGGGTCGGCTTATACGCGGGTCGGCTTATACTCGAGTATCTACAGTAAATATTTGTTGTTCAATTTCTCCTGAGTACGCCGATACCCCATATGAGGGGGAAAACTATTGTTTGGGCACACAGCAGGGCTTGGAAGGGAAAGAGCATCATTTGTCCTTTTTGAGCATAAAAATAGCTGCAATCGATGGCGGACGCCATGTCGAGTTTGGAGAGCCCTGATGTGCCTAAACAGTGGAAACACTCCTTAAGGATTTTATCCAAACCCAAGGGTTCAACACTCTGTACCTTTTCCTTCATTCTAAGGTCCGTGTATTCAGCAATCTTGTGTGCAAGCGCCGGCGCACAAGAACGCTGAATGCACTGACCATAGAGAGAAGGAAAAGGTACAGAATGTCGAATGACTTCAGGGTGCCTGCGCGGGCTTCTGGATCTACAACTGCACGTCACAAGTCAGTGTGACATGCATGAGAGGGAGGTGATAGATAATGAAAAGCGGAGGTTAAAATGGCAACTTAACCCTCAACATTTTTTTTCATAACTAAAATATTTTTAAAAACCTGGACATGTTTGGAATTGTTGTAGTCATACTGTTGAGCAGAATTGTATTGCAAGGTCATTTTTTTATCACAAAATGTACAACGTAAAACAATTCTCAAAGGAACAATATCAGAATTAAGTTTTTTCACAATTTCTCTCCACTTGGATTTTTTTTTACTATTTACCAGTACATTATGTAGTAAAATGAATGGCGTCACTCAAAAGTACAAGTCGTCCGCAAAAAACAAGTCCTCAAGTCTGTGGACAAAATGTGGACAAAAAAATAAATGAGTTTTGATTCTGTGATAAGGGGAGGAAAAAAAAGAGAAATTGGCCGAGTCACGAAGGGGTTAGTACATCATGAGAACCAAGTTTGAGTATTTGAGAAGGATTTGGAGAATTTCTGCTCCAAAAAATCAGTGTGAACACACCCAAACTTCTACTGAGTTTTTGGAGCAGAAACAAAACCAAATCCTCCTCATCTCAAAACTAAGTTTTGAGGAATTTTCAGTTTTAACATGAAGCATGTTATGGATTGCTTCCTGATCAGAACCACCACAGTACATTAATGCAGTGCCAAAACCACTATCGATACATGCATGCAGCACAAGAACCACTGTCAGTACATGAATAAATCACAAGCTTAGTACAGTGATCAATTGCAGGTTCGCCCAATATACACTTGTATTATGTGAACCTGAAACTCCCAGTATATAGTTATCAATGGTAAGGGTGGGAGTTGCTGTTACCAGTCATTGTCAGACTGCGGATGATACAGAAACCACAGTACTGATGAGACTCAGGAACTATCACAAATAAACATTAACATCCAGGTACCTTATAGGAGACAAATTCTCTTATTGAAGTTGTTCCCATCTCATTTGTCTCCTACATTTCTGCCATAGTACAGACACCAAGATGAAATTTTATGCCTAAGGACTCATTCCCACTTGCGATGAAATCGGATTGAATTAAAAATCGGATTGCATTCGGACCAATCTACATATATAATTGCCAGTTGGCCGCTGTGACTGAATCCCATAAGGCACCGCGGCAGTGTCACTTGCGCAGGCGCAATTCGTGGCCGCCACGAACTGCGTCTGCGCAAGTGATATACCGTATATACTCGAGTATAAGCCAGCAAGCCAGTGGGAGAGGGGGAGCGGCAGGAGAGAGCAGCTGTCACAGCATACTCACCCACTCCTGGCGCGGTGGCTGCAACATCCCTGCATCTCTCTGTTTTCCCGGCTTCCAGCAGCACTTCCTGTATTCAGCGGTCAGGTGATACCGCTCATTAAAATACTGAATATGGACGCTTCTCCATGCCCATAGGCATGGAGCGCATACTCATTACTTTAATGAGCGGTATCACCTGATCGCTGAATACAGGAAGTGCTGCTGGAAGCCAGGAAAACAGAATGATGCAAGAATGTTGCAGCCACCGCGCAAGGAGGACCAAGGAGGACGGAGGAGGACCGGGGAGGTCGAGTGAGGACCGGAGGAGCCGAGCCAAGGCAAGCCATGTATACAGGATGGGACCAGGGAGCCATACATACAGGATGGGACCAGGGAGCCACACATACCAGGACAGGGGCGGGGGGAGCCATACATAGCAGGACAGGGACGGGGGGGAGCCACACATAGCAGGACAGGGACGGGAAAGACACACATACCAGGACAGGGAAGGGGGGAGCCACACATACCAGTACAGGGACAGGGGTGAGCCACACATAGCAGGACAGGGGTGGGGGGAGCCACACATAGCAGGACAGGGATGGGGGGAGCCACACATACCAGGAAAGGAGGGGGGGACAATGAATACCCGGCTTATACTCGAGTCAATATGCTTACCCAGTTTTCTGTGGCAAAATTATGTACTTCGGCTTATGCTTGGGTCGCCTTATACTCTAGTATAAACGGTACACATCCCGCAATCCTGCAATGCATAGCCCCCTCATCCCTATCCTGGTATGCATGGCACTCTCAGCCCATCCTGGTATGCATGGCCCTCTCATCCCTATCCTGGTATGCATGGCCTCATCGCTATCCTGGTATGCATGGCCCCCTCATCCCTATCTTGGTAGGCATGGTCCCCCGCATCCCTATCCTGGTATGCAGGGTCCCCATCTCTGTCCTGGTATGCATGGCCCCCTCATCCATGTCCTAGTATACATGGCACTCATCCCTATCCTGGAATGCATGGAACTCTCATCCCTATCCAGGTATGCATGACCTCCTCATCCCTATCCTGGTATGCATGACCTCCTCATCCCTATCCTGGTATGCATGGCCCCCTCATCCCTATCCTGATAGGCATGGTTCCCCTCATCCCTATCCTGGTATGCAGGGCCCCCATCTCTGTCCTGGTATGCATGGCCCCGCATCCCTATCCTGGTATGAATGGCCTTCTCATCCCTATCCTGATATGCATTCCCCCTCATCCCTATCCTGGTAGGCATGATCTCCTATCTCTATCCTGGTATGCATGGCCCCCTCATCTCAATCCTGGTATGCATGGTCCCTCATCTCTATCCTAGTATGCATGGCCCCCTTATCTCTATCCTGGCATGCATGGCACTCTCATCCCTATCCTGGTATGCATTGCCCTCCCAACCCTACACTGGTGTGAATGGCCTCCTCATCCCTATCCTGGTATGCATGGTCCCCTCATCCCTATCCTGGTAGGCATGGTCCCCCTCATCCCTATCATGCTATGCAGGGCCCCCATCTCCGTACTGGTATGCATGGCCCCCTCATCCCTATCCTGGTATGCATGGCCCCCTCATCTCTATCCTGGTATGCATGGCCCCCTCATCCCTATCCTGGTATTTAGGGTCCTCTTATCCCTATCCTTCTAGGTATGGTCATCCTCATCCCTATCCTGGTATGCAGCGCCCTCATCTCCATCCTGATATGCATGGCCCCCTCATCCCTATCCAGGCAGGCATGGTCCCCTTTATCCCTATCATGGTATGCATAGCCCCCTCATCCCTATCCTGGTATGCATGACCTCCTCATCTCTATCATGGTATGCATGGCCCTCTCATCCCTATCCTGGTATGCATGGCCCCATCATCCCTATCCTAGTATGCACGGCCTCCTCATCCCAATCCTGGTATGCAGGACCCCCTCATCCCTATCCTGCTACGTATGGTCCCCCTCATCCCTATCCTGTTATGCAGAGCCCCCATCTTGATCTTGGTATGCATGGCCCCCATCAGAAAAACAGTTAAATAACCAAACCATTCTACTTACGTTTCTGCGCTCCGTCGAAGCTTCCTGTTCCAATGCCTGCAGCTGATTTATGCTTGTAAGCAGAGCATGCCAGTGACATCATGCGCTGCCTACATGCAGAGGACAGCAATCGGAATATTCACTGCTCCCCACGCCAGGACTAAAAAAAATGCATCCAGGTACTTGGGAGAGGGAGATAAATATTCTGGATACACAGGTTAAAGAAATACTTCAACAAAAGTACCGGTATCATTATGTTATATAATGCTATGGTAATGCAAAATCACAAAGAAAATTCATATTGATACCCAAAATACAGACATGAATAATGGACTAGTCGCCAACAACATAAAGGGAAAAGCAGAGAACAAATGCGACCAAGAAAGCCCAAGATATGATAAAAAATGGAAATATTTTATTAATCACAATTTAAGAACAAGTAAACAATGTGAGAACTGCTAAAGTGCTGATGTGCAGTAGAGAAAACATGGGACACGGAAGTGCTACACAATAATCAAAGAACATTATAAGATGGTATCAACATAATAATCCATCTTTAAAAAATACATAATGTTTCCCCAGATATATAAATACAAATGGCCTGGCAAGATCAAACAAAGCGGTATGATATACGCCTACAGGCAATGGGATATTTTACATATAATAGTCATGCATATTGCCATGAATTAATATGGCAGAGCAGAAGGGGGGGGGAGAAGAAGAGTAGCAAGTCACGCGTCTCCCCGACGCGCGTTTCGGCAGCAGCCTTCGTCAGGGGCCACCGACGAAGGCTGCTGCCGAAACGCGCGTCGGGGAGACGCGTGAAGTGCTACTCTTCTTCTTCCCCCCTCTTCTGGTCTCCCGGGTGGTTCGTATTCATCCTTAGCGGTATGTTCACTCAATATAAGTGTTTAATACTGTATTATTATAAATATGATTTTATTACATTGGGAGAATTTCCTGCAGTGTATAGCAGGAGGTAAACATGACAACTTGTCTTTGTTTCTTCATTTCACCTACAAACCTGGCAGGACAAAAGTTTTAGCATTTACATTTACGTGTGTAAAATTCTACCAGTCTGCTTGCTTATAATTATAAAAATAAACTGGGTGCATCAAATGTGTGAAACCTCATCAAAAATTGTATGCATCAACCCTATTAGGGAAACAGGTGTTAAACTGAAATAGACTCCTCAGAAAACATTGCTATATCATGTTACTGATTGCAATATAAAACATACCACTTCATAAAGCACTTGAAGTTAGTGAGTATTATTAAGGAAATTGCCAGTATATAATCGTTTTTAAGCAATGATGGCAATTCAATTTGGTCTTAGTAGGCAATAAGCTGCTGTGTTTAGCTATGACTATTGCATAATGTTGAATCCTTTTCCTAGATATACTGTATAACCCCTGGCAAAAATTATGGAATCACCGGCCTTGTGGAATGTTCATTCAGTTGTTTAATTTTGTATAAAAAAAGCAGATCACAGACATGGCACAAAACTGAAGTCATTTCAAATGGCAACTTTCTGGCTTTAAGAAACACTAAAAAAAATTAAGAACAAAAAAATGTGTTAGTCAGTAATGGTTTTTTTTTAACCCTTTTCTTCCATTTGACGTACTATTCCGTCCATGTGCCCTGGGACTTAATTCCCAAGGGCGGAATAGTACGTCATAGGCGATCAGCTGCGCTCACGGGGGGAGAGCAGCTGATCGCGGCCGTGTTTCAGCTGATTATCACAGCTGACACACAGCACTAAGTGCCAGGAGTGGTCACGGACCGCTCCCGGCACTTTAACCCCCGGCATACTGCGATCAAAGATGATCGCAGTGTTACGGCGGTATAGGGAAGCATCGCGCAGGGAGGGGGCTCCCTGCGTGCTTCCCTGAGACCCTCAGAGCAGTGCTGGCTTCCTCCCTGCAGCCATCTTGGGTCCGGGGACCTGCAGGGTCCTGCAGGGAGGTGGCTTCTCAGTGCCTGCTGAGAGCAGGCGCTGAGAAAGACTCCTGCAGTCAGGGCCGGATTAACGTAGGGGCTGATGGAGCTGCAGCTCCAGGCCCCTTGTTAGAGATAGGCCCATCCGCCGGCCCAGCCAGCCGCTTGTTATCTAGTGGCTCTCTGCTCTCCTCCCTTCCCTGTGCTGCTGACGTCAGCCTGGTGGTGGAGGGGGAGGGGGAGGAGCCAGGAGAGACTGTGTGCTGGAAGGGGAGAGAGGAAAGCTGCCGCTGAAAGTACTGTAGGAGAGGAGTCGGCAGCAGCACAGTGTTATCTCATTCACCCAATACAGAAGCAGGATGTAAATGAAGGCAGAACATGTGACCACAGAGCAGCCAGTCACAGCTCAAGTTTCACTTGTCCTCATCCATGCACTGTCTTCTTACAGCTTTGCCTATTGGCATCCTGCCCTGTGTTCAGTGTGTTGTAGTGACGGTCCCTGTCTGGAGGAGAGAGTTAGAGACAGGCAGGCAGAGGTGTGTGTGCTGTTACAAGAATCCCAGCCATATTACAGTGAAAGCAGATGGAGAATCCTGAAGTCTCTGCACAGGTTTGTGTTGTAAAGTGTGTGGTTTCTGACAAATTCCATCAGTAGCATTGAATGGCCCATAGTAATATAGGGCAGCATTGAGAGGCCCATTCTAGTATATAGCGCAGCACTGAATGGCCCATAGTATATATAGGGCAGCATTGAGAGGCCCTCTCAATGCTGCGCTATATATACTATGGGCCATTCGATGCTGCGCTATATGGGCCTCTCAATGCTGCATTATATATACTATGGGCCATTCAATGCTGCGCAACTATGGGCCATTCAATGCTGCATTATATATACTATGGGCCATTCGATGCTGCGCTATATGGGCCTCTCAATGCTGCATTATATATACTATGGGCCATTCGATGCTGCGCTATATGGGCCTCTCAATGCTGCATTATATATACTATGGGCCATTCAATGCTGCGCAACTATGGGCCATTCAATGCTGCGCTATATATACTATGGGCCATGCAATGCTGCGCTATATGGGCCTCTCAATGCTGCATTATATATACTATGGGCCATTCAATGCTGTGCAACTATGGGCCATTCAATGCTGCGCTATATATACTATGGGCCATGCAATGCTGCGCTATATGGGCCTCAATGCTGCATTATATATACTATGGGCCATTCAATGCTGCGCTATATATACTATGGGCCATGCAATGCTGCGCTATATGGGCCTCTCAATGCTGCATTATATATACTATGGGCCATTCTATGCTGCGCAACTATGGGCCATTCAATGCTGCGCTATATATACTATGGGCCATGCAATGCTGCGCTATATGGGCCTCTCAATGCTGCATTATATATACTATGGGCCATTCTATGCTGCGCAACTATGGGCCATTCAATGCTGCGCTATATACAGTCATGGCCAAAAGTTTTGAGAATGGCACAAATATTAATTTTTACAAAGTCTACTGCTTCACTTTTTCTAATGGCAATTTGCATATACTCCAGAATGTTAAAAAGAGTGATCAGCTTAACAGCAATTACTTGCAAAGTCAATATTTGGCTAGAAAATGAACTTTATCACCCAAAACAAATTTCAACATCATTGCAGCCCTGCCTTAAAAGGACCAGCTAACCTCTTTTCAGTGATTGCTCCATTAACACAGGTGTGGGTGTTGATGAGGACATGGCTGGAGATCAATCTGTCATGATTAAGTAAGAATGACACCACTGGACACTTTAAAAGGAGGCTGGTGCTTGGCATCATTGTTTCTCTTCTGTTAACCATGGTTATCTCTAAAGAAACACGTGCAGTCATCATTGCAATGCACAAAAATGGCCTAACAGGGAAGAGTATCGCAGCTAGAAAGATTGCACCTCAGTCAACAATCTATCGCATCATCAAGAACTTCAAGGAGAGAGGTTCCATTGTTGCCAAAAAGGCTTCAGGGCGCCCAAGAAAGACCAGCAAGCACCAGGCCCGTCTCTTAAAAGTGTTTCAGCTGCGGGATCGGGCTACCAGCAGTGCAGAGCTTGCTCAGGAATGGCAGCAGGCAGGTGTGAGTGCATCTGCACGCACTGTGAGGTGGAGACTCTTGGAGCAAGGCCTGGTCTTAAGGAGGGCAGCAAAGAAGCCACTTCTCTCCAGAAAAAACATCATGGACAGACTGATATTCTGCAAAAGGTACAGGCAGTGGACTGCTGAGGACTGGGGTAAAGTTATTTTCTCTGATGAATCCCCTTTTCGATTGTTTGGGACATCAGGAAAACGCCTCATTCGGAGAAGACAAGGTGAGCGCTACCACCAGTCTTGTCTCATGCCAACTGTTAAGCATCCTGAAACCATTCATGTGTGGGGTTGCTTCTCAGCCAAGGGAATCGGCTCTCTCACAGTCTTGCCTAAAAACACAGCCATGAATAAAGAATGGTACCAGAATGTCCTCCAAGAGCAACTTCTCCCAACCCTCCAAGAGCAGTTTGGCGATCAACAATGCCTTTTCCAGCATGATGGAGCACCTTGCCATAAAGCAAAGGTGATAACTAAATGGCTCAGGGAACAAAACATAGAGATTTTGGGTCCATGGCCTGGAAACTCCCCAGATCTTAATCCCATTGAGAACTTGTGGTCAATCATCAAGAGACGGGTGGACAAACAAAAACCTAAAAATTCTGACAAAATGAAAGCATTGATTGTGCAAGAATGGACTGCTATCAGTCAGGATTTGGTCCAGAAGTTGATTGAGAGCATGCCAGGGAGAATTGCAGAGGTCCTAAGAAGAAGGGTCAACACTGCAAATATTGACTTGCTGCATTAACTCATTCTAACTGTCAATATAAGCTTTTGTTACTCATGTTTGCAATTATTATATTTCTGTCTGTGATAAAAACATCTGTCAAACACACACATAAAAACCAGAGGGCAGCAGCTCATGTGAAAATATAATATTTGTGTCATTCTCAAAACTTTTGGCCATGACTGTATACTATGGGCCATGCAATGCTGCGCTATATGGGCCTCTCAATGCTGCATTATATATACTTATGGGCCATTCAATGCTGCGCTATATATACTATGGGCCATGCAATGCTGCGCTATATACTAGAATGGGCCTCTCAATGTTGCCCTATATTACTATGGGACATTCAATGCTGCACCATATACTAGAATGGGCCAGGAGCGTTTAAATGCCCTCTCTCTGTTATGTATTGAAAATAGATTGCTCAATGAGCTTAATCTTGATTCTACAATTGAGGAATTTGCAAGCAAAAAAGCACGAAAAGTGAATGTGTAGTTTAATTTTCTTCTACCAGTTTGATTTATTTACGATAAAACACAGTTTTGTGTTCAGTGAATAACCCTGTTTATTTGCCTCATAAGTTACTATCAGCGTGATAACCATAACAGACTTTCTATATCCACTGTATTTATATTAGGCATGTATCATATATTTACTTTGTTTATATCTTTTACGTTACATTTTGACCTTTGTGAATTGCCGTGTTTGGCCCCACCCCTTGCCCCGCCCCTTCAGCTCCAGGCCCATCATGTTCTTAATCCAACCCTGCCTGCAGTGCCTGTCAGATCGGCGATCTGACAATATACAGTGATGTCCCACACTGGGACAAAGTAAAAAAGTAAAAAAAAAAAATTAGCATGTGTAAAAACAATTCCTAAATAAAGAAAAAATATATATATTCCTCAATAAATTCATTTCTTTATGTAAATGAAAAAATGAAAAAACAATAAAAGTGCACATATTTAGTATCGCTGCGTCCGTAACAACCCACCCTATAAAACGGTCCCACTAGTTAACCCCTTTACTGAACCCCTTAAAAAAAAAAAACAAGGCAAAAAAAACAATTCTTTATCATCATACTGCGGAACAAAAAGTGGAATAATACGCGATCAAAAAGACGGATATAAATAAACATGGTACCGCTGAAAACGTCATCTTGTCCCGCAAAAAATGAGCTGCCATACAGCATCATCAGCGAAAAACTAAAAAAGTTATAGCTCGCACAATAAAGCGATGCAAAAATAATTTGTCACGGGTGTGTCGCCACGAAGATCGTCGCGATTACACAACCTGACTTCGCGCAGCTGAGTTTTTGGTGCTTGGTGTTTTCAGCAGTGAGGGAGTTAATTCTCTCTCTCTCTGTGCTAGACGAGGCCCGGCCTCGCCCAGCTGCAGTTAATGCTGCAGTAATGAGATTCCTTCAAATACCTGCCAGTCTGCTAGGAATGTGTCGGTGAAAGCATTCAAGCAGACCTGCAGAGCAGATCGTGGTATTGTGAAGTCTGAAGTGAAGAGTACCTGGTGTGGTTTTTTCCCCTCCTCGCTTTATCATTTATCTCCGTACCCGTTGGTGTTCCCTCTGTTGTTGTGGAGTGAGTTTTGTATGCAAGGTGGATTTTAGTTTACCCTTGTACTGTCTCGTTCGTCTATTACTGTGTTTAGGCATATACCTTCCAGTCCCCTGTGTTGTGATCGGGGTCCTTCTCAGGACTAGATTACTGAGGGTCAGGGATTTGCAGGAGATAGGGTTACGCTGGCGGCCTGGACCTCTGTACCATCAACAGTACCTCCAGGTAGAGGGATTAGTCAGGGCCCCTGCTTAGGGTCAGCATAGACCCCGGACCTCCTGTATGCAGTGACAGCGTGACATAATTATTGTTTATATATGATTGTTTTTATTGTATAAAAGCGCCAAAACATAAAAAATGATACAAATGAGATATCGCTGTCATCGTACTGATCCGAAGAATAAAACTGCTTTATCAATTTTACCACACGCGGAACGGTATAAACGCCCTCCCAAAAGAAATTCATGAATTGCTGTTTTTTGCTCATTCTGCCTCCCAAAAATCGTAATAAAAAGCGATCAAAAAATGTAATGTGCCCAAAAATGGTACCAGTAAAAACGTCAACTCATCCCGCAAAAAATAAGACCTCACATGACTCTGTGGGCCAAAATATGGAAAAATTATAGCTCTCAAAATGTGGTGATGCAAAAACTATTTTTTGCAATAAAAAGTGTCTTTTAGCATGTGACAGCTGCCAAACATAAAAACCCGCTATAAATAGTAAATCAACCCCCCTTTATCACCCCCTTAGTTAGGGAAAACTAATAAAATTAAAAAAATATATTTATTTCCATTCTCCCATTAGGGTCTAAAGTTAGGGTTAGGGTTGGGGCTAAAGTTAGGATTAGGGTTGGGATTAGGGTTAGGGGTGTGTTAGGGTTAGGTTAGTGGTTAGGGTTATGGATAGTGTTGGGACTAGGGTTAGGGGTGTGTTGGGGTTAGGGTTGGAGTTAGAATTGGGGGGATTCCACTGTTTAGACACATCAGGGGCTCTCCAAACGTCACATGGCGTCTGATCTCAATTCCAGCCAATTCGGCGTTGAAAAAGGTGCTCCTTCCCTCCTGAGCTCTGCCATGCGCCCAAACAGTAGTTTACCCCCACATAAGGGTTATCAGCCTACTCAGGAAAAATTGCACAATAACTCCTGGGGTCCAATTTCTTCTGTTACCCTTGGGAAAATAAAAAAAATTGGGGGCGAAAATATCATTTTTTTGGAAAAAATACGATTTATTATTTTTTGGCTCTACATTATAAACTTCTGTGAAGCACTTGGGGGTTCAAAGTTCTCACTACACATCTGTCACGATTGGCTGCAGCCGCCGAGAAGCGGCTCAGCCCATCATCGCCTCCATGCTGACCGACCACCACGGCGTGGGACGGGCGCCCCCCGGGGACGCAATGTGGACCCTCCATACCGCAGAGGGGGACCCGGCCTACCCGAACTAGGGAAGGGCAGAGACCGGGATTCTGTGGCAGCTGAGCATGTGGATCAAGAAGAGCCATGTAGAACTTCAGGTATAGATGAAATAAAGTTTACTGGAGTAACAACACATAATACATAAACATCAGGATCATGAACTCAGGAACACGAACTGGAACTCAGGAACATGGACACAGGAACATGGAATCAGGAACACGGACTGGACATCAGGAACACGGACTCAATCTCAGTAACACGAACCGGACATCAGGAAACAGGACATCAGGAACACAGACTGGATCTCAGGAACATGGACCGGACATCAGGAACACGGTATCAGGAACACGGACTTAGGAACATGGAATCAGGAACACGGACTCAGGAACATGGAATCAGGAACACGGACTCAGGAACATGGAATCAGGAACACTGACTCAGGAACATGGAATCAGGAACACGGACCGGACATCAGGAACACGGAATCAGGAACATGGAATCAGGAACACGGACTCAGGAACATGGAATCAGGAACACGAACCGGACATCAGGAACACGAACAGGACATCAAGAACACGGAATGTACATCAGGAACACGGACTGGACATCAGGAACACGGACTGGACATCAGGAACACAGACTGGAAATCCGGAACACGGACACCGGAACATGGGCTGGATCTCAGGAACATCAGAACACTGGCATCGGACTCCGGACATTTGGCAACGATCGACAGGTTCCGGACATCGGCGTGCGGACATCAGGCTCCGGACATGAGGCCGCAGTATCAGGCTCAGGACATCTGGCAATGATCGGAAGCCTCCGGACATCAGGCAGGGAACGATCGGATCCGGACATCTGGAAGCAATCTAAAAAGGAACCCAAGCGGTCTGGTGCAAGCCCCGGCCGGCTCAACTGGAGCCGGCTGGGGATTGCACCAAAAACAAGCTGAGCACAGAGTAACAGAAACTCAGCACACCCACACCGGACTCCTCCTTCCAAGATGAACCCAGGTTGTATCAAAGGAAGTCAGTTAGCAAAAGATCACAGTCACTGGGCACAGGGTTCAAGACACAGAAGCACTTCAGGAACATAACACAGCAGACACAGTTCAGACAGTCAGGTACAGGACAGGTACAGGATCAAGGATTCAAGCCTGGAATTACCGCCTCCAGGATAGGCGAGCCTGGAATTACCGCCTCCAGGACAGGCGCAGGGACGGGTACAGGATCAGGGATTCAAGCCTAGAATTACCGCCTCCAGGATAGTCGAGCCTGGAATTACCGCCTCCAGGATAGGCGCAGGGATGGGTACAGGATCAGGGATTCAAGCCTGGAATTACCGCCTCCAGGATAGGCGCAGGGACAGGTACAGGAACACACATGGCAAGATTCAGAAGCTATGTGAGTAGCTAAGGCCCCGCCCATAGGGCAGGGAGCCTTTATATATGAGCTGCATCTCAGCAATTGGCTGGGGACAGCATTTCAATTACACACACTAACCCTGATAAAAGCAGGGCAGTTGTGGCCCGCACACCCTATGCAGCCAAACACAATTCAGCACAGCAAGGGCACCTGGAAATGGCTGCAGCCTAAACACACATAGTAAGTCATGCACCACTGCAGAGGACCTTGACCTATGGGTAGCTTCCACAGCAATAGGCAGGGACCGCACATGCGGGTGGTCATGCAGCGCAGCGGAGACACCTACGCATGCACGGCTACGCAGCGGAGCTGGGAACTGAGCAGCATCCATACAGGTAATGGATAACAGTATACCAGCTCAATTGGGGGAAAAGGAGCAAAGGGTTAAGGCACAGACATGCATTGTCACGCCGACAACCAAGTACAGACAGAACAGCATGACATTTTCCCCTCCTAAAGCCCCCTCTTCTGAAGTCCCAAAAAAAATACACAGAAAGTTTTCTTGGGATAGGCGGTAAGCCCCAGTTCACATGCAGCAGAGTTCATTGCTCCAGAAATCCAAACCGCTAACCAATTGCAGGGTTGAGCAATCTAGTCTACTATCAGCTGGGATCCGAGCCATCTCATCCGCCGGCCAGGCGGGGCTCGGAAAAAGTCCTACCGTCCAAACATGCTCAGCTGAGTCCAAGGCCTTAGCTTCTGTCACGATTGGTTGCAGCCGCCGAGAAGCGGCTCAGCCCATCATCGCCTCCACGCTGACCGACCACCACGGCGTGGGGCAGTCGTCCCTCGGGGACGCAATGTGGACCCTTCATACCACAGAGGGGGACCTGGCCTACCCGAACTAGGGAAGGGCAGAGACCGGGGTTCTGTGGCAGCTGAGCATGTGGACCAAGAAGAGCCATGTAGAACTTCAGGTATAGAGAAAATAAAGTTTACTGGAGTAACAACACATAATACATAAACATTAGGATCATGAACTCAGGAACACGAACTGGAACTCAGGAACATGGACACAGGAACATGGAATCAGGAACACGGACTGGACATCAGGAACACGGACTCAATCTCAGTAACACTAACCGGACATCAGGAAACTGGACATCAGGAACACAGACTGGATCTCAGGAACATGGACCGGACATCAGGAACACGGAATCAGGAACACGGACTCAGGAGCATGGAATCAGGTACATGGACTCAGGAACATGGAATCAGGAACACGGACTCAGGAACATGGAATCAGGAACACTAACTCAGGAACATGGAATCAGGAACACGGACCGGACATCAGGAACACGGAATCAGGAACATGGAATCAGGAACACGGACTCAGGAACATGGAATCAGGAACACGAACCGAACATCAGGAACACGAACCGGACATCAGGAACACGGACTGGAAACCAGGAACACGGACTGGACATCAGGAACACGGACTGGACATCAGGAACACGGACACCGGAACACGGGCTGGATCTCAGGAACATCAGAACACTGGCATCGGACTCCGGACATCTGGCAACGATCGACAAGTTCCGGACATCGGCCTGCGGACATCAGGCTCCGGACATGAGGCCGCAGTATCAGGCTCAGGACATCTGGCAACGATCGGCAGGCTCCAGACATCAGGCAGGGAAGGATAGGATCCGGACATCTGGAAGCAATCTAAAAAGGAACCCATGCGGTCTGGTGCAAGCCCGCCAGGCTCAACTGGAGACGGCCGGGGATTGCACCAAAAACAAGCTGAGCACAGAGTAACAGAAACTCAGCACACCCACACCGGACTCCTCCTTCCAAGATGAACCCAGGTTGTATCAAAGGAAGTCAGTTAGCAAAAGATCACAGTCACTGGGCACAGGGTTCAGGACACAGAAGGACTTCAGGAACATAACACAGCAGACACAGTTCAGACAGTCAGGTACAGGACAGGTACAGGATCAAGGATTCAAGCCTGGAATTACCGCTTCCAGGATAGGTGAGCCTTGAATTACCGCCTCCAGGACAGGCGCAGGGACGGGTACAGGATCAGGGATTCAAGCCTGGAATTACCGCCTCCAGGATAGGCGCAGGGACAGGTACAGGAACACACAGCACACATGGCAAGATTTAGAAGCTATGTGAGTAGCTAAGGCCCCGCCCATAGGGCAGGGAGCCTTTATATATGAGCTGCCTCTCAGCAATTGGCTGGGGACAGCATTTCAATTACATACACTAACCCTGATAAAAGCAGGGCAGGTGTGGCCCACACACCCTATGCAGCCAAACACAATTCAGCACAGCAAGGGCACCTGGAAATGGCTGCAGCCTAAACACACGTAGTAAGTCATGCACCACTGCAGAGGTCCTTGACCTACGGGTAGCTTCCACAGCAATAGCCAGGGACCGCACATGCGGGTAGTCATGCAGCGCAGCGGAGACACCCACACATGCACGGCTGGGAACTGAGCAGCATCCATACAGGTAACGGATAACAGTATCCAGCTTAATTAGGGGGAAAAGAAGCAAAGGGTTAAGGCACAGACATGCATTGTCACGCCGACAACCAAGTACAGACAGAACAGCGTGACAACATCTAGATAAGTTCCTAGGGGGGTCCAGTTTCCAAAATGTGGTCACTTTTGGGGGTTTCCACTGTTTAGGCACATCATGGGCTCTCCAAACGCGAACTGACGCCCTCAGGCTATTCCATCAAAGTCTACAATGCAAAACGTCACTACTTTTCTTCCGAGCCCCAACGTGTGCCCATACAGTAGTTTTATCCCAAATATGGGGTATCAGCGTACTCAGGACAAACTGAACAACTTTTGGGGTCCAATTTCTCCTGTTACCCTTGGGAAAATAAAAAAACTGGGGATAAAAAGATCATGTTTGTTGAAAAAATATAATTTTTTTATTTTCACGCCCGGGCATTATAAACTTCTGTGAAACACTTGGGGGTTCAAAGTGCTCACCACAGATCTAGATAAGTTCCTTAGGGGTTCTGGTCTCCAAAATGGGGCAACTTGTGGGGGTTTCCACTGTCTAGGCACATTAGGGGCTCTGCAAACTGAACATGACTGCATTCCAAAAAGTCATTACTTCCTTTCCGAGCCCTGCCGTATTCCCAAACAGTATTCCCCCCACATATGGGGTATCAGCGTACTCGGAACAAAGTGGACAACAATTTTTGGGGTCCAATTTCCTTGGGAAAAATCAAAAATTGGGGACTAAAAAATCATTTTTGTGGACTTTTTTTTTCACACCCAGGCATTATAAACTTCCGTGAAACATTTGGGAGTTCAAAGTGCTCACCACAGATCTAGATAGTTCCTTAGGGGCTTAAGGGTATGCCACACTAAACAATTCGCTAACGAGATCGCTAAAAAACGTCACTATTTAGCGATCCCGTTAGCGATATTGTTCAGTGCGGCAGCTTCCAGCGACGAGCTTCCTGCTGTGATCTCGCTCGTCGCTGGAATCGTTCCGGACCCTATTCATCGCTGGCGCTCCCGCTGGTAAGTATCTTATCGCTGTGTGGCACCTTTTCTTAGCGATTTAGCGGTACTTTTGTACCGCTAAAGCGTTAAGAAGATCGCTAACGCGATAGCGTCGTTAACTATATCGCTAAATGTGGCGCATTTAGCGATATAGAAACGATCCCGCTAGCGATCTCATTAGTATGCAACGCTAACGAGATCGCTAGCGGGATTGTTTGTGTGGCAGTACCTTTAGTTCCAAATGGGGTCTCTTGTGGGGGTTTCCACTGTTTAGGCTTATCAGGGGCTCTGCAAACTGAACATGACACCCATCAAAGTCTGCATTCCAAAACGTCATTGCTTCCTTTCCGAGCCCTGCCGTGAAATTGCACAACAACTTTATCTGTCCATTTTCTCCTTTTACCCTTGTGAAAATAAAAAAATTGTGGGCAAAAGATCATTTTTGTGACTAAAAAGTTAAATGTTAATTTTTTCCTTCCACGTTGCTTCAGCTCCTGTGAAGCACCTGAGGGGTTAATAAACTTCTTGAATGTGGTTTTGAGTACCTTGAGGGGTGCAGTTTTTAGAATGGTGTCACTTTTGGGTATTTTCTGTCATCTAGACCCCTCAAAGTGACTTGAAATGTGAGGTGATCCCTAAAAAAATGGTTTTGTACATTTTGTTGTAAAAATGACAAATCGCTGGTCAACTTTTAACCCTTATAACTTCCTAAAAAAAAAAATTTGATTCCAAAATTGTGCTAATGTAAAGTAGATATGTGGGAAATGTTATTTCTCAACTATTTTGTGTGACATATTGCTCTGTTATAAGGGAATAAAAATTCAAAGTTTGAAAATTGCAAAATTTTCAAAATTTTCGCCATATTTCCATTTTTTTCATAAATAAACGCAAGTTATATCGAAGAAATTTTACCACTACCATGAAGTACAATATGTCACGAGAAAACATTCTCAGAATCGCGAAGATCCATTGAAGCGTTCCAGAGTTATAACCTCATAAAGGGACAGTGGTCAAAATTGTAAAAATTGGCCCGGTCATTAACGTGCAAACAACCCTTGGGGGTTAAGGGGTTAACTAAGCATAGGGGAAAACTTATGGAATCACTCAATTCTGAGGGAAAAAATTATGGAATCACCCTGCAAATTTTCACTGCCAAAACTAACACCTGCATCAAATTTGATCTGCTCGTTCGTCTGCTTCTAAAAATGAATGGTCACATCTTGGAGAGCTGTTGCACCAACTGGACTAACATGAATCATGGCTCCAACACAAGAGATGTCAATTGAAACAAAGGAGAGGATTATCAAAGTCTTAAAAGAGGGTAAATCATCACGCAATGTTGCAAAAGATGTTGGTTGTTCACAGTCAGCTGTGTCTAAAATCTGGACCAAATACAAACAACATGGGAAGGTTGTTAAAGGCAAACATACTGGTAGACCAAGGAAGACATCAAAGCGTCAAGACCGGAAACTTAAAGCAATATGTCTCCAAAACAGGAAATGCACAACAAAACAAATGAGGAACGAATGGGTGGAAACTGGAGTCAACGTCTGTGACCGAACTGTAAGAAACCGCCAAAAGGAAATGGGATTTACATACAGAAAAGCTAAATGAAAGCCATCATTAACACTTAAACAGAAAAAAGCAAGGTTACAATGGGATAAGTAGAAGCAGTCGTGGACTGTGGATGACTGGATGAAAGTCATATTCAGTGATGAATCGCGAATCTGCGTTGGGCAAGGTGATGATGCTGGAACTTTTGTTTGGTGCCGTTCAATGAGATTTATAAAGATGACTGCCTGAAGAGAACATGCAAATTTTCACAGTCAATGATGATATGGGGCTGCATGTCAGGTAAAGGCACTGGGGAGATGGCTGTCATTACATCTTCAATAAATGCACAAGTTTATGTTGATATTTTGGACACTTTTCTTATCCCATCAATTGAAAGGTTGTTTGGGGATGATGAAATAATTTTTCAAGATGATAATGCTTCCTGCCATAGAGCAAAAACTGTGAAAACATTCCTTGAAAAAAGACTCATAAGGTCAATGTCATGGCCTGCAAATAGTCCGGATCTCAATCCAATTGAAAATCTTTGGTGGAAGTTGAAGAAAATGGTCCATGACAAGGCTCCAAACTGCAAAGCTGATCTGGCAACAGCAATCAGAGAAAGTCGGAGCCAGATTGATGAAGAGTACTGTTTGACACTCATTAAGGCTGGTTTCACATTTGCGGTTGTGTCCACAGCGTTTAAGCCGCATTCTTCTGCTTGCGTCGTGTTTTCCTATCTTTAACATTGTGGACACAGGTTCATGCGATTGTATGCTTTTTGCTGCGTTTAATTACACATGCGTCGTTTTCGGCTTATGTGGCAGGGCGCGGCTAACGCAACATGTTGCAATTTTGGAGGCGGCAATTGCGGCCACCATACGCATGCGGCCGCTTGCGGAAGGAATGCGTCGAAACAATGCATTGCAATCTATGAGAACACATGTGTACAAAGGCACACGCGTTCGTTAGTGTTTTCGTACGCATGTGGTTTTCCAGAGTAAACCTGTCTAGACACTAATTAGCCACCCCCCACACAAAACATAGATAAAAAGAGGGAGTGGGCACTGCCAGTCCACTACTCTACAGACTGGGAACCAGACTAGAAGCTGTGCAGCTGTGAAGATTCACAACTTTGGACAATTTGAGTATAAAAGCGAATGTCTGTCTGTCCTTTTTTCTCTATTTAGTATGTACTAATTACTGTATGTTTTTTCTTGCAGCATTGAGCACATCTTCATCTTCTGAGGAGCGCCCTGGCCCTGAACGTGCTGGACAGGAAAGTGAAGTGGGTACATTCTCTACTGATTGGTAAGTATTGTCTGTCACATATACACATGTGGCAAAATCTTTTTTTTTCCTTCTTCAGAACAGTTCTTCCACTGCAGCGGAGGCAGAGCAGGAGCAGCCAGCACAAGGTCGGGTGGCAAGACAACGTGTAAGTATACTTTACTGATTTAACTCTTTATTTTTTTTCCTGACTGTACTATTCTTGCCTGTTTTTATTTCTTCACTTTGCTTTTTTCTTCCCTTTTTTGCCTTGACTTTTTTTTTGTATTCTTGACTTTACTTATTCTTGCCTGCTTTCTGCATCTCTTGTTTTCTTTCTTTTTCTTATCTTTACAACATTATTGTCTTTCTTTCTTTTCTAGGTTTCAGAACGGGAGGAAGACATCATAGACAACGACCTCCTAATTACACTGGTCGAGGAGCGAGTCCCGTTGTGGGACACCCGGGTTCAGCAGCACTCGGACGCTGTGGTGATCCGGAGGCTGTGGAATGAGGTGGCCAAAGCGATGCTGGATGACTGGGACAACGCCCCACCACGGGTCCGCAAGGCATTTCGTAAGTATTTCAGTGTTGTGTGATGACGCAGTGACCTTGGCCGTGATCACACAACTGTGTGCGATGCAATAAACTTCTGCGAGTTTCTCTCATCAAAAAAACATATAGCGTGTTCTCAGTGGGAGAACCAAAATGATCTGGTCATCAATGGGGGTGGGATGGTAACCTTGAATTAAAAATGACATTTTAAGTTGGGTTAAATGTTAATCCCTGTCCTTAGGACTGGAACAGATACGGTTGTATCTGAGGGCCTGGCTGTAGACAATGGACTTTTTAATGTGTTTAGGATGGAAGCTGTCCCATCTATGGCCCACTACCAAATCTGAGCAACTTCCTCCAAAAACAATGAAGACACCACCAGTCCTTTGATCTCACATGCATATGGAGTCCATAATACTTTCACACCACTTATCTAATCTTACCTAATTAAGGATTCTCTCTTTAAGCTCAGTGTTTGTTTATTTAAATGTCCATGTATCACACCATGCCTGTGTTTTTCACTGTATATAATTGGGTTTCTTCAAATATTTTGTTATACCAGCCTGATGAAGAGATGTAAGCAGTCTCAAAAGCTTGCTCTGTAATATCATTCACTATATTTTGTTAGCCATTAAAAGGTATCATACCCACAAGATTCCTATTTTGGTTCTCCCACTGAGAACACTCTATATGTTTTTTCTACTGGCTAACACGGTACCAAACCAATTTTTTCGTTTATCTAAATGGAGGATACCAGAATGTGCCGTACATCTATGGAGCTGAAAGACCGTCTGAGAAACTGGCACAACTGGACAGTGAATTCTTCTTTTTAACCAGATGCAAGAAGGAACACTTAATACCCAAAGGACTAAGCTTAAAGAATCCTATTCGGAATACCTACAATACTCATTATTCACAACACCTCTGCTACAGGACTTCGGAGAGACTACGGAACCACCTTATTCATGTTTTCTACAGCACCAAGAAAAAGGTCCAAATGGTAATAAAATCTTTAAGGAGTACAATTGCTGGTGACACACAGCAGAAAATGCAGCTTTACTATACCACTGTGCAGTCGTACCTAATATACAACAAGAAAAAGAAACTCCACAGACTTCGACTGAAAGCAGGACTATATTCCAGCAACAGTCAAGCTCCTCCTAAACACTACAGCAAGTGGCAAAACCGCCAAAAGAACACAGGTAAAGTCAGCTGTGTTATTAATTTATCATCTCACAAACCCACTAATCTAGAACTCAATGTACTTTCCAGAGGCCTCACATTCTGTCCTACAAAATCTTTAGACAAAACAACTTTGTAGTGACATGGAACAATACTTCAGGAGACTTAGACTGAAGGAGTTCTTCTCTGTCAAAGAGGACTTGGGGTTTCTGAGCAACCAAACTCACGTCAGACTAGAGAATAAGAAAAACTCTGACTGGACACCTCCTTCTGGCCGCAACATCATTTTGGACCAATATATTGACTCATTTAGACATTCGGTGCA
>JARQOD010000006.1:156591334-156622912 GCA_033576555.1 Oophaga sylvatica | reverse complement strand
CGTATCAGGAAAAATTGGAAAATTTTGGGTCCAATTTCCGTGTTACCTGGGGACAATAAAAAAAATGGGGAAAAAGATCTGGGGGGGAAAAAATTGATTTTTTTTTTTTCAAGGGGACTTAAAAAATTTGGAAAAGGGGGGGTTAAAGCCTCACCAAACATCTAGAAACTTTTGGGGTCCAATTTCTCTTTTCCCCCTTGTGAAAAAAATATTGGGGCTAAAAAAATTTTTTGAAAAAAAAAAAAAAAAAAAAAGATTTTTTTTTTTCGGTGTATTTATAAACTTCTGTAAAAAAAATTTGGGGGTTTTTAAAAGTGCTCACCACACAAAAAATTCCCCTTGGGGGTTAGTTTCCCAAAAAATGGTGTTTTTGTGGGGATTTCCCTTTTTTGGCCATGGGGTTCCAAGGACAGGGGCCCCCAGCCAATTCTGCGTTGAAAAAGCAAACAGCCCCCTTCCCTTCGAGTTGCCATGCCCAAAAAATAGGGTTTTTACCCCTAATTAGGGTAAGGTTTCAGAAAAAATTTACAACCCCCTTTCGGGCCAATTTCCCGTTACCCTTGGGAAAAAAAAAAAAAATTGGGGAAAAAAAAATCTTTTTGTGGAAAAAATTTGTTTTTTTTTTTAGGCTCAAATTTAAAAAATTCTGTGAAGCATTTGGGGGGTTTTTTAAAGTGTCCCAAATCTAATAAGTTCTTAGGGCCTATTTTCCCAAAAATTTTGGTGTCACTTGTGGGGGGGTTTCCCCCTGTTTAGGGGTTTGGGGCTCTTCAAAAAAAAAGGGTCTGATCTCAATTCCAGCAAATTTTCCCCAAAAAAATCAAACGGGCCCTTTCTTTCTAGTCTGCCGTGTCCCCCAAAAATGGTTCCCCCCCCATAGGGGAGTTCAGAGTATCAGGAAAATTGCAAACAACTTTTGCGCCCAATTTCTCCTGTTCCCCTTGGAAAAAAAAAAAATTGGTTCGGGGAATAAATATTTTGTGAAAAAATTAAAGTTTTTTTTTAAAACTTTCCCAAAAAAATTCCTGTGAAGCATTAAAAAGGGTTAACCCCCTTTCCCCCCGGGGGTTTGCACGTTAATGACCGTGCCTGTTTAAAAGTGCTGAGATGGTTTCTGAGCGATAGCTCCCCGGGGTGGTACGACGTACTGAACCTTTCAGCGGGGATGGCAATTGGGGGTCAGGAGGGGTCTTATAAGGGGGGTTTCCCCCTCCCAGATGGTTGCGGGAAAAATTTTCTTTTAATTGGGGTTTCCCCGGTTTTTTGGGTTTGCGAGTCTTGCCTGATTTTTTTGCTTCAGATAAATATTTTTTGTTTTTTTTTGTGCTTGCTTTTTGCATTTTTCCCCCGCACTTTGTGGAAGTCACCCGGGGGCCTCCGGGGTTTGCTCCCCTCAGTTTTCTGGACCCCCTGTTTTTTGTTCATTTTTTTTTTCCCTTTTTTTCGTGGCTGCGGCTTAGATTCGTTACCCAGAGATCGATTAGGTGGTGAGTCGGTGATTAGGTGTTTTTAAAATCAGAAGGTTGTATTTTTTGGGTTTTTTTTTTGGATGCAGTGAGTATTCTTTCTGACTTTTTGTTGAAGAGGCCCCCCAGCGTTTGCTCTTCTTTTTGTCTGTGTCCGGCTTCTTGTTGTCTAACCGCCATTACATTTTGGGGGGGGTTCCATTTTCTTTGGGGATCGCTCCAGGGCGTACTTTCATCTTTCTGCCCCTTTTTGGGGTATTATCTTGGTTGTGCGAGGCTTTTTGGGTAACGTAGGAACGCCCGGTACCTCTGTTGTGTGGTTAGTTAGGTTTTGCAATCCCCAAAGGTTCCCCCTCTCTGGTTTTGCCTTTTTTTCTTATTCCCTCAGCTACCAAAAATAAAAAAATTCACCAGCCCAAAAAGGAAAATTATTGGTACTCCCGAGGGGGAAAAAATGTGGGAAAAAAAAAAAAAAAAAAAAAAAGTTGTTTTGAATTTTGAGATTTTTTTTTTCCCCCTTTTTGGTTTTTTTTCCCTCTTTTTTTTGGGAGGAGGAGGATTTTTTTTTTTTCAAGGAGTTCAAGTTGTCTGGCCCTGTGGATGTTTTCCTGGGTTCGAGTATTGCTCCCCATCTTGCTGGGTGCCGATTGTGGAATAGGTTCCCATCCCCATTTTTTTTGGGGGGGGGCTAATTTTGAATTTCAAAAATAACTGAAAAATTTTTTTTTTCCTTAAACCTAAGTCCTCAGGGAGGGACAGGGTTCAAAAATTTTCTCTTTCCTGCGTGGGGCCCCCAGGTTTTGGGTTTTTCCTGCACGGGGGGCTGTTTTGAATGTGTTGTGTATTTTTTCTGGTCGGGGTTTTTGTGTTGAAAAATGTCACTGATCAAGTTAAAAAACCCCTTTTTGGCATTAAATCAGGATCTTAAAAGGTGATTGTACTGTCGGGGAAATTCCCCAATGAGATGCTTTGGCAGCCTTTTTCGGAAGTGGCTGTCAGAAAATTTAAAAAATGTTAGGTGGGATTCCTGCTCCCTCTGGTCTAAATTTTCTTGTATTAGCTATTCAAATTACAACGTTTGCGGAGCGCGGGGGGGATGCGGAGATAGTGTTCCCTTGGACCCCCTTTGACCCCCTGAGTGTGATGAGTGACTTCTGGGCACGCGTCATGAGTTTCGAAACGCAAGGGGGTTATGTTTCTACTGTGGTGACCCTTCATGCTATTTCATTTCCCCAAGGGGAAGGTTTTGCGTCAGTGTCTTGGGTAGTTTCGATAAATTTTTGACGTTCCCTAAATCTGAATCTTAAAATCTGAAAGTAGAGTTGGAAGGGCCCCCTGGGCCATTGGTCCAACCCCTTCAAAACGGGGTTCTTAAATCATCCCAGAAAATGTTGCCCCGCCTTGTTTGAGATTCCCCTTTAAAGGGAACTCCCCCCTCGGGCAGCCTGTTCCATCATTGATCCCCCAATGAAAAAAATTTTTTTTTAAAATCAAAACTGGTCTCCCCCATTCGTTTATTCATTGCTTTAGTCTTTGTGCAAAGAAAAAAAAGTGATCCTTTTTCATGTGAAGCCCTTGAATTTTGTGCAAGTCTCCTTCGTTTTTTTTTGAAGCTAAACTTTCCAAAAACCCCGCAACCGTTCCCCATGGACATGGTTTGCAGACGGCCCCCATTTGGGGCTCTTCTTGAACTTGCTCGTTGTTGATGTTTTTTTTTAAAAGTGGTCCCAAAAACGGACCATTATTCCAGAGGGGGTCGAAAAAAGGGATAGGGGAACAATGACCTACGTGTCTAGATGTATGCTTCTTTGATCCCCCCAGTTTTGTTTTTGCCTTTTTGCCCCCTGATAATTTTGATCTGTTAGTCTGGATCAATTGTACCCCAAGTTTTTTTCATTTTTGCTGTTACTTAGCCTTTCCTCCTTTTTTTAATTTTTTTCTTTTTATTGCCAGATGTATTTCCTTTCTTTTTCCCCCTTTTAAAATCCTTTGTTAGTTGCTGCCCCTGCTCGTTTTTTTTAAATTTTTTAATCCTTTCTCTTTTTTCTCTAGTTTGCCCCCCCTAGCTTTTTGTCATCAGAAAAATTTACGTTTACCCTCTTTCCCCTTTTAAATCATTGTAAGATGTTGAAAATCAGGGCCCAAAAGAGCCTTGTGGTACCCCCTTGATACTTCTTCCAACTGGATGGCACCCCTTTTTACGACACTCTTTGGGCCCCATCACTAACCCCTATGAATCCCCTAAAATTTGCTTGTCTTTTCCCCTACTAGTCATTTTTTTCAGTAAGGATTGTGTGAGATACTTTGTCAATGCTTTTGAGTCAAATATACAAATTCGCTTTTCCCCGATCCCCCCCTCAGTGATTCTGTTAAAAAGGAAAAATTTGTTATTGACTGGCTTATTAAAACCCCCTGTGACTCTTTTTAAAACACTTCATTCTTATCCAGGTATTGCATACTGTTCTTTATAATTTGTCAAAAATTTTTCCCGGTTTTTAAAAGGGGCAATCCCGGGCCCCGTATTCCTGGGTCCCCCTTTTTCCCCCTTTTTTAAGATAGGAACAAAATTTGCTCTTTCCGTCTTTTGGGACTTTCTTTTACAAATTTTAAAAGATTAGGCGGGGGCGAATTTTTTTGCTATCTTTTTGTACTCTGGGGTGTAAACATCTGGACCTGGGATTGATTCATTTAGGTAGCTAAGGTTTCCTCACTGTCTTTTGTTTATAGATATCGGATTTTTATTCCTTTAAAGGACAGTGAAGATCTTTTGATGGTCATGCAGTCTCTGCGTACAGGAGGTCAGGGGTAAGTGACCCTAAGGGGGGCCCTAATAATCCTTACTGGAGGGTCTGTTGGTCAGAGGTCCAGGCGGGGCCCGCGTAAAAACCCCTTTTCGAGGATCCCCCAAAATCTAATTAGTTGAGAAGGACCCCGTCACAACAAAAGGGGACAGGTAAATAAACCAACAACAGTATAACAACGAGCAGACAAGGGGGGAAAAAAAAACACCTTGATACAAAAAAAGCACCCAACAACAGGGGAACCCAAGGGTAAGGGATAAAAAAAAAAGCGAGGAAGGGAAAAAACCACACAAAGTACACTTCACCCAACTCCAATTAAAAAAACCCCTTTGTTTGTCTGAAAAAGCTTTCACCGAAACTTCCTAAAGATGGCAGGGGTTTTGAAGGAGTCCCTTCTGCGCATTGACTGCAGTGGGGGGGGTGGGCCCCCTCTGCACAGGAGAGAGAATAACCCCCCTGCCGAAAAAAAAAGACCAAAAAACTCGCTGCGAGAAGTCAGGTTGTGTAATCGTGCGTTTTGTGGCGACAAACCCTGAGATGTTCATTTTTTTCTGAGAGAAAATGTTTGTCCCTGTCACATTTTTGCTCAGGCTTTTGTTGTTCAGGAGGATTAACCTGTGGATTTGACTTTTTAAACGTTGTGGGTTTCCCTGATACCCCCCCGGGGTCATTCCCCCCTGGGCTTGATTCTACCCCCTTTTGGGGGAGAATAAACCCTGTTTTTACTCGGTGATAAAGGGTTGAACCAGACATGGAGAGTTGAAATTTTTTGGTGCTGTATAAATTTAGCATTATTGTATGGTTTTTCCCGGTTTTCTAATCCTGTTTTGGTTGGAAATTTTTTTTATTAATATTTATTTTATAGCACATTGATTCCTGGTGTGACATGGAGGGGTTTTCTAAAAATTACGGTTCACTTAGAAACAAAACTAACATTACGATGATAAAGAGGGGGGGAGGACCCTGCCCTTTGGGCTCTTTCAGGATTGTGGGGGGGGAAGCAGGTTAGGGGCGCAGCGGGGGGTTTCCGGTGTTGGTTAGGCGATTTCCGGAGGGTGAGGGTAGAGGTCTTGCGGCGTAAGCTTTCTGAAGAGATGGGTTTCGGGGTTTCCTCTAGGTTGAAAAAGGGTTTTTTAGGGTGTGTTGGGGCAAAGAATTCCCCGGGGTGGGGATATTCGGGGGGGAAGTCTTGGAGGCGGTTGGGGAGGAAAGGGAATAAGTTGGAGGAGAGAAGGGTCTTGGGGGATCGGAGATTCGTGGGGAAGATATCGGGAGATTAGTTCAGAGATATATGGAGGGAAGTTTTTTTGAGGCCCCGTAGGTCAGTATTAGTATTTGAACTGGATACGCTGGGGGAATGGGAGCCAGTGAAAAGATTTGCAGAGGGGAGAAGCGGAGGGTAGCGAGGGAGGGTGAATTGTGTGCGCAGAGTTAGGATGGATGGAGAGGTGCGAGGGTGTTGCGGGGGCCCCAGAAAAAGGGTTTGCATGTCGGGGGGGGAGATGATGAGGGCGTGCACAATCTTTTTAGTAGTTTGGGGGGTTGGGGGAAGGGGATTCTTGAAATATTTTGAGCTGAGGGGGGCAGGAGGTAGAAAAAGTTGGGGTGTCGTTTAAAGGAAGGGGGAAAATAAGGGTTCCCGGGGGGGAGGGACTTTGGAGGGGGAAAGCGTGATGTCGTTAATTGGGGTTTTGATAGGTCAGGTAAGGAAGTTTTGGGTGGGGAAGTTTTGATTTCGATTGTCCCATTGAGTTTGAGGAAGGGGGGAGAAAAAGGGGTTTGGGGTAAAGCACCCCGGGTTCTGGTAGAGGAAGGATTTTGGGGCCCCGGGGGTGATTGAGTGTCATCGCTAAGGTGGTAGGGGTCCGGGGGGATTTATGGTTCCCCCGGCCAGTGTATAGATTGAGAAGGTAGGGGTCCTGAACAGAGCCTTGGGAAAAATCCAACAGAGGAGGGTGGGACGAGGAGGTGTGGGGGTGGGGACGCTGAATGTGCGGGGAAAGGATGAGGGACCCAAAGATAGGGCGAGGTCTTTACGCCAAAGGGGGGAAAAATCGGGAAAAATTTGTCTGTCCCCGTTGGGGTGCCAATGTGTTTTGGGAATCTGTTTTTTCTCCCTTTCCCAGTCTGGTTTTTTCCTGATTTTTGATTATTTTTGGATGTATTTGTGAAAGAAATCGCCCCCTTCCCCCTCACGGGCTATGATTGCGTTTTTAAATTAGTCCTGGGGTTTTAAATTTTTAAAAAGGCCCTTTTTTAATTTTGTTGTACCTGACCGTGTATGAATTTTTAAAGGATTTTGGAGAAGGTTATATCAGACCTCCTCTTCCCCTTGGGTCCGGGTTTTTTTTTTTTTTTTCCCAAAAAGGGGTTTTATTGGGGTTATTGTTATGTCTCTTGAATAGTCACTTGAGTATCAATACCTTCCCCTTGATTTCTGACTGTTTTCCGGGGAAAAAAGTGCTTTGGGGTTTCCCCAAGTTCCCCTAGGGGGGCTTAAACCCCTTTTGCATTAAAAGCAGGGGATGAATGGAAGCGGGTTTAACCCCAGGGGGTTTTGGGGTACCTGTGACCCCCTTTGGGCTAATATCCCCCTTCCCCGTTTCCAACCCCTTATGAATGATATTTTGGGGGTTTTTTGGGAAAAATTTCTGATTTTTTTTTTAAAATGATATTTGATTTTTTCCAATGACTGGGACTTATGTAAAAAACATGTTCGGACTGTGTTCCGTTTTTTGGGGAATGTTTATGTAAAAGGAATCAAAGGTCTTTTTTGGGTACACAAGTCTATTTGGGATTCATTTTGTCTCCGTTTGTTATTTTAAAAGGACCGGAAAAGGGTTAGGCTCTGTGATTGGGTCCAAAAACTTCATTTTAAAAGGTCTAAGGATTTTTGGGTTTTGAAATTTATCGTAAATTTATTTTGGAATTTTCCCCGGATTGTTAAACCTTTTTGATTTTTCCAAAAAAAGGGTTCTGATGTGTGAATTGGTCCGAGAGTTCTGCTTTCAGGAACTTAAGCAGAGATTCACTTTGCTCTGTTTCGGTAGCCCCCCCCCTGTTTCTCTCGTTTCGGGGGAGGTGATCCCCCGAAATTGGGGTAGGTGGTTTTGCCAAAAGGGCCCCAGCCTTAAGGTAACCCTTGTTTTTTCCTCGAAAAATTTTTCCAACTGAAGTAATTATAAAAGGGTAATGGGGGGTTTTGCCTTAAAAAGGGCCTTTTAAGGTGGGACATGGCTGGAAAGGGGCCAAACATCAGGTGGGGCCCCCCGGCCCCAAAAAAAAACTGGTTTATCCAACGCCAAGGACTTTTCCTAGACGGCCCCGGTGGGCCCTTTTTTTACCTTTTTTTTTTTTGTGGTTTCTTTTTTCTGGCCTAAGAATTTAAGGCGGATGCCCTTTCCGGGGAGTTTTTTTTCGGCTTCCTGAGTTATCTGATCCTACTGTTATTTTGAAAGGGGGTGTGTTCTTTCCCATCTCCCCCAAAATTTAGCGGCTGGAAAGGTTCGGAGGATATACCTGAGGTCCCCATTGGGAATTGTTTGTCCCGGGCCCCTGGAGGAGTGTGATGTTGAGTTCTTTTTTCCGGTTTTGGGGGTCTTCCCGGGATTTTTGGTACGAGTGGTGGTCGGTCCCTTTGGGGCCCCTTTTTTTGTGAGTGGGAATTTGTGCAGTCTGTGGGACTTGCTCTCGTTCAAGCCTTTCTCTCGTCTAGTGGTTTGTTAAGCCTTCCCCTGAAAGACCCCGGACCAAAAAAATCTTGGTTTTTTTTCCGACCCCCTGTTTCTCGAGAAAAACATTTCTGGGTAATCTGTGATGGTTTTCCAAGATGATACATATTTTTCCATTACCTAGTTCCCCTTCCCCCCCCGAATGGTGCCTCTGTTCCTTCGCACGTGGTTGGTTACTGGCCTTCGGAGAACATTGGTCTGACAGGGAGTCGATTTGGAGGACCTTTTGTTCAAACTTTTGGGTTCAAAATTTTCTTTCTCCCTGCTTTTTTCCCCCGACCAATGGCAAGGGGGAACAAACCCGACCTTGGGCTTTTTTGAGTGTTTGTGCGCTGATCAAAAAATGGGGGTCTTTTTTGCCTTTGGTGGTTGCTTTAATAAAAAGGGGGGGGGCTCTGCCCTTGATGTCTCCTTTTTTGCAGTTTGGGTTTCACCTCGATTTTTCTTCGGGCGGGGAGGTTCTGTCTGTCCCCGGTGTTGACTCTGTTGTGGGCGTATGCAAAAAATTTTGGGCCAGGTAGTGGGGGTTGTCCCCCCCAAATGGGGACTTGGGGTTTTGGGGTCTCAGGAAATATCCCCTTAGGGTTGCATTCCAAAATTTTGCCTAGGGTTTATTGGACCCCTTTAAGATCATGGGGGTTCTTAATCCTTTTTCCTTCCTTTTTTTTCTTCCAGGGACATTTAAGATCCTAAATGTTTTCAAGTCCCCTTTTTAGAGTTTTCGAGCAGTGGTTCCCCTGGCTGGCCCCGGCCCCCATTTGGTTGAGGGCTTGGAGATGTGGTTGAGAAAAAATTGGATTTCGTTTTTTAGAAAGAAATCCAGTTTTGCTTAAGTGGAGAGGTTATGGTAGGAGGCAATTTTTGGGGGTTTGTTTGGACACCCCTGTGGGGGAACCCGTGCCTTCACGAGCTCCCCGACGGTTGGTTGCAAAGTAAAGGGGGTGACCCCCTAAAGGGGGGGTATGTTTGAATTTACTAAAGTGGTTTTGAGCATCTGGGATCACGGATGGTCTGATTAAGGGGGGTTCCCCCTGATGGTTGCCCCGGATCTTGTTTTGTCTAAAATTTTGGTTTCCCTGGTTATTTGGAAAAGTTTGCTGATTTCCCCGCATTTCTGTTCAGATAAAAAATTTTTTGCTTTTATTTTTTGCTTCTTTTTGCATTGTTCCTGCATTTGTGGAGGTCAGCGGTTCCCCCCGGGGGCTTGTGCTCCTTTTTTTCTGGAGCATTTTTTTTTTTATTTGCTTTTCCTTTTTTCAGTGGCTGCGGTTAGATTTGTTACCCGAGACCGTTTAAAAGTGGAGAGATGTGTGATCTCGGGTTTTTGCAATCAGAAGGTTGGTTTTTTTTGGGTTTTTTTTTTGGTTGCAGGATTCCCCTTTCCTGTACTTTTTGTCAAAAAAAATTTGGGGCCCCCCGGTTTTCTCTTCATTTTCGTCTGTGTCCTGCTTTTTTGCTAACCGCCATTACTTTTTGGGGGTTCCCATTTTTTTTGGGGGATTCCCCCGGGGAGATAGCTTTCTCTTTTGCCTTTAGGTGTGTTTCTCTAGGCTGTGAGAGGGTCTAGGTCAGTAGGAGCCCCACGGCCCCCTTAGTTGGGGGTTTTTTGTTCGGTTTTATGAAACCCAAAGGTTCCACCTTTGGTGTTTTGCCGTTTTTGCTTATTTCCTCAGCTACCAAAACAGACACGTGCCAATTTTTAAATTTGCCACTGTCTCTTTATGGGTTATAACTCTGGAACACTTCAGGGACTTCCGATTGAGATTTTTTTTCATGACTTTTTACTTTGTTAGTGGTAAATTTTTTTTTTTAACTCGGTTTATTTTGAAAAAATGCAAAAAGGTGAAAATTTGAAAAATTTTGCAATTTTAAAATTTTAAAATTTTTTTCCTTAATCAGGAAAAATGACCAAAATAGTTAAGAAATAACATTTCCTAATTTACTTTTAGCACAATTTTGGAAACTAAAAATTTTTTTGGAGGAAATTATAAGGGGGTTAAAGTTTCCAGCGTTTATTTTTACAAAAAAAAATTTACAAGATTTTTTTAGGGGGACCTACATTTGAAAGGGGGGGTTTATGGCGAAAACCAAAAGTGAACCCCTTTTAAAAAAACCCCACCCCCAAAGGATCAAAACCCAAATTTAAAAAGTTTATTAAAACCCTTAAGTGCTTCAAGGAGTGAAGCAAATGGGGGAAAAAAAAAAATTTTATTTTTTATCACAAAATGATTTTTTTTCAAAAATTTTTTTTTTTTCCAAGGTAAAAAAGGGGAAAAATTTGGCAGTAAGTTGTTGTACAATTTTCCTGGTACCAACTCCTTGTGGGGAAACATGTTTGGGCACACGGCAGGCTCGTAAAGGGAAGGAGAGCCGTTTGCTTTTTCAAACACAAAAAGGTGGATTGGATTGGACGCCGTCGGTTTGGAGGGTCGATGCGCCAAACAGTGGAACCCCCCCAAAGGGCACCTTTGGAAACTAGCCCCCTTGAACTTTGCTGTCTTTTGTGACCCTTTTTTCCCCCCCAAATGTTTCAAAAAAGTTTTTAATGCTGGGTGTGAAAAAAAAAAAAATTTTTCCCCAAAATTTTTTTTAAACCCAAATTTTTGATTTTTCCCGGGAAAATTGGCCCCAAAAAATTGTTGTCCAATTTGTCCGGTACGTGATACTCCATTGTGGGGGGGAAAAAAGTTGGGTGCACGTCGGGTTTTGGAAAGGGGTAATAACGTTTTGGAATGCAGCGTTGATGGGGGTCAAAATTTTCCTTTGAGTGCCCCCTGGCCTAAACAGTGGAAACCCCCCAAAAGACCCCTTTTTTGGAAATGACCCCTAAGGAACTTTCTAGATTGTGGTGAGACTTTGAACCCCCGTGCTTAACAAGTTTATAAAGCCCCGGGGATGAAAATAAAAAATTTTTTATTTTTTTTTCCTACAAAAACAGGGAGCAGTGTTTCCCCGCTATTGGAACTTTTTATGGTTTTTGGGGGGAAAAATTTTTTTTTGGGATTTAAGTTTTTTTTTAAAATTTCAGGTGGTATGGTCATTTTTTGATGCCCCCTATGGGGAAGGCTGAGGATGAAGCCAAGTTTTTGGGTTTTTTAAAACAAGGTATAAATTAAAATTTATTTTAATTTTCAGAAAATTCTATGGTTTTTGGACATTTTCATTAATTTTTTTTGAAGGGAATTTTTTGTTCCCCCTTTTTTAAGAAAGTTGATGCTATTTTTTAAAGCAAATTAGCCCCGAAAAATCTATTAAAAAATTCCAGTTTGTAATTTTTTTCGTTTAAAAAAAATATTCTTATGAATTTTTATGTGAATGGGGGGGGTTAAAAAAAAATTTGTAATTTTGTTATTAGAGGTTTTTCCCCCCTGGATGATAAAAAGAGCTTTTTCATTAGTAAATCTAAAAAAGGAGGAGTGTTGAAAATTGGAAAACTTTGAAAAAAACAACCAAATTGAGATTTTTTTTTCCCGTCAGCCATGTTAAAAAAATTTAAAAATCTAATTCTTCATTTACCTTTTGTATCAAGATGAGAGATTGAGAAAAATTATTGGGGGGAATTTGAGCTTTAAGAAAAAAAACACCAACTTTGGTAATTATCACCTAGTCTTATATAATCAAGCTGAAATGGTTAATAAAACATGACTCCAATTTAAGGAAATTTTTAAGTGTGGCCCAATAATGTATTGTAGGATTATATGCAGGTTTAAAAAACTTCCTTTAGCATCAGAATAAAAAATAATTAATTAAAAAATTGTAATATACATAGTGTTTATTTGATAACCTGTAATTTGTGTTATACAGTCAGGGCCCAAAGTTTTGGAATTAAAAAATATTAATTTTTACAAAGTCTACTGCTTCATTTTTCTAATGGCAATTTGATATACTACAGAATGTTATAAAGAGTGATCGCTTAAAGCAATTATTGCAAAGTCAATATTTGGTAGAAAATGAACTTTATCCCCCAAAACACATTTCAACTCTTTGCAGCCCTGCTTAAAAGGCCCAGCAAACCCTCTTTTCAGTGATTGCTCCTTTAACACAGGTGTGGGTGTTGTATGGGGGACATGGCTGGAGATCAATCTGTCATGATTAAGTAAGAATGACACCATGGACACTTTAAAAGGAGGCTGGTGCTTGGCATCATTGTTTCTCTTCTGTTAACCATGGTTATCTCTAAGAAACACGTGCAGTCATCATTGCAATGCACAAAAATGGCCTAACAGGGAAGAGTATCGCAGCTAGAAAGATTGCACCTCAGTCAACAATCTATCGCATCATCAAGAACTTCAAGGAGAGGGGTTTCCCATTGTTGCCAAAAGGCTTCAGGGCGCCCAAGAAAGACCAGCAAGATCCAAGACCGTCTCTTAAAAGTGTTTCAGCTGCGGGATCGGGCTACCAGCAGTGCAGAGCTTGCTCAGGAATGGCAGCAGGCAGGTGTGAGTGCATCTGCACGCACTGTGAGGTGGAGACTCTTGGAGCAAGGCCTGGTCTCAAGGAGGGCAGCAAAGAAGCCACTTCTCTCCAGAAAAAACATCATGGACAGACTGATATTCTGCAATAGGTACAGGCAGTGGACTGCTGGGACTGGGGTAAAGTTATTTTCTCTGATGAATCCCCTTTTCGATTGTTTGGGACATCAGGAAAACGCCTCATTCGGAGAAGACAAGGTGAGCGCTACCACCAGTCTTGTCTCATGCCAACTGTTAAGCATCCTGAAACCATTCATGTGTGGGGTTGCTTCTCAGCCAAGGGAATCGGCTCTCTCACAGTCTTGCCTAAAACACAGCCATGAATAAAGAATGGTACCAGAATGTCCTCCAAGAGCAACTTCTCCCAACCCTCGAGAGCAGTTTGGCGATCAACAATGCCTTTTCCAGCATGATGGAGCACCTTGCCATAAAGCAAAGGTGATAACTAAATGGCTCAGGGAACAAAACATAGAGATTTTGGGTCCATGGCTGGAAACTCCCAGATCTTAATCCCATTGAGAACTTGTGGTCAATCATCAAGAGAGGGTGGACAGACAAAAACCTAAAATTCTGACAAAATGAAGCATGATTGTGCAAGAATGGACTTCAATCAGTCAGGATTTGTTCCAGAAGTTGATTGAGAGCATGCCAGGGAGAATTGCAGAGGTCCTGAAGAAGAAGGGTCAACACTGCAAATATTGACTTGCTGCATTAACTCATTCTAACTGTCAATATAAGCTTTTGTTACTCATATGTTTGCAATTATTATATTTCTGTCTGTGATAAAAACATCTGTCAAACACACATAAAAACCAGAGGGCAGCAGATCATGTGAAAATATAATATTTGTGTCATTCACAAAACTTTTGGCCATGACTGTATAATATGTAGGTTGTACTACTAATGCATTGAAAGTTAGAACTAGGAGACATTTATCTGATGCTGCTAATAAGAGAGTCATTAAATGCTCTGCAGCTTCCAGACATTTTTCTACATATCATGAGGGTAATTTGTCCACTTTTAAAATCATGGGGATAGAAAAAGTTTTTTAAACCGTGGAGAGGTGGAGATCATCGTAGGAAATTAATGAACAGGGAATCTTGGTGGATTTACAATCTAAAACTAGATCCCCTAAAGGTATGAATATTAGACAAGATTTATCCTATCATTATATTTAAATGAAAATAAGAGGAAAAAGAAAGATAACACAGCCTGGAGTTTTTTTGTCGTTTGTTTTTTTAGTATTCTTTTTTATATTTTTTATATTGATTGTCATTATTTTTTTATTTATTAATTTTGTTATATTTGATGTATTATTTTTACACAAATGATTTATATATATTTTTTTATGGTGTTACGGTGATTTTGTTTTCAATTTGCAATGAATATACTGTTCTTTTTGGATTTCTGTGTGATGCTATGGATTGCGAACACGCATCAGGTTAGAGCTAATTAATGAAAGCAATGTGGGGGTTAATAGCTCACCTGTTTTAATTATCCAATAGTATATAACAAGTGCAAAATATGTTATCTGTAGAGCAATGAATAAGAGCATATAGCTCGAAACGCGTCTGTTCAATCCCACCTCGGTGGTGACTGTATGCTGTTATGAAGTTGGAATTATCATAATTTGTGGAATAAAGATTTTTCTGGAATCGTGAAGCTGGATTTTTTCTTCTTCCCCCACAAGTGACCCCATTTTGGAAACTAGACCCCCTAAGGAACTTATCTAGATCTGTGGTGAGCACTTTGAACCCCCAAGTGCTTCACACAAGTTTATAATGCCCGAGCATGAAAATAAAAATCCTATTTTTTTCCCACAAAAATTATCTGTTAGTCACCAATTTTTTATTTTCCCAAGGGTAACAGGAGAAATTGGACCCCAAAAGTTGTCCAATTTGTCCTAAGTACGCTGATACCCCATATGTGGGGAGGAACCACTGGTTGGGCGCACGGCAGAGCTCGAAATGGAAGGAGCACCATTTTACTTTTTCCAACAAAAATTGGCTGGAATTGAGATTGGACGCCATATTGCATTTGGAAAGCCCCTGATGTGCATAAACAGTGGAAACCCCCCACAAGTGACCCCAATTTGGAAACTAGACCCCCTAAGGAAATTATCTAGATCTTTGGTGAGCAATTTGAACCCCCAAGTGCTTCACACAAGTTTATAACGTAGAGCCGTAAAATTAAAAAATCATATTTTTTACACAAAAATGATCTTTTCACCCCAATTTTTATTTTCCCAAAGGTAACAAGACTCCAAAAGTTATTGTGCAATTTGTCCTGAGTACGCTGATACCCCATATGTTGGGGTAAACCACTGTTTGGGTGCATGGCAGAGCTTGGAAGGAAAGGAGCGCCGTTTGACTTTCTCAACGCAGAATTGGTTGGATGCCATGTCGTGTTTGGAGAGCTCCTGATCTTGGAAACTAGACCCCTCAAGGAACTTATCTAGATGTGTGGTGAAAACTTTGAACCCCCAGGTGTTTCACCAAAGTTTATAACGCCCGAGCATGAAAATAAAAAAATCATATATTTTCCACAAACATGATCTTTTAGTCCCCAACTTTTTATTTTCCCAATGGTAACAGAATAAACTGGACCGCAAAAGTTGTTGTCCAATTTGTCCTGAGTACGCTGATATCCAATATGTGGGAGAAAACTGCTGTATGTATTTTGGAAAATATACCCCCAAGGAACTTATCTAGATGTGTGGTGAGCACTTTGAACCCCGAAGTGCGTTACAGAAATTTATAACGTACAGCCGTAAAAATAAATCTTTTTTTTTTTTTTTTACAAAAATGATTTTTTTCGCCCCCAATATTTTATTTTCACAAGGGTAACAGGAGAAATTGGACCCCAAAAGTTGTCCAATTTGTCCTGTGTACGCTGATACCCGATATGTGGGAGAAAACTACTGTATGGGCACACGTCGGGGCTCGGAAGGGAAGTAGTGACGTTTTGGATTGCAGATTTTGATGGAATGGTCTGCGGGTGTCATGTCGCATTTGGAGAGCCTCTGATGTGCCTAAACAGAAGAAACCCCCCACAAGTGACCCCATTTTGAAAATAGACCCCCAAGGAACTTATCTAGATGTGTGGTGAGCACTTTGAACCCCGAAGTGCTTCACAGAAGTTTATAACGTACAGCCGTAAAAATAAAAAATCTTTTTTTTTTACAAAAATGATTTTTTTGCCCCCAATATTTTATTTTCACAAGGGTAACAGGAGAAATTGGACCCCAAAAGTTGTCGTCCAATTTGTCCTGAGTACGCTGATACCCAATATGTGGGAGAAAACTACTGTATGGGCACACGTCGGGGCTCGGAAGGGAAGTAGTGATGTTTTGGATTGCAGACTTTGATGGAATGGTCTGCAGGCGTCATGTCGAATTTGGAAAGCCCCTGATGTGCCTAAACAGTGGAATCCCCCCACAAGTGACCCCATTTTGGTAAATAGACCCACAAGGAACTTATCCAGATGTGTGGTGAGCACTATGAAGCCCCAAGTGCTTCACCGAAGTTTATAATGTACAGCCGTAAAAACAAAAAAATCATTTTTTTTTGTTTTACAAAAATGATATTTTCGCCCCCAATTTTTTATTTTCACAAGGGTAACAGGACAAATTGCACAATAACTCTTGGGGTCCAATTTCTTCTGAGTACACTGATACCCCATATGTGGGGGTAAACTACTGTTTGGGCGCATGGCAGAGCTCAGAAGTGAAGGAGCACCGTTTGACTTTTTCAACGCAGAATTGGCTGGAATTGAGATCAGACGCCATGTCACATTTGGAGAGCCCCTGATGTGCCTAAACAGCGGAAACCCCCCAATTCTAACTCCAACCCTAACCCCAACTCACCTCTAACCCTAGTCCCAATCCTAACCATAACCCTAACCACAAACCTAACCCTAACACACCCCTAACCCTAATCCCAACCCTAACCCTAATCCTAACTTTAGCCTCAACCCTAACCCTAACTTTAGCCTCAACCCTAACCCTAATTGGGAAATGGAAATAAATAAATTTTTTAAATTTTATTATTTTTCCCTAACTAAGGGGGTGATAAAAGGGGGTTTGATTTACTATTTATAGCGGGTTTTTATGATTGGCAGCTGTCACGCTAAAAGACACTTTTTTATTGCAAAAAATGTTTTTTTGCATCACCACATTTTGAGAGCTATAATTTTTGCATATTTTGGCCAACAGAGTCATGTGAGGTCTTATTTTTTGCGATACGAGTTGATGTTTTTATTGGTGCCATTTTTGAGCATGTGACATGTTTTGATCGCTTTTTATTTAGATTTTTGGGAGGTTAGAATGAACAAAAATCAGCAGTTCATGAATTTCTTTTGGGGGGGCGTTTATACCGTTCCGCATGTGGTAAAATTGATAAAGCAGTTTTATTCTTCGGGTCAGTACGATTACGGCGATACCTCATTTATATCATTTTTTTATGTTTTGGCGCTTTTATACAATAAAAACAATTTTATATAAAAAATAATTATTTTTGCATCGCTTTATTCTGCGAGCTATAAATTTTTTATTTTTACGCTAATGATGCTGTATGGCGCCTCGTTTTTTGCGGGACAAGATGATGTTTTCAGCGGTACCATGTTTATTTATATCGGTCTCTTTGATTGCGTGTTATTCCACTTTTTGTTCGGCGGTATGATGATAAAGCATTGATTTTTTGCTTTTTTTTTAAGGGGTTCACTAAAAGGGTTAAATAGTGGGACAGTTTTATAGGGGGGTTGTTACGGACGCGGCGATACCAAATATGTGTACTTTTATTGTTTTGTTTTTTTTTTGTTTACAGGATGAAATGAATTTATTGGGGAATATTTTTTTTTCTTTATTTTGATTTTTTTTTTTTACACTTGTGATTTTGATTTTTTTTAACTTTTTTACTTTGTCCCAGGGTGGGACATTACTGTATTTTATCAGATTGCTGGTCTCACAGTGTGCCCAGCACTCTGTGAGACCAGCGATCTCACAGGCAGTGCAGGACCCTTCCTCAGCGCCTGCTCTTAGCAGGCGCTGAGGAAGCCGCCTCCCTGCAGGACCTGGCGGCCATCTTGGATCTGGGGTCCTGCAGGGAAGAGGCCTTCAGAACAGCGCGATCACATGGCGCTGTTCTGAGGGCCTCAGGGGAGCATGCAGTGAGCCCCCTCCCTGCGCGATGCTCCCCTGTGCCCCCGGTACACCGCGATCATGTCTGATCGCTGTGTGCCAGGGGTTAATGTGTCACGGACCGCTCCCGGCACATAGTTCCGTGTGTCAGCTGTGATAATCAGCTGACTCCCGGCGGCGATCAGCTGCGCTTCCCCCGCCTTGGACGTACTACATTGGCAGATTGGCATGTGTTTTATGGACGGGATAGTACGTCCAATGGCAGAGAGGGGTTAATAAACTTCTTGAATGTGGTTTTGAGCACCTTGAGGGGTGCAGTTTTTAGAATAGTGTCACTTTTGGGTATTTTCTATCATATAGACCCCTCAAAGTGACTTCAAATGTGATGTGGTCCCTAAAAAAAATGGTGTAAAAATGAGAAATCGCTGGTCAACTTTTAACCCTTATAACATCTTAACAAAAAAAAATTGTTTCCAAAATTGTGCTGATGTAAAGTAGACATGCGTGAAATGTTATTTAGTAACTGTTTTGTGTGACATATTTCTCTCTTTTAAGGGCATAAAAATTCAAAGTTTGAAAATTGCTAAATTTTCAAAATGTTCGCCATATTTCCATTTTTTTCATAAATAAATGCAAGTTATATCGAAGAAATTTTACCACTATCATGAAGTACAATATGTCACGAGAAAATATTCTCATAATTGCCAAGATCCGTTAAAGCGTTCCAGAGTTATAACCTCATAAAGGGACAGTGGTCAGAATTGTAAAAATTGGCCCGGTCATAAACATGCAAACCACCCTTCTGGGTAAAGGGGTTAAATAAAAAAGAACTTATACATGTTTGGTGTCTGTGAACTCATAATGACCTATAGAATTATAATGGCAGGTCAGTTTTAGCATTTAGTGTACATGGTAAAAGCAAAAAAAAAAAAAACTATGGAATTGCACTTTTTTGCAATTTCTCCGCATTTTGATTTTTCCCGTTTTCCAGTACACGATATGTTAAAACCAATGGTGTCTTTCAGAAGTACAACTTTGCCCGCAAAAAACATAGACTGAAAAATAAAAAAACGTATGGCTGTGGGAAGAAGGGGAGCAAAAAATATAAATTCAAAAATTTAAATACCTTATATACCCCAGTATAAGCCGACCCCCCTAATTTTGCCACAAAAAACTGGGAAAACTTATCGACTCGAGTATAAGCCTAGGGTGGAAAATGAGGCAGCTACTGGTAAATTTCAAAATTAAAAATAGATACCAATAAAAGTAAAATTAAAGTAGGTTAAATGTTTTTGAATAGCCATATTGAATCAGGAGCCCCATATGCTGCCCCATATATTATGCCCCATATGCTGCCCCATATATTATGCCCCATGTATTATTCTCCATATGCTGCCCATATATTATGCCCCATTTGCTGCCCATGTATTATGCCCCATATGCTGCCCCATGTATTATGCCCCATATTCTGCCCCATGTATTATGCCCTATATGCTGCCCCATGTATTATGCCCCACAGACTATGCCCATATGCTCCGTAGATTATGCCCCACATGTTCCACAGATTATGCCCCATATGCTCCATAGATTATGCTCCATAGATTATGCCCCATATGTTCCACAGATTATGCCCCATATGCTCCATAGATAATGCCTCATAGTATAGGTCCCTTATGCTGCCACTGCTGCTGCAACTAAAAAAAAGAATGACATACTCACCTCTTGTCGCTGGGAGCCAGGTGCCGGTGTCCTGAGCAGGCGGGGACACCAGCGCGCTATGGGGGACAGGTGCCGGTGTCACTGCTGGCTCAGGGCCCAGCACCTGCAATATTCACCTGTCCCCGTTCCACCGCTGCACGCCGTTATCTTCCGGGTCCTCCAACAGTGAATGCTCAGGCAGAGGGCGCGGCGCGCACTAAACACGTCATCACGCCCTCTAACCTGAACATTCACAGCTAGAGGACGCGAGGACACAGCGGCGCGCAGCGGTGGAACGGGGACAGGTGAATATGGAATATACTCACCCTTTTCTGGCGCAGTCTCTGCAGCCCCTGCTCTTCTCTTCTCCCACGGTCTCATGACTTTAATGAGCGGTACCACTGATGGCTGAACACAGGCGTCGGAGACCGTGGGAGAAGAGCAGGGGCTGCAGAGACTGTGCCAGGAGGGGGTGAGTATATAGGACAGCTGCACTCCCCCTCCCCTCCGACGCCCGGTATATGACTCGAGTATAAGCCGAGAGGGGGACTTTCAGCCCTAAAAATGGGCTGAAAATCTCGGCTTATACTCGAGTATATACGGTACCCCTTTGATTTTGCCTATGAAATGTTGCTTTAGCCCTAAGTTTTTCAATTTTACAAGGAATGGTATGACAAAATGAACCATAAAATGTGTTCTCCATTGTCTTCTGATCGCGCTGATACCCCACGTGTGGTCAGAAACCTCTGTTTGGACAAATATCAGGGCTCAAAAGGGAAGGATCAGTATTTGAATTTTGGAACACAAATTTGCCTAAAATAGATTGTGGACACCAGGAAGCATTTGGAGACTCCCTAAGGTGACTAAACAGCAAGAACCCCCAAAAGTGACCCCATTTTGGAAACTACAAACAGCTCTATAGCGAGCATTTTGAACCCACAGATAATACACAGTTTTTGATCATATTAGATTATTTTGAAAATATTTTTTTTTCACAAAAATGTTGCATTAGACCCAAGTGTTTCACTTTTGCATGAGGTAACATAAAAAGTGGACCCGACAGTTTTTTACCCACTTTCTTCTGAGCGTCAAGATACCCAACATGTAGTCAAAAATTTCTGTTTTTGTGGTCAAACAGTCCATCCAGCTTTTCCCATATCCATCACTTTCTACCAACTTTTCCAATGCATATCACTATCCACCCAGCTTCCCTATATACATCGTTCTCCACCCAGCTTTCCCCATATACATCACTATCCACCCAGCTTTCCTATACACATTGCTATCCACCCAGCTTTCCTATATACATTAATATCCACCCAGCTTTCCTATATACATTAATATCCACCCAGCTTTCTTATATGCGTTAATATCCACCTAGATTTCCCCATATAAATCACTGTCCATCCTGCTTTTCTAATATAATCCCTGTCCACACATCTATCCCAGACATCACTATCCACCTATCATTCTTCACTGTTCATCCAGATTTCCAATATACATTATCCACTTAGCTTTCTCATAAACATCATTATCCACCCAGCTTTCCCCATACACATCACTATCCAGTCATCATTCTCCATATACATCACCATCTACCTAGCTATTCACATATACATCACCATCACCATATACATCTATTTCTACCCAGCTTTCCAATCTCCTCACTGGTGGATTATAGTGTAAGTTTGATCCAAGTACTTGAATAAGCTATATTGGTGATGGTTATATCATGTGGAACAATGCATATCTGACTCTAATAAATGGAAATGACACTTGAGTCTTTGATGGATGTGATGAAATGTGGTAGATTTTCTCATTCATAACTGGCAAAGTTTCCTGTATGACATATCCCTATTGATTCTTTTTTATCTATGCAGCAAAAGTGTTTATTATATATATATATATATATATATATATATATATATATATATATATACTAGATGGTGGCCCGATTCTAACGCATCGGGTATTCTAGAATATGTATGTAGTTTATTTATGAAGATTTAAGAATAATGCAATGAATACACAGCAAACGCATGAGAACTGTTGATGCTTCTGATATTTTCCATAACATTTCTACTGTTTTGATGTGTTCCTTTCATCAATTGCTCCAACAGATCTGAGTAGTGAGGTCTCGGTAGCATAACTTTTCCTTTTTGGTAGCATTGAGTAAACAGATTGTCAGATGATTTTTCATCAATGAAATTCAGAGAGTTGCATTTAGAGCAAACTGCATTCATATTCCCACCTTAGTGTTCAATAATTGTAGTTTCGTTGTCTGTGACGTAAAGTGCAAGTTGTTGAATATTCAGCTGGGCTTGCCTTAGTTGGTAGAGCATTAGTTTTTTATGAATTTGCCGATCGTGTTGTTGTCTGTTTGCCCTGGATAGTGGAGATTCATTCACCCGACATTGTCTGTGGGATTCTGCATCGTGTTCCTGCCTAGCAGCAGTTTGTTGTGGTGTCTCCTGTTTCCGACGTTGTCTGTGAGATTCAGAATCCTGGGCTTGTCTGGCGGCAGTTTGTTGAAGTGTCTCTTGCTTTCGACGTTGTCGTTGCCTTGCTGCTGCAGCTGCTTTTCTGTCATCCTCAGTGGCGTATTTTCACTTATGACCCATTGGAAGACAGGTAGCGTAAATCGTGATAGCGTACAGTAAAGAAGTATCTGTTCAGTGCGCTGTGACTGACAGAACGTGTTCAGTGAACGTGACTGAACTATGTCGCAATGTGACTGACAGAAAGTATTCATTAAACGTGACAGAAGTACGTCACACTGTGACTGACAGAACGTGTTCAGTAAACGTGAGGGAACTATGTTGCACTGTGACTGAGAGAACTTGTCCAGTAAACGTGACTGAACTACATCACACTGTGACTGACAGAACTTGTTTAGTAAACATGAGTGAACTACGCAGGGCCGGCGTCAGCACCCACCGCTGCCCACACACATCGTGCCATCATGCCGCAATAATTATTTTCCCCTCCATTTGCTCATTTTCCCCTCCATTTGCTCTCTAACACAGGTTCTGTGACAGTCCCTGTGACGTTGCTAAGGCCGCGGTCGGGTATCCAAGGGGCGTGCCCGCACCACTCCCGTGCGTGACCAATCTTTATTTGATACACTAGATCAGGGGTGGGGAATCTTTTTTCTGCCAGAGACCATTTGGATATTTATACCATCCTTCTGGGTCCGAACAACTCACGTGCTAACTCCGTCCACAAAGTATGTCCCAATGCTGGCACTGGTGCCAGGATATAATCTTCCATTGCACGCGCCTCAGCATTCAGTAGTGAACGTGCTCACAGACCAAGAAAAAAATGGAAGGCCAGTGGCTGTCAAAATACAACTGCCAGACAAAGCACTGAGGTCCCTAGGAATCTGCCCAGGGGCCGGAAAAAAGGTCATCAAGGGCTGCCGGGGACCTGAGGTTCCCCACCCCTGCACTAGATGGTTTTTATGGCTACTGGAATAGGCCCTGAGGAGCAGGAAGAGATGGGGCCCATTAATAATGTGGAATATGAAGCTGTGTTTGTATGTCTGTGTATTGTTACTATATTTTAGGCTTGAGAAAGGCCATTTGGCTGACACTTTGCTGTATTTTGCCTTCTCACTGCTGTGATCTTTTAAATATTTTGGAATAAAGATTAGATTTTTATAAGGATTTCTTTGGTGCCTCATGTGTTTGGATTTGTTACTGTATTAGTAAGTAGCACAAAGTCATGTCCCTACTACACATTTAAAAAATAAGATCAAGTAGCCAACTTGTTTAAGCTTTTGCTATTTTTAATTATCTATGCATAAATGCCTAATTATGTGTTCTAAATACCGTCTCTATTTACGTTCCACTAATCTAAGATTTAAAGGAGTTTTAAGAGAAATGTACTAAAATACATAAAATAAATAATACACATTTAAATATTAGACATTTTCTAAATACTTTTATACAGCAAAAATGTATTCTTTATCTTCTGAACTCTGTCAGGATTCCAATACACCACAGCCCTAATATAGTCCTACAGCTCTCCACATAGAGTGATGGTCCCCTATATAGTATGATGGTCCCCCACAGCATTATGGTCTCCACAGCCCTCCACAAAGTATGATGATTCCCCTACACAAAATGTTGGTCTCCATTGCACCCCACACAGTATGATGATTCCCTCACACAGGATGATGACCCTACCACAGTCCCCCACACAGTAGGATGGTTCCCACACAGTATGCTGGTCCTCCACAGCATGATGGTCTCCACAGCCCTCCACAAATTATGATGGTTCAACCATAGTCCCCTACACAGTATGATGGACTCCACTGCCCCCACATAGTATTATGGTTCCCCCATATTGCCTCATACAGTAGGATGGTCACCAATCTTAGTATCATGGTCCCTCACAACCTCAATACAGTATGATGGTCCCCCCACTGCTCCAATACAGTGGGATGGTCAACCTACAGTCCTTCATATAATATCATGGTCCCCAACAGCCCAAAAACAGTATGATTGTCCCCTCACAACCTTCCTTATAGTATGATGGTCCCCCACACCCCGTATAGTATGGTGGTCCCCAGGGCTGCCACTAGGAATTTCGGGGCCCCATATTGGCAAAATTTTCGGGGTCCTCTTGATATCCCGTCCAGGCTCCACTCCTCAAACTGTCCACAGCCCCACCGCTCTCTCTTGGAAAAACTCCACTTCTCACCAATCACACATTAACAGTTCCCATCACCAGATCACACATATAGCCAGCAACTTTTGTTTTGACCAAAAGATTTTTTTATGCCGCCACCACGACAAGGTAGACTCTTTTGGCCGAGCTCTACTCTACTCTAGCCTATTAGTCATTTGTTAAACTATCCAATTCAATTTCGGTAAATTTTAATTTATTTTTCAAATTTTAAAATGACCAATAATATAACATACAAGGGACAAATACCTCCACCCCATGACCAGACACCATATTACTACCACATAGAGACCTATAATACCACATACAAGGAACAAATACCGCCACATCATGTCCAGACCACATATTATCACCACAGTGACCAAATAATATCATATACAAGGGACAAATACCACCGCACCATGTCCAGATCACATATTAACACCACATGGTGAACAATAATGCCATATACAAGGAACAAATACCACCACACCATGACTATACCACATATTACCACCACATAGTGACCAAGTGATAGCACATACAAGGAACAAATACCGCCACACCATGGCCGGACAACATATTACCTCCGCATAGTGAATGAATACTACAATACTTATCATTAATAAAAATAAAATACTAATATCACCACAAATGCCATTATACACAGGATATCTGTACTTAGTATGCAGTGTCTGTGTACAGGTAATACAGTGATTACCGGTGACATTATACACAGGAGCTCTGTATACAGTATCAGTGTACAGGTGATCAACAGTGACATTGTACACACGAGCGCTGTATATATTGTACAGGTTATACTGTGATCAATTACATTATACACAGGAGCTCTGTATATAGTGTCAGTGTAAAGGTAATACAGTGATCACTGGTGACATTGTACACTGGACTGCTGTATATAGTTTTACTGTGTATAGTGTCAGTGTACAGGTAACACACTGACTCACCAGTGACGTCTCTAGGTGAAGTCCTTCATCTATGCTTTTCATCTTCATCCAGTCAGAGCTCATCTCTGCAGGAAATAACACAATTATCTAGAGCACCGCTTGCAGAACACATTACTTAATTTTTCCCAACCTCTAAAGTACACCAGATTAAGAAAAAAGGCGACATAGTGTCGCTCTGCACAGGAACAGGACCGCTTCCCCCATTTAAAACAGTATCCGCAAAAAATAAAATAAATACATCACTGCAGTAATAATATCCCTTAATTAGCCCTTATGATAATAATATCCCCCATCCAGGCTCCAGCCATATGTTCTCCCATCCTGGTCCCATATGTTCTTGGATCGCCCGCCAGGGCAGTGGGATACTCAGTACTAGGCCGGTGTCTAAAAGGGATGTGTCACAGCGGCAGTGACCCGGTCCATGGCCATGGGCATCCAATAAAAGGGGAATATTTACAGGGGATGATAAAGAATTTGTATTGAAGTGTTCGTGACGCCACCTGTGGTTTCTGGTCAGAGATGACCAGCGCTGCAGTGCAGATCCTCTAGGACAGATGGTGTGATGCAGCAGAGTTAGAATAGCTCTCCACAGGCAGAGCTTGTTGTCCCAGGGCAGAGGTATGTGGAAGATGGTAATGGTAGATGTAGCAGTGTTGGATGGGTGACACAGGAATAACTAGAGAACACAGCTGGATGCAGTTTCCAAAGCTTTACTCACAGTTCTGTCTGCAGCACAGATGCCCTCTTGGTGCCATGTCCTCCAGGTGAGGGGCTCAGCAAACTCCCAGGTAGTTTGGGATATACCTTTCGAGGACTCCTTTCAATATGTTCCTTTCTCAGTCATCTCTTTGTGCTGACCTTTCACCTTTCCTTCCTGTCCAACACCTCGCAATCAGTGTCCCAAGCCAGTAGCCGCGGACCTTGTCGGATAACGTCCTCCCTGCGTTTCCTTGCTCCCTTATGGCTACCTTTTCGGAGAAGATAATTGCGGTTCAGTAACTGAGGCACCTAGAGATGCCACTGCCTCCGGCTTGCTAGCTGAGTCTGAAGGTTCTCCACTAGGCTAGGGGCCATTGTCCCTTCTGCGACCTGGTCCCTCCACAATTGGATCGGGCCCCATGGATGGATCACTCACTATCCATGCCCCTAGGACCACTTCTGTAATTCCAGAAGCTTCTCTCTGTTTCTATCTGTCTAACGTTCTCCGTCTGGGGACGAGCTGCTATCAGCTCCAGGTCCCCTCCAAGACTGTCTGACTAGACTCACTTTCCCGCTTTATAAGCTTCATTGCCCTGCCTTGTTACTCTCTCCACCCACCGCCCATACACTAGTTCCTACCCAGCCTGGGATGAGACCATCCTCCCTTAGGGTACGTCCAGGGTGCCTGGCTGCTATAGTCTGTGTTGGGTGCAGGGGCTAGAGTCCTGGGTGGTGCTCCCTCCTCACCTGAGAGTGAGGTATCACACCTCTGGATGAGGTGCAATACCTCTGTGGTGACTGAACCCTCAGGGGTGCCACATTCTCCCATCCTGCCCTCATGAGTATCCATTCTGCCCCCATGTGATGTCCCATCCTGCCCCTTCTATCCTGTGATCCTGCCCCATCTGTCTCCATTGTATCCATCCTGCCCATGATCCTGAACCATGTGTCTCCATCCTGCCCCTTGTCTCCATCCTGCTCCATGATCCTGCACCATGTGTCTCCATCCTGCCCCATGATTCTGCCCCATCTGTCTCTATCCTGCCTCATGATCCTGCCTCATCTGTCTCCATCCAGGCCCATGGTCCTACCCCATCTGTCTCCATCCTGCCCCATCTGTCTCCATCCTGCCCCCTGTGTCTCCATTCTGCACCATGTCTCCATTCTGCCCCGGGCTTGCCGCTTTCAATAAAGATAAAAAAACTTTTCACCTTACCTGACTGCACCATCTGTCTCCATCCTGCCCCATATTCCTGCCCCATCTGTCTCCATCCTGCACCATGTCTCCCACCCTGCCCCCTGTGTCTCCCACCCTGCCCCCTCTGTCTCCCACCCTGCCCCCTGTGTCTCTCATCCTGCCCCCTGTGTCTCCCATCCTGCGCCATGTCTCCATTCTGCCCCTGGCTTGCCGCTTTCAGTAAAGATAAAAAATCTTTCACCTTACCTGACCGCACCATCTGTCTCCATCCTGCCCCATATTCCTGCCCCCTGTGTCTCCCATCCTGCCTCCTGTGTCTCCCATCCTGCCCCCTGTGTCTTCATTCTACCCCATGTCTCCCATCCTGCCCCGTGTCTCCCATCCTGCCCCGTGTCTCCCATCCTGCCAAGTGTCTCCCATCCTGCCCCCTGTGTCTCCCTTCCTGCCCCCGTGTCTCCCATCCTGCCCCTGTGTCTCCCATCCTGCCCCTGCTCCTCCCATCCTGCACCCGTTTCTCCCATCCTGCCACTGTGTCTCCCATCCTGCCCCCGTGTCTCCCATCCTGCCACCGCGTCTCCCATCCTGCCACCGTGTCTCCCTTCCTGCCAACGTGCCGCTTTCAATAAAAATAAAAAACCTTTCTTTGTACCTGGCGCGCTCCTGCGGCGATGCTCCCTCCATGCAGTTCAAGCGCACACTGGCCGGCGAATGACAATGACGACATACGTCGGCGAAGTGTACGCTGACGTCAGCTGCCAGCTTTTAACTATTGCCGTGCGGGCCTGCATGGCAATATAGTTTAACTGAACCTGCGTCTCGGACACAGGTTCAGTTACTGCAGCGGCGGAAGCCTGCCACTGGGGCCTGATGCGGGCCCCCTCTGCTCATCGGGCCCCATACGCCAGTCAGGGCAAGGGCAGTAATGCCCTGATGGTCCCCCTCAAAGCCCCAATACAGAATGATGGTCCCCTACTGCCCCATATACACTGTGTTCCAAATTATTATGCAAAAATTGTTTAGGAGTGATACAGTTAGGTCCATATATATATGGACAGAGACACCATTTATTTAATTTTGGTTCTAGACATTACCACAATGAATTTTAAACAAAACAATTCAGATGCAGTTGAAGTTCAGACTTTCAGCTTTCATTTACGGGTATCCACATTAAAATTGGATGAAGTGTTTAGGAGTTTCAGCTCCTTAACATGTGCCACCCTGTTTTTAAAGGGACCAAAAGTAATTGGACAATTGACTCCAAGGCTATTTCATGGACAGGTGTGGGCAATCCCTTCGTTATGTCATTCTCAATTAAGCAGATAAAAGGGCTGGAGTTGATTTGAGGTGTGGTGTTTGCATTTGGAAGGTTTTGCTGTGAAGGAAACATGAGGTCATAGGAGCTCTCCATGCAGGTGAAACAAGCCATCCTTAAGCTGCAAAAACAGAAAAAACCCATCCGAGAAATTGCTACAACATTAGGAGTGGCAAAATCTACAGTTTGGTACATCATGAGAAAGAAAGAAAGCACTGGTGAACTCATCAATGCAAAAAGACCTGGGCGCCCACGGAAGACAACAGTGGTGAATGATCGCTGAATACTCTCCATGGTGAAGAGAAACCCCTTCACAACAGCCAACCAAATGAACAACACTCTGCAGGAGGTAGGCGTATCAATATCCAAATCTACCATAAAGAGAAGACTGCATGAAAGTAAATACAGAGGGTTCACTGCACGGTGCAAGCCACTCATAAGCATCAAGAATAAAAAGGCTAGGCTGGACTTTGCTAAAAAGCATCTAAAAAAGCCAGCACAGTTCTGGAAGAACATTCTTTGGACAGATGAAACCAAGATCAACCTCTACCAGCATGACGGAAAGAGAAAAGTATGGCGAAGGTGTGGTACAGCTCATGATCCAAAGCATACCACATCATCTGTAAAACACGGCGGAGGCAGTGTGATGGCTTGGACATTCATGGCTGCCAGTGGCACTGGGTCACTAGTGTTTATTGATGATGTGACACAGGACAGAAGCAGGCGAATGAATTCTGAGGTATTCAGAGCCATACTGTGTGCTCAGATCCAGCCAAATGCAGCCAAACTGATTGGTCGTCGTTTCATACTACAGATGGACAATGACCCAAAACATGAAGCCAAAGCAACCCAGGAGTTTATTAAAGCAAAGAAGTGGAATATTCTTGAATGGCCAAGTCAGTCACCTGATCTCAACCCAATTGAACATGCATTTCACTTGTTAAAGACTAAACTTCAGACAGAAAGGCCCACAAACAAACAGCAACTGAAAACCACCGCAGTGAAGGCCTGGCTGAGCATCTAAAAGGAGGAAACACAGCGTCTGGTGATGTCCATGAGTTCAAGACTTCAGGCAGTCATTGCCAACAAAGGGTTTTCAACCAAGTACTAGAAATGAACATTTTATTTACAATTATTTAATCTGTCCAATTACTTTTGGTCCCTTTAAAAACAGGGTGGCACATGTTAAGGAGCTGAAACTCCTAAACCCTTCATCCAATTTTAATGTGGATACCCTCAAATGAAAGCTGAAAGTCTGAACTTCAACTGCATCTGAATTGTTTTGTTTAAAATTCATTGTGGTAATGTCTAGAACCAAAATTAGATAAATGTTGTCTCTGTCCAAATATATATGGACCTAACTGTAAGGTAAGAATTTTTTTGTTTGTCAGTTAAACTCATTGAAGGTGATGTGTGTCAGGGCTCTTTATATCATTGTAAGCAATTGCAGACACCTGTGCTAATTAGTTTGGCAGGTGTGTCCAATGAAAGGCAAGACTACTTAAGAAGGCTGTCCACATTATTAAGCAGCCTACATTTTCTGCCAAAATGGGAAAGAAAAAGGATGTGTCGTCTGCTGAGAAGCAACAAATTGTGGATTGTTTAGGTCAAGGCATGACCACAATCAACATTGCCAAGACACTTCATCGTGATCATCGCACAATCAAGAAGTATGTAGCTGATTCACAGTACACACGTGTGCGTGCTGATAAGGGAAAATTGAGGACTCTTTCCTACAGGCAATTACGTCAGGTTAAAAGAGCAGTGGCAAAAAAGCCTTGTCATAGCAGCAGACAAGTTTTTGAAGCTGCTGGTGCCTCCAACGTCCCCCGAACAGCAAGATGCAGGGTCCTTCAGAGGTTTGCAGCTGTGAGTAAGCCATCCTGTCAATTTCCTCTATCCACTGCACACAAGCAGAAACGGCTCCAGTGGGCCAAACAATACATAAAGACTGACTTCAAAACTGTTTTGTTCACCGATGAGTGCCGTGCAACGCTCGATGGTCCAGATACATGGAGTGGAGGATGGCTGGTTGATGGACACCCCATGCAAACACGGCTACGGCGCCAACAAGGAGGAGGTAGAGTAATGTTTTGGGCTGAAATCATGGGGAGAGAGATTGGCGGCCCCTTTAGGATCCCTGAAGGGGTAAAGATGAACTCCATAGTGTATGTTGAGTTTCTCAAACAGCACTTCCTGCCATGGTTCAAGAAGAACCGTGCATTCCGCAGCAAGATCATTTTCATGCATGATAATGCACCGTCTCATGCTGCACATAACATATCTGCATCTCTGGCTGCTATGGGCATAAAAGAGGACAAACTTATGATGTGGCCCACATGCTCTCATGACCTCAACCCCATTGAGAACCTCTGGAGCATCATCAAAAGGAGTGTCTATGATGGTGGGAGGCAGTTCACATCTAAGCAACAGCTCTGGGAGGGTATTCTGTCCTCATGCAAAACAATTGAAGCAGAAACCATCCAAAACCTGACAAATTCAATGGACGAGAGAGTTCAGAAGCTCCTTTCGAACAAGGGGTCCTATGTGCAAATGTAACATCACCTAGAATAAAGTTTTGAGTTGAAAACTGTTTGATTTCAGTTTGTAATAACCTGCTAATGCTTATAATTTCAAAAATGACCATTTTTTTGTTCTTTATTAAAATGAAAAGGTTGAAAACTCTGCTGTGCATAATAATTTGGAACATGCATTTTGAGTGCAGTTTGAGTGTTTTTATTTTTAAAAAATATACTGTTATCATAGGCAGTTTGTACAAAAACCTTTCCATTGTACTCTAATAGTTATTTGACTGGAAAATTACAATGACTGAAATTCATATAGGTAATTTGGGAAAATCTGAGAAAATATTATTTGCATAATAATTTGGAACACAGTGTAGTATGAGGGTCCCCTTTCAGCCACAATAGAGTATGATGCTCCCCTAAAGCCCCCATATGGTATGATGGAGCCCTTTAGAGTCCACATACAGTATGTTGGTCCCCTGACAGCTCCAATACTGTATGATTGTACCCTTTGCAGCCCCAATGCTGTATGATGGCCTCCTACAGCCCTCATATAGCATGAGGATCCCCTCACAGCCTCGATACAGTATGATAGTAATGATGGTCTCCCACTGCCCCCATATATTATGATGGTCCCCTCAATGGCCCAGTACAGTATGATGGTCCCCAAAGCCCATATAGTATGAGGGTTCCTCTCACAGCTCCAATACACCAATACAGCATGATAGTCCCCATATAGTATGAGGGTCCCTCTCACAAACCCAATACAACACCATGGTCTACCATAGCCGCCATATATGAGGGTCCCCCTCACAGCTCCTATACAGTATGATGATCTCTCTTGCAGCCCCAATGCTTGTATGATGGTGCTCGTTGCAGCCCCAATACTGTATTATGGCACTT
>JARQOD010000006.1:156560687-156591234 GCA_033576555.1 Oophaga sylvatica | reverse complement strand
ACCTGAGTAGAAAACAGGGGTTTATTCTCCACCAAAGGGTAGAATCAATGCCCAGCAGGGGAATAGACTTCCGCAGGGGTATCATGGGAAACCCACAACGTTTGGCAAAGTCAAAATCCATCAGGTTAATAGCTGCTCCTGAATCAACAAAGCCTGAGCAGAAAATGTGGACAGGGAGCAAATCAGTTTTCTCTCAGAAAGGAAATGTAACATCAGGTCACGGGTGTGTCGCCACGAAGATCGTCACGATTACACAACCTGACTTCTCGCAGCTGAGTTTTTGGTGCTTTGTATTTTTCGGCAGTGAGGGAGTTAATTCTCTCTCTCTGTGCTAGATGAGGCCCAGCCTCGCCCAGCTGCAGTCAATGCTGCAGAAGTGGGACTCCTTCAAATACCTGCCAGTCTGTTAGGGAAGTTGTCGGTGAAAGCATTCCTTGCAGACAAACAGAGCGGCTTGTGGTAATTTGGAGTTTGGAGTGAAGTGTACTTTGTGTGGTTTTTTCCCTTCCTCGCTTTATTATTTATCTCCTTACCCGTTGGTGTTCCCTCTGTTGTTGTGGTGCGAGTTTTTGTATGCAAGGTGGTTTTTTGGTTTTCCCCTTGTACTGTCTCGTTCGTCTAGTACTGTGTGTTGGTTTATATTATCCTGTCCCCTGTTGTTGTGATCGGGGTCCTTCTCAGGACTAGATTACTGAGGTTCAGGGATCCTCAGGAGAAAGGGGTTACGCTGGCGGCCTGGACCTCTGTACCTTTAACAGTACCTCCAGGTAGAGGGATTAGTTAGGGCCCCAGCTTAGGGTCAGCTTAGGCCCCTGACCTCCTGTACGCAGAGACTGCATGACACATCAACTGATCTTCACTGTCCTATTAAAGGAATAGAAGAATCCAGGATATCTATAAACAGAAAGACAGTGAGGAAACACTTAGCTAACCTAAATGAATTCAAGTCTCCAGGTCCAGATGAATTACACCCCAGAGTACTGAAGGAGATAGCAGAAGAAATTCTTGAACCACTGTCCATAATCTTTGAAAATTCTTGTAGAACAGGAGAAGTCCCAGAAGACTGGAGAAGAGCAAATGTTGTTCCTATCTTCAAAAAGGGGAAGAAGGTGGACCCAGGGAACTACAGGCCGGTGAGTCTGACTTCTATACCAGGAAAGATCTTTGAACAAATTATTAAAGAACATGTATGCAAGTACCTGGATAAGAATGAAGTGATTAAACAGAGTCAGCATGGGTTTGTAACTAAGTCATGTCAGACTAACTTAATTTCCTTCTATGACAGAATCACTGACTGGGTGGATCAGGAAATGCTGTAGATATTGTATATCTTGACTTCAGCAAAGCATTTGACAAAGTATCTCACACAATCCTTACTGAAAAAAATGACTAAGTATGGAATAGACAAGGCAACTGTTAGGTGGATTCATAACTGGCTTAGTGATCGGACCCAAAGAGTGGTCGTAAATGGCTGCACATCCAGTTGGAAGAATGTATCAAGTGGGGTACCACAAGGCTCTGTTTTGGGCCCTGTATTGTTCAACATCTTTATCAATGATTTAGATGAAGGAATTGAGGGTAAACTGATCAAATTTGCTGATGACACAAAGCTAGGAGGGGTAGCTAATACTAGAGAAGAGAGAGAGAGGATTCAAAAAGATATAAATAAACTGGAGCAGTGGGCAGCAACTAACAGAATGGATTTTAACAGGGAAAAATGCAAAGGACTACATCTGGGCAATAAAAATGAAAAAAGCATATACAAAATGGGAGGAATAGGGCTAAGTAACAGCAAATGTGAAAAAAACTTGGGTATACTAATTGATCACAGACTGAACATGAGTCAACAGTGTGATGCAGCAGCAAAAAAGGCAAATGCAAGTCTAGGATGTATCAACAGAAGCATACAGTCTAGATCACGTAAGGTCATTGTTGCCCTCTACTCCTCTTTGGTCAGACCTCATCTGGAATACTGTGTCCAGTTTTGGGCACCACATTTTAAAAAAGACATCAACAAACTGGAGCAAGTTCAGAGAAGAGCCACCAGAATGGTGACCGGTCTGCAAACCATGTCCTATGAGGAACGGTTGCAGGATTTGGGAATGTTTAGCTTGCAAAAAAGAAGACTGAGAGGAGACTTGTCTACAAATATCTCAAGGGCTGTCACATTGTAGAAGGATCATCTTTATTCTCATTTGCACAAGGAAAGACTAGAAGCAATGAGATGAAACTGAATGGGAGGAGACACAGATTAGATATTAGAAAAAACTTTTTGACAGTTAGGGTGATCAATGAGTGGAACAGGCTGCCACGAGAGGTGGTGAGTTCTCCTTCAATGGAAGTCTTCAAACAGAGGCTGGACAGACATCTGTCTGGGATGATTTAGAGAATCCTGCTTTGAGCAGGGGGTTGGACCAGATGGCCCAGGAGGTCCCTTCCAACTCTACTATTCTATGATTTTATGATTCTATGATTCTAGGGTAACAGTCAACAGAAATTTAGTCTGAACACTACCCAAGACAACTGAGCGTGCAAAACGTCTTCCCCGCTTAGGGCAGACTGAAATAGCATGAGAGGCGTCACCACAGTAGAAACATAACCCATTGCGCTTTCGAAACTCATGACGCTGTGCCCCAGAAGTCACTCTATCACACTGCATGGGCTCAGAAGCTGGCTCACAAGGCAACACTATCTCACGCATACCTCTGCGCTCACGCAAACGTCTGTCAATTTGAATAGCTAATGACATAGAATTATTGAGACCAGAGGGAGCAGGGAATCCCACCATAACATCCTTTACATTCTCTGACAGCCACTTCCGAAAAAGGGCTGCCAAAGCATCATCATTCGGAATTTCTGACAGTACAACTCAGCGTCTTCAAGATCCTGATTTAATGCCAACAAGGTTTTTAAGCTTGATCAGTGACATTAGGTTCAACGTACAATAACCCCAGAGCCAGAAAAAATACATCAACATCATTCAAAACAGGATCCCAGGTGTCAGGGAAAAAGCCCAATCCTGAGGGCCGCCACGCAGGAGAGAGATGACAATTTGAACCTGCTGTGCTGCGCTCCCTGAGGACTTAGGCTTTAAGGCAAAAAACAACTTACAGTTATTTTTGAAATTCAGAAATTTAGCCCGATCCCCCAAAAACAAATCTGGCATGGGAATCCTAGGTTCCACAATCGGCAACCCAGCAAGATAGGTAGCAATACTCTGAACCTCAGTGGCAAGCTGATCCACACGGCCAGACAACTGTGCAAGCTCCATTGAGAGAAAAAAAAATCCTCCTCAGCTCCCAGAGAAAAAGAGGGAAAAAAAATGCAACAAACGGGAAAAAAAAATCTCTGACAATTCTGACAACTTTTTTTTTTTTTTTTTCTTTCCACACTCTTTTTCCCTTCTGTGAGTACCATATAATTTTCCGTTTGGGCTGGTGATACTGTTATGTTTTGGTAGCTGAGGAGAATAAGCAAAAACGGCAATATACCAGAGAGGCTGGAACCTATTGGATTGCAGTAACCTGAACTAACCACACAACTAGAGGTAGCCGTGGAGCGTTCCTACGTTGATCCTAGACGCCTCGTCACAACCTGAGAGATAACTACACCTAAAGGCAGAAAGATGAAAGCTATCTGCCCTGGAGCAGATCCCCAAAGAAAATAGGAAGCCCCCAAACATGTAATGGCGGTTAGACAACAAGAAGCACGGACACAGACAGAAAATAGAATGAGCAAACGCTGGGGCCCAATCTGTCTAGACAGAAAAGTACAGGAAAGAATACTCACTGCAATCCAAAAAACCCTAAAAAATATCAACTCTTCTGATTGCAAAAACACCTGAGATCACACGATCTCTACCACCTAATCAGATCTCTGGTGTAACGAATCTAAGCCGCAGCCACTGAAAAAAACAGGAAAAAGCAAATGAACAAACAACAGTGGCTCCAGATAAACTGAGAGGAGCACAAGCCCCCGGAGGGGACCTGGCTGACTTCCACAGAAGTGCAGGGAACAATGCAAAAAGCAAGCACAAAAATAAAAGCAGAAAATATCTTATCTGATAGCAGAAGATGCAGGCAAGACTCAGCAAACTTCCAAATGAACCAGGAACCACAATTGAGACAAGAACAATTGATCACCGGCAACCATCATGGGAGGGAACCTCCCTTATATCAGACCAGTCCGTGATCCCAGATTGCCATTCCTCGCTGAAAGGTTCAGTACTGTCTGTAACCACCAGAGGGAGCTATCTGCTCAGAAACCATCTCTAGCACATTCATAACAGGCACGGTCATTAACGTGCAAACCACCCTTGGGGGTGAAGGGGTTAACCCTTCAGATGCTTCACAGGAATTTTTGGAATGTTTAAAAAAATGAACATTTAACTTTTTTCACAAAATATTTAGTTCAGATCCAATTTTTTTATTTTACCAAGGGTAACAGGAGAAATTGGACTGCAAAAGTTGTTGTGCAATTTGTCCTGAGTACTCTGATACTCCATATGTGGGGGGAACCACTGTTTAGGCACACGGCAGAGCTAGAAAGGAAGGAGCGCCGTTTGACTTTTCAGTGCAAAATTTGCTGGAATTGAGATCAGACCCAATGTTGCATTTGAAGAGCCCCTGATGCGCCTAAACAGTGGAAACCACCCACAAGTGACACCATTTTGGAAAGTAGATGCCCTAAGAACTTATTTAGATGTGTGGTGAGCACTTTAAACCCCCAAGTGCTTCACAGAAGTTTATAACTTAGAGCCGTAAAAATTAAAAAATCATAATTTTTTCCACAAAAATGATTTTCTTGTCCCATTTTTTTTATTTTCCCAAGGGTAACAGGAGAAATTGGACCCGAAAGGTTGTTGTGAAATTTGTACTGAATACGCTGATACCCTATATGTAGGGGTAAACCACTATTTGGGTGCATGGCAGAGCTCGGAAGGGAAGGAGCGCTGTTTGACTTTTTCAACGCAGAATTGGCTGGACGCCATGTCGCGTTTGGGAAGCCCCTGATGTGCCTAAACAGTGGAAACTCCCACAAATGACACCATTTTGGAAACTAGACCCCCAAGGAACTTATCTAGATGTGTGGTGAGCACTTTGAACCCGAAGTGCTTCACAGAAGTTTATAACGTACAGCCGTAAAAATAAAAAATCTTTTTTTTTTTTTTTTTTTTACAAAAATGATTTTTTTAGCCCCCAATATTTTATTTTCACAAGGGTAACAGGAGAAATTGGACCCCAAAAGTTGTTCTAGATGTTTGGTGAGGCATTTGAACCCCAGGTGTTTCACTAAAGTTTATAAGGTCCGAGTGTGAAAATAAAAAAATCATATTTTTCCACAAACATGATCTTTAGTCCCCATTTTTTTTATTGTCCCCAGGGTAACACGAGAAATTGGACCTCAAAATTTGTCCAATTTGTCCTGAGTACGCTGATACCCCATATGTGGGATAAAACTATTGCATGGGCACACGTTGGGGCTCGGAAGGGAAGTAGTGACGTTTTGGAATGCAGACTTTGATGGAATGGTCTGCGGGCGTCATGTTGCGTTTGGAGAGCCAATGATGTGCCTAAACAGTGGAACCCCCCTCAAGTGCCCCCATTTTGGAAACTAGACCCCCAAGGAACTTATCTAGATGTGTGCGTCACAGAAGTTTATAACGTAGAGCCATAAAAATAAAAAATCATACTGTTTTCCACAAAAATTATATTTTCGCCCTCAATTTTTTATTTTCCCAAGGGTAACAGAAGAAATGGGACCCAAAGAGTTATTGTGCAATTTGTCCTGAGTACGCTGATACCCCATATGTTGGGGTAAACCACTGTTTGGGCGCATGGCAGAGCTCTGAAGGGAAGGAGCACTTTTTGACTTTTTCAACGCAGAATTGGCTGGAATTTAGATCAGACGCCATGTCACGTTTGGAGAGCCCCTGATGAGTCTAAACCAGAGCTGTGGAGTCGGTAAGCCACAGTTGCGACTCCGACTCCTGGATTTTATCAGGTTCCGACTCCGACTCCGACTCCTTCATAAATGGCCAATTCGTAACAATAAATTTACTGTTGTAAAATATTAACATCGTGCTTATTCAGTTTCTCACCATCATATAAGTAATCAGACCACTTAGAGCAAAAACTTTATTTATTAGAATACAATTAGAATATAGCAAATAACTTTTATAAACTTTTATAAACTCTTGTAAGTAAATATGCAATAAACACTGTTAGGCCGGGGTCAGACACAACTACAAAAAATCGGACCGTTTTAGTCGGTCGATTATCGGAACAAAATGAAAACATCACACATCCGCCTAGCATCCGATTTTCCTTCAAAAATGCGATTTAGTCGCATGTGTGTGTACCTTGTAACATCCGATTTTCATCCGACCACCGTTTTTCTGTCGCAGCTTTCCAAAAAGGACCAATAACGGTTTTGAGGCCTGATACTCATTTAAATCATCAGGCAGAGCTATATTTAAGTGCTCTGCTACAGGTGTGAGCCTCCCACCTTTGCACTGGTGTCATTTTGTTCCTTGTGCTTAGTGCTTGCTAGCTGCTTTATCCAAAGATGAGCGACACACTCAGCTTTACTCCCACTGAGCGTGTGCTGTTCCATTGGGTTATATCCAGACGTTTTGTGGAGCCTATCCTGTAATAGCAGATCCCAGAAGACGCACAAGGATGTGGGTACATCCACTTTTGACAAGAAGGATAAATAAAGGCCATTTTCACCGGCTATATTTGTCACTGCGTAGGCATGGAGATAATTTTTTCCAATATTGTCCAATGAGCATAGCTACCTTTGATACGCTGATTGACATTGTGCGCCCTGGGATCACATTTCAGGACACCAGGATGAGAAAAGCAATTTCTGCAGAGGAACGCCTTCTCCTAATAATAAGGTATGTGTGTCAACGATATGTTGATGATGTTTTCATCAACACAGTCACTTTGCAAGTGTTGGAGCACACTTCTTGTAAACTTATAATGTGAGTAATGTATTTCTCAAGCTTACCTATGTAAATTATTGGCTTTGGTGTATTCCACAGAAGGCATGGCTTGTAATCTATTTTCCAGCATGTGTGCTGTACCAAACTCAAGCATTGTAAGTGTTGTGCATGCTGTGTGTGTTGTTTTTGTTGTCATGTTGTGTGTAAGTTACGCAGCCCATCATGTATTGAAATAATCACATACAATCAATGGCACTTAAACAATTTTTTATGTCTGGTGTAATGTTTAGTGGCTTAAAACATAATGCTAAAGGACTAATGTGTCCCTAGCTTTTTTCAACATATTTGCTGATAAATTCTCAGCAGTAAAACAAAGTACAATTTAATAACTTAAAACATAAACATAAGAAATACATTACACCTATAACTGGTGGTAGGTGTGGGGTGGTGAAGGTGGAGGGCCAGCTTGTGAGGGCTGGCTAGACTGCTCTCCAGTCACTGTGTCACCATGAGTGGTGGCTGACTGTGCAGTTTGCTGCATGCTTCTTGCTCGCTCTGGATGTGGGTTTGGGTAAGGGAAGTTTGGGAACTGTTGTGGGTAGTCATAATATGACTGCCCACTTACACTATAGCCACCAAAATGCCCATGTCGACCATACCCATGTTGTGGCCAGCATTGAACATTGGGTATGGTCGAGTGGGCATATTGTGAATGGCCACTCTGTCCCATGGATTGGAGCTGGGGAGCTCCGTATAAAGAAGGAGCTGCAGTAGGATGAGTAGGAGGAGGAGTTGGGTTCTGTTGGACACAAGGAGGAGGTGGAGGAGGAGGATGATGAGGAGGAGGAGGAGGATCAGAGGCTGAAGCAGATTGTGAGGGATTTGGTCCAAACAACCTTAAGACATTCTCAGGACCAACCACCCATCTATCAAGATAATTTAGTAGGTTGGTTGGATCATTAGGCGGTGCTCCAGAATCCAACACAATCTGCAGTCTGCTTCTGATCCGCAGTCTGTGCTGTCTTGGAATAGCCCGGAGGTAACGTGCCAGACTGCGGCAAAATCCCTCCTCCCCATCATCATTTGCTACACTGGACAAATAGTCCAGAACTCCTCGGTCCACCTGCCTCCTTGTGGCAGAACCAACTCCTTCTCTTCTACGCCTGGGTCGCCGTGCAACATCTGCTGGAGGCGAAGCCACATCCAGGGGCCTACCAGGGCTGCTGCTCAGGGGAGGGTCTTGGGACTGTAGAGGCAAGCTCTGTGACTCCACTGCTGGTGGTGGTGGTGGTGATGCTGCTGCTGCACTTGCTGCTGATGATGGGCCAGCCTCCTCAACATCCCCCACGGGGTCGATAACTGCCTCAGAGTCCGAAGCTGGCTCTCTGTCTGTAAGGTTTGACTCGGTGCTAGAGAATAAATTTAATTTATTACAATTTATTCATAAAAATAGCAATACACTTTGTACAGACATGAACTTAAGGTCGCAAATCCAGAGCTGGAGCAAGAAAATTCAGTCTATCATAATAGACATATTTGCGTTTAGTGCTTGCTGCTGCCCCACTGCGCCCCCTCAGCTGTCTCTCTCTCCTGTAGCAGTCTCTACAGCTGCGCCAACGCCTTGTAACATCTGAGGCTGAAAAAGTAACGGATAAAATACAAATTTAAAATTATCTGCCCTTGTAATGTATTTTCAAAATAAATACCGTACAACAGCAATATTATACTTTTTTAACGTGTTATAGGGGTATAGAACACCAATACAAATTGTATGTAGGTAAAATAACAATTAAATATTACAAGGGTTCATACATACAAAGCTCTATGACATATGTGTCACAATAATGAGCATTTATTTTGGACACAGCGATGGGATTACCAAAAGGGACACATATTAAGTACTTCACCTACGCATTTATTGGGTAGGGCAAAATTTGTAAAGTTTACTTTGCGACCATTGCTGTTGAAGCTAAATATCACAACAACACAGACGGCACCTGAACATTCATCCTACCAGTACCTTCAGTTGGTCCCTGCCCTGTGGGATTACCGTATATATGGGATGGAGCCTTTTCAAGTTCTCATATCCCACAGTGGCCTCCTCTGTTCCTTTTGTGTTATGTTCCTTAAGGTTTCAGAAAGACCCATTGCAGGGTCGAAACGTTACCTATACATGTTTTTTCGGCTGTGGTGTTTTAAAATTACACTTTTTTCACTTGCATTGAAAGATTGTTTTATTGCAGCTGGTTTTCAAATTACAGGAGCTAAATATTAGATGTGCTTGGAGTACTCACATAGCACTGGGGGTTCAACAGGCATAAGTGTTTTTTTAAACACATTTCGGTTTCACATATAAGGGTACAGGGACATTATCACACATTGTTGTTGGTACATACTGAGTAGTCAAACCGTATTGTAAGCGTTTTCAAAACGTTACTTACTAATGCGTTCTTGGTCCTCCCTAGACCTGTCGCCAAAATCCGGGAGCATCTGGGAACATATTCTCCGCCAAGCCGCGTCCTTCCGCGAGCGGTTAGAATAATTTGGATCCCGCTGGTCCCAAAGTTCTGGTCTCTCCTGGACCAGAACGATCAACATCTCCACATTGATGTGACTGGACATCGTTCTGGACTCCGTGGAGGCGGTTTCCTGTTTGGGTTTGAATTTTCGTAGCCTAATTAGCATGTCAGCCCTTCCTGGCAATTATCCTGATGCAATTTCCTGACACCTGGGATAGTGGTGCGATTTAATCGCAAGTCACACGTGCGGTCCGTTTGTAATCCGATTTTTCATCGCTCCCATAGACTTGCATTGGCGATAGTCGACCCACAATCGATGACAATCGCAGCATGCTGCGATTGCACACGGACGTTTAAAACGGACCACAAAAAATCTGATACTGGGAGCTGCTCCATAGATTAACATAGGGCAGACTGCAATACGATATTTCATCGTATTGCAGTCGTCCGATTCTGTCGCCAGTGTGACCCCGGCCTTATGCAGTTAATAAGAAGAAATCTATAAATTTGTCCTCAGAAAAAGTATTGCCTCTGTCAGATCCTCCTTCATGGATGCCCTCAAATCTGATCTAATTATTCTGAGAGCAGAGAACAACCTCTCTACACTAACTTGGGTTGGTGGCAAAGCAGTAACCACTCGGGCAACATCTCTGACAATGTCAGGATACAGAGGAATCGCTTGTTGCACTGTTATTTTTGATGAACGGTCAAATTTCTCAATTTCTTTTCGTGCACATGAAAAATTCTGCTGAAATGTACTGGCTATGTTCTTTGATGGGGATGACTCTTCTTCTATGCGGGAACGCTTTGCACGGTCCTTGTGATCCAAATATTTTTCAAAATTAAATTCTTCATCAGTTGATGAGGGTGAAGATGTGGCAGGACGACCAAATTCTTCTTGTTCCTCCTGACTGTTCTGCAACCCTTTCATCCTTATGCTATTTCAAACAGAGCTTCTTTTCCTTTAGTTAGCTGTTGATCATCTAAGAATCATGATTGGTCTACAAAACAGTGTCAAAAGAAAATTTTATATTTCGTAATATAGCTCCCTCTCCGTTTTTGATGTAGAATGCATTGCAATTACCTCTCTTTGGGACAGGCGAAACATCAGGTTTTCCACCCTATAAGAAAATACTGGAGTTAAGTCCTTGTTGTAATTTTTAGTCACGAAATGGTGCTCAGCAATTTTTCAGCTCAGTCACTGTTCCACTGACTTCTTTAGCGTCAGTTGAGGTTACCATGTCTACAAGAAAGGTTTTCAGTTCAACCAAGCGCTGAATCATTAAGTAAGTACTGCCCCATCGTGTGGCTTGATCAATAATTGCCCCTTTTCCAGCACATCTCTTCAAAATTGAGTCAACTTTAGGGGTTCTGGCAACATTAGCCAATTTTCTCACCTTGCCAATCAGGGCAGCAGCATGTCCTTCTTGCAGGCTGTCTCTTATAGCCAGCTGTAGCGTATGCACAACACAGCGCAAGTGATGAATGAAAGAACGTATTGACACAGTTTCAACAAGATCATCTAAACTATCATGTTGCTGTTCGTCGGAAGCAACTTCAGTTTGCTCCTCAGTTACAATACTGTGTTCCTCTATTTCAAACATTTTTGTTTCTGTGGACCCAGAATGTTCTTCTAGCTGCTGGTCACCATCATTACTCTCATTCATTAGCTTAATAGTACTTATCATATTTGAAGCATTGTCAGTTACGACAGAAAGAACTTGCTCTTTTTTAAGTTCATAGTCTTGCAGAACCTTTTCCACCAAGACCTGGAGAAACTCACTGGTGTGATGAGCTTTGGTGGCTTTTACTGCCAATGTCTTGGTAACTATTTCATTTTTGTCACAAACAAATTGGACATTGATGGCAAAATAGTTCACTCTGTGACGTGTGCAGGCATCCATTTTAAGAAACAGAAAGAGTCCCTTAAGAGTTTTTTTAAGTTCTTCCTTTTGTTTAAAAGCTTCTTCGATTACTAATTTTCTAATACTCTCTCTCTCCAGAGAAACACCAAGCTTGTGGGCCATTTCCCCATTCAGACACATAAAAGCTGGTCGTGAAAATAATGAAATAGGCACACTATCCTTTACAACAAGCTCTATGATCTGTTTTTTAAATGTATCTACTGTCATTGTCACAGTAACTTTGTCTCTGACAAAATATCTTGCAACTGATGGCTGCAAAGTTCTCTGCTCCTTTGTTTGGCTGGAAGAGCTGGGCACTGGTTCATTGGTTTGGATGCAGTCTTTCTCATCCACTGCTTTCAGTACTTCTGGATGAAAGCGCTGTAAATGTCTCTTCAGATTAGAAGCTCTGGTAGGAGCATTTTTATCTTTGCCTGAATATGCACTGATCTTGGCTTCACAGCATTTGTATTCGTCTGGATCATTTGTCATACACTGACAGACATAATGTTTTCTATCTTGAGTGATGGTGAAATGTTCAAATACAGCTGATTTAAATGTGACACTTCTTTGACATTCTCAGGTTTTTAATTCTGCATTCACAATCCAAATGACAATTGTGTTTCCTAAAAACAATTTTACAAAATTATTACCGGGTCGTACAACTGATATAGTGGTCAGTAATACTGTTATTCCTCATGTACTCACAGTTAACTGATGCAAAGTTTGTTGAAAGGATAATACTTCTTACAGTCTTCCTCTTCTGAGTAGCCGCTGTGAGATGCTTGAAAGATGCACACCTAGTAAACATCTAGTCTAGAGGAGGAGCTTTACTACTAAGAATTTGCAACACATTTTCACTTTCAGTTTCATACATTGTAAGTAGGGGGGTTGGGGCAGCATGAGGTTAACCAAGTATAAAATTAGATAAGGGCAGTGGAGAACAGTGACACACAAGAAGTAAGAAATGTCTCTATCTCCAGCAGAACTGCTTATCACTGTTGTTCATAGTTTGATAGAACATATATATTTCAGTAACATTTATAAAATTCATATGAAAGTTCAATTATGAAATATTAATACATTTTTTTAAAACTGGAGTCGGAGTCGGTACATTTCTACCGACTCCGACTCCAACCAAAACTAACTCCGACTCCACGACTCCGACTCCACAGCCCTGGCCTAAACAGTGGAAACCCCCCAATTCTAAATCCAACCATAACCCCAACACACCTTTAACCCTAATCCCAACCCTAACCACAACACTAACCACAAACCTAACCCTAACACACCCCTAACCCTAATCCCAACCCCAACGGGAAAATGGAAATACATTTTTTTAATTTAATATTTTTCCCTAACTAAGGGAGTGATAAAAAGGGGTTTGATTTACTATATATAGCGGGTTTTTATGATTGGCAGCTGTCACACACTAAAAGACGCTTTTTATTGCAAAAAATAGTTTTGCATCACCACATTTTGAGAGCGATCATTTTTCCATATTCTGGCCCACAGAGTCATATGAGGTCTTATGTTTTGTGGGACGAGTTGACGTTTTTATTGGTAACATTTTTGGGCACATGACATTTTTTGATAGCTTTTTATTAAGATTTTGGGGAGGCAGAATGAACAAAAACCAGCAATTCATGAATTTCTTTTGGGCGGGGGGCATTTATATCATTCCACGTGTGTAAAATTGATAAAGTAGTTTTATTTTCAGGTTAGTACGATTACAGCGATACCTCATTTGTATCATTTTTTTATGTTTTGGAGCTTTTATACAATAAGAACTATTTTATATAAAAAATAATTATTTTTGTATTGCTTTAGTGTGCGAGCTATAACTTTTATATTTTTTCGCTGATGACGCTGTGTGGCAGCTTGTTTTTTGCAGGACAAGATGACGTTTTCAGCGGTACCATGTTTATTTATATCTGTCTTTTTGATCGCGTGTTATTCCACTTTTTATTCTGTGGTATGATGATAAAGCATTGTTTGTTTTTTTGCCTTTTTTTTTAAGGGGTTCACTAAAGGGGTTAACTAGTGGGACCGTTTTATAGGGAGGGTCATTATGGACGCGTGTTTATTGGGGAAATAAATATATATTTTTTTTATTTATTTAGGGATTTTTCAAAAAAAATATTTTTACGCATTTTTTATTTATTTATTTTCTTTAAATTTTTTACATTGTCCCAGGGTGGGACATCACTATAGAGTGTCAGATCGCTGATCTGACAGTTTGCAGAGCACTGTGTCAGATCAACGATCTGACAAGACAGTGCAGGAGGCTTGCCGATGCCTGCTGTCAGCAGGCACTGACAGCCACCTCCCTGCAGGACTCGGAAACAACGCGATCACATCGCGTTGTTCTGAGGGTCTCAGGGAAGCATGCAGGGAGCGAGCCCCCTCCCTGTGTGATGCTTCCCTATGCCACCAGAACGCTGCGATCATATTTGATCGCAGTGTTCCGGGGTTAAACTGCCAAGAGCGGTCCATGACTGCTCCTGGCACTTAGTGACGGGTGTCAGCTGTGAGAATCAGCTGACACCCAGCCGCGATCAGCTGCGCTCTCCTCCTGAGCACGGCAGATTGGTGATGACGTACTATTCCGTCCATGGGCATTAAGTCCCAGGGCACATGGACGGAATAGTACGTCAGATGGCAGAAAGGGGTTAAATGGTAAAAAAAATCCAAAATTTGTAAAAAAATAAAATAAAAAATTGTGCTATTTTCCGAGACCTGTAGCATCTCCAATTTTGTGATCTGGGGCTGGGTGAGCGTTTACTTATTGCTCGCCGAGCTGAAGTTTTTATTGATACCATTTTGGTGTAGATACGATCTTTTGATCGCCCATTATTGCATTTTGTTGCAATGTAGCAGCAACCAAAAAAACTTAATTGTGGAGTCATGAATTTTTTTCTTGTGACATCGGGCGATTCTGAACACAGCAATATAAATAGGTGGATATTTGATAATTTTTTATTGTTTTATTTTGAATGTGGGGTGATTTTAACTTTTTTTTTCATATTTTTAAAAACATTTTTTTTTTTACTTTTTGCATTCTTCAATAGTCTCCATCGTAGACTAGAAGCTATAGTACTTTGATTGCCTCTGCTAGACACAGGCAATGATCAGATAGCCTGTCACAGGGTTAGGCCGGGGTAACACTTGCGAGTGCAATGCGAGAAACTCGCACAAATCTCTAGCATCAATACCACCAACACTCGGGACTGGAGTGTACGGCTGCATGTATTTCTATGTATTTTAAATATATTTATTTATTCTGGCAGAATAGGGGTTAATCGGCCATGTTGGAAATCTCTGTGCTCACAGCTGAGCTCAGTTAGCCACTCCTTTTCCCTTTATAATATTGGCTCAGATACAAATTCTTGTCAGAGCAAGGTTTATTGCTGCATAGATAATGGTGGGTGAGGAGTTGGTATGAGTAGAGGAGTTTGAGGAGTTATTAGTGACTGTTGCTTGATTTGTATGTGTGATAATTCCTTATCCTTCTCTATTTTGGTTTATTCCCCTACCTCCATGCCCCGATGCATTCCTCTGTTATACGTGAGTGAATATTTTTTATGCCCGGACTTTTCTGTTAACCCTTGTTTGTGTTGCCTTGTTTGTCGGGTTGGTTTACTACGGTGCACAATAGCTCCCCTCTTCCCTGAGTGGGGGAAGAGAACAGATGGATGGCTTACTCAGGAAATAAGGCAAGGGTGGAGGCCCCGGCTTCTTCACCTTCAGAAGTAGCTAGGAGAGTAGGGCGATCTAGGGTGCCCCCTAGTGTTGGGACAAGGAAGGAGCCTTTAGTACCAGGTCACCTAACAGTTGTGTCATGACATCGCCTGTATGTAGCAGAAATGCTCACTTGCTATGAGTACCGACCACGGGTAGCGCTCATAGCAATCTGGCAATGACATAACATAGAGGTCCGCTGCAGACCTCTGGCTGTCATGCTGACCCATCGGTGACCCGCAATCATGTGACAAGCTCACCAACGGGCGGAATTAGTGACGTGCTTCCTTGTAAGCGAGAGTCTCTGACAGCGGCATATAACTAGTTAACAGCCACCCATGGCTGTTGCAGGCACATGTCAGCTCTATAGATCAGCTGTCAGTCATGTGCCTGGAAACAGGGAGTCCGACATGGGCGTACTATTATGCCACATGTTGGAAAGGGGTTACATTTTTTTTCTTCCTTTTTTAAATTTCTGTATAGCACCTGAAGTGTTAAAATATTTTCTGACAACAGTTTTGAATTATTTGAGGGGTACGGTTTTTAAAATGGTATAACTTTTGGGGAGTTTACAATATACAGGCCCCTCAAAGCCCATTGGATTCTGAATAGGTCCCTAAAGAAACAGGTTTTGTAAATTTGTTGAAAAATTGAGAAATTGTTGCTAAAGTTTTAACCCCTTTAACATTCTAACAAAATAAAATGACATTTGAAAAATGATGCAGATGTAAAGTACATGTGAGAATTGTTATTTAATATTCTGTACAGAATGACTAACTGGTTTAAGTATATAAAGATTGAAATGTGAAAATTACAATTTCTTTCAAAATGTTTGCCAAATTTGAGATATTTTCACAAATAAACGCAAGCCATATCGAACAAATTTTACAACTATCATAAAAAACAATATGTCATGAAAAAATAATCTCAGAATCAATGGGATTCATTGAAACATTCCTGAGTTATTACCACATAAACTGACCACATTAAGTGATTTTAAAATTATTGTTTATTTTATACACTAGATGGTTATTATGGCTACAAGTATGGGCCAGAGGGGAAGGAAGAGATGGGGCCCATTAATCCTGTATGATATGAAGCTGTGTTTGTATGTCTGTGTATTGTGACTGTATATTAGGCTTGAGAAAGGACATTTAGCTGAAACGCTGTGACGTTTTAAATATTTTGGAATAAAGATTGGATTTTTATAAGGACTTTTTTATGGTCCTCAGATATCTTTGGATTTGCTGCTCTGCAGCACATACTCATCAATGGTGCATGGGCATTCTATACTAGACTTACTAATACACTGCTCAAAATAAATTAAGGGAACACTATGGCCATGTAAGTCAGCCAGGGTGGTAGTCGTAACAAAGAGCTGTAGTGTTCCCACACCCTGGAACCCCATAGACAAAATACAAAGTTTTTCCTGTTGCGTGCAACAGAGTACTCACTTCAGTTGATGGAGTCCCCTCGGTCTCTGTCACTCCAGCTTCTGGTTTCTAGGTTCCATAAAACACTGCAGAGTCACAGTCCTTTTTAACCCCTTTCTGTCATCTGACGTACTCTTCCGTTCATGTGCCTTGGGACTTAATTCCCAAGGATAGGATAGTACATCATAGTCGATGTACTCCCCGAGACCATCAGAGCAACGCGATGTGATTGCGTTGTTCCGAGGGCCTCCTTTCTGCAGGCCCCTGGATCCAACATGGCCGCAGGGTCCTTCCGGGTCCTGAAGGGAGGTAGCTTGTCAGTGCCTGCTGAGAGCAGAGAGCTCTGCAAACTGTCAGATCAGCGATCTGACACTATATAGTGATGTCCCACCCGGGACAATGTAAAAATGTAAAAAAAATAAATAAATAAAAATGTGTAAAAATATTTTTTAAAAATCACCCAATAAATAAAAATAAATAAATAAATATTTCCCCAATAAACACATTTTTATTATGTAAATAAAAAAACAATAAAAGTACACATATTTAGTATTGCCGCGTCCGTAACGACCACCCATAAAACTGTCCCATTAGTTAACCCCTTTAGTGAACCCCTTAAAAAAAAGGCAAAAAAAATGCTTTATCATCATACCGCCGAACAAAAAGTGGAATAACACGCGATCAAAAAGACAGATATAAATAAATATGGTACCGCTGAAAACGTCATCTTGTCCCGCAAAAAACGAGCCACAATACAGCAAAATCAGCGAAAAAATAAAAAAGTTATAGCACGCACAATAAAGTGATGCAAAAATAATTTTTACGTTTTTATTGTATAAAAGCGCCAAAACATAACAAAATGATACAAATGAGGTATCTCTGTAATCGTACTAACCCGAAGAATAAAACTACTTTATCAATTTTACAACACGCGGAAAGGTATAAACGCCCCCCAAAAGAAATTCATTAATTGCTGGTTTTTGTTCACTCTGCCTCCCAAAAATTGTAATAAAAAGCTATCAAAAAATGTCATGTGCTTAAAAATGGTACAAATAAAACCGTCAACTCGTCCTGCAAAAATTAAGACCAGCGATTACTCTGTGGACCAAAATATGGAAAAATTACAGCTCTCAAAATGTGGTGATGCAAAAACTATTTTTTTAAATAAAAAGTGTCTTAGCGAGTGACAGCTGTCAATCATAAAAACCCGATATAAAAACCCGCTATAAATAGTAAATCAAACTTCCCTTTATCACCCCCTTAGTTAGAGAAAAATAATAAAATTAAAAAAATGTATTTATTTCCATTTTCCCGTTAGGGTTAGGATTAGGTTGAAATTGGGCTTAGGGGTGTGTTAGGGTTAGGGTTGGAGTTAGAATTGGGGGTTTCCACTGCTTAGGCACATCAGGGGCTCTCCAATCGTGATATGGCGTCTGATCTCAATTCCAGCCAATTCTGCGTTGAAAAAGTCAAACAGTGCTCCTTCCCTTCTGAGCTCTGCCATGTGCCCAAACAATGGTTTACCCCCACATAAGGGGTATCGGTGTACTCAGCACAACTTGCACAATAACTCTTGGGGTCCAATTTCTTCCGTTACCCTTGGGAAAATAAAAAATTGAGGGCGAAAATATAATTTTTATGGAAAAAAATATGATTTTTTATTTTTATGGCTCTACGTTATAAGCCTCTGTGAAGCATTTCGGAGTTCAAAGTTCTCCCCACACATCTAGATAAGTTCCTTGGGGGTCTAGTTTCCAAAATGGGGTCATTTTGGGGGTTTCCACTGTTTAGGCACATCAGGGGCTCTCCAAACGCGACATGACGCCTGCAAAACATTCCATCAAAGTCTGCATTCCAAAACGTTACTACTTCCCTTCCGAGCCCTGACGTGTGCCCATACAGTAGTTTTCTCCCACATATGGGGTATCAGCGTACTCAGGACAAATTGGACAATAACACTTCGGGTCCAATTTCTCCTGTTATCCTTGGGAAAATAAAAAAATTGGAATCTAAAAGATCATGTTTGTGGAAAAAATATTTTTTTATTTTCACGCCCGGGCGTTATAAACTTCTGTGAAGCACTTGGGGGTTCAAAGTGCTCACTACACATCTAGATAAGTTCTTTGGGGGTCTATTTTCCAAAATGGGGTCACTTGTGGGGGTTTCCAATGTTCAGGCACATCAGGGACTCTCCAAATGCGACATGGAGTCCAATCTCAATTCCAGCCAATTTTGCGTTGAAAAAGCCAAACGGCGATCCTTCCCTTCCGAGCTCTGCCATGCACCCAAATAGTGGTTTACCCCCACATATAGGGTATCAGCGTACTCAGGACAAATTGGACAACAACTTTTGGGGTCCAATTTCTCCTGCTACCCTTGGAAAAATAAAAAATTGGAGACGAGAAGATCATTTTTGTGGAAAAATTATGATTTTTTATTTTTATGGCTCTATGTTATAAGCTTCTGTGAAGCAGTTGGGGTTCAAAGTGCTCCCCACACATCTATATAAGTTCCTTAGGGGGTCTACTTTCCAAAATGCTCTCACTTGTTGGGAATTTCCACTGTTTAGGCGCATCAAGGGCTCTTCAAACGCAACATGTTGTCCGATCTCAATTCCAGCCAATTTTGCATTGAAAAGTCAAATGGCACTTCTTCCCTTGTGAGCTCTGCCCTGCGCCCAATCAGTGGTTAAGGGTATTTTCCACCATATAGACCCCACAAAGTGACTTCAAATGTGATGTTGTCTCTAAAAATATGGTGTTGTTAAAATGAGAAATGGCTGGTCAACTTTTAACCCTTATAACTTCTTAACAAAAAAAAAAATTTTTTTCCAAAATTGTGCTGATGAAAAGTAGACATGTGGGAAATGTTATTTAGTAACTATTTTGTCTGACACATTTCTCTGTTTTAAGGGCATAAAAATTTAAATTTTGAAAATGGCAAAATTTGCCATATTTCCATTTTTTTTGTTAATAAACGCAAGTTATATCGAAGAAATTTTACCACTAACAAGAAGTACAATATGTCATGAGAAAACAGACTCAGAATCGCGAAGATCCGTCAAAGCGTTCCAGAGTTATAACCTCATAAAGGGACAGTGGTCAGAATTGTAAAAATTGGGCCGCCATTAACATGCAAACCACCCTTGGGGGTTAAGGGGTTAAACAGTTCAACTTTACTGATAACATAGGTAATCATCATTTTGGTAGCAAAATTCACACAGAGCCGAATATCATGCACTTTCCCTGCTTTCCAGGAAGACTCCATTACTTCTATATATTGCCTGTTCTTCCGGCAATTCCAGCCGTCTCCATGGACAATCCATGTCCCATCTGTACTTTCCTGCGCCACCAGCTCCCTGTCAGCCCCTCGTCCGGTTCCAATCGGGAAAGGTTCCGGGAGTGCCATCCTAACAACCCCCGCCCCGGTAATAGTCCCCGGATCCTTCCTGGGGATGGTCCTGCTGAGCTGATGCCCGTCTGCACTGTTTTCCAGCCTGGAGCCCCTTACTGAAGGCCGTAGACTTATCCCCGTGGCTTGCAACTGTCTCCTATTCTGCATGCATCCAGCCCTTGGGCAGGCTGCCCAGGCTTCTGCCTCTAATTAGAAAGTATCCTCACTATATTTCCCCACTCGGTGCTGTTCCTCCGATTTAATTAACCCCTGTGCATCCAGTGCTCTATTTTCACTCTATACTATTCTATCCCTTAACTCTATAATGCCCCCCTCTACTCTAACCTCTATGACTCTATGCTATCTAAGATCCTATCTTAAACCTAATGCTACTGTATGCAGTACACATTACAGTGACACATAGTACAGTCATGGCCAAAAGTTTTGAGAATGACACAAATATTAATTTTTACAAAGTCTACTGCTTCACTTTTTCTAATGGCAATTTGCATATACTCCAGAATGTTATAAAGAGTGATCAGCTTAACAGCAATTACTTGCAAAGTCAATATTTGGCTAGAAAATGAACTTTATCCCCCAAAACACATTTCAACATCATTGCAGCCCTGCCTTAAAAGGACCAGCTAACCTCTTTTCAGTGATTGCTCCATTAACACAGGTGTGGGTGTTGATGAGGACATGGCTGGAGATCAATCTGTCATGATTAAGTAAGAATGAGACCACTGGACATTTTAAAAGGAGGCTGGTGCTTGGCATCATTGTTTCTCTTCTGTTAAACATGGTTATCTGTAAAGAAACATGTGCAGTCATCATTGCAATGCACAAAAATGGCCTAACAGGGAAGAGTATCGCAGCTAGAAAGATTGCACCTCAGTCAACAATCTATTGCATCATCAAGAACTTCAAGGAGAGAGGTTCCATTGTTGCCAAAAAGGCTCCAGGGCGCCCAAGAAAGACCAGCAAGCGCCAGGACCGTCTCTTAAAAGTGTTTCAGCTGCGGGATCGGGCTACCAGCAGTGCGGAGAGTCTTGGAGCAAGGCCTGGTCCTCAAGAGGGCAGCAAAGAAGCCACTTCTCTCCAAAAAAAAACATCATGGACAGAATGATATTCTGCAAAAGGTACAGGCAGTGGACTGCTGATGACTGGGGTAAAGTTATTTTCTCTGATGAACCCCCTTTTCGATTGTTTGGGAGATCAGGTAAACGCCTCATTCGGAGAAGACAAGGTGAGCTCTACCACCAGTCTTGTCTCATGCCAACTGTTAAGCATCCTGAAACCATTCATGTGTGGGGTTGCTTCTCACCCAAAGGGGAATCGGCTCTCTCACAGTCTTGCCTAAAAAAAAGCATGAATAAAGAATGTACCAGAATGTCCTCCAAGAGCAACTTCCCCCAAACCCCTCCAAGAGCAGTTTGGCGATCAGCAATGCCTTTTCCAGCATGATGGAGCACCTTGCCATAAAGCAAAGGTGATAGCTAAATGGCTCAGGGAACAAAACATAGAGATTTTGGGTCCATGGCCTGGAAACCCCCCCAGATCTTAATCCCATTGAGAACTTGTGGTCAATCATCAAGAGATGGGTGGACAACAAAAACCTAAAAATTCTGAAAAAAATTAAAGCATTGATTGTGCAAGAATGGACTGCTATCAGTCAGGATTTGGTCCAGAAGTTGATTGAGAGCATGCCAGGGAGAATTGCAGAGGTCCTAAAGAAGAAGGGTCAACACTGCAAATATTGACTTGCTGCATTAACTCATTCTAACTGTCAATATAAGCTTTTGTTACTCATATGTTTGCAATTATATTTCTGTCTGTGAAAAAACATCTGTCAAACACACATAAAAACCAGAGGGCAGCAGATCATGTGAAAATATAATATTTGTGTCATTCTCAAAACTTTTGGCCATGACTGTACACTGCATTACAGTACATGTCATCACAGTATATATCATTAATAAACCAGGAGGTTTCGCATGCAAACGTGCGAACAGTGACCAGGAGAGAGAAGGCACGTGGGGTTCCCTGCCACCTCCTTACACACACATGCCATAAATGCTACATTTTTTCTGCTGCTTCTTGTTTGCTTGTTTTTAGCAGGTGTCCAATTAAAAATATGTATTAACAATCTTCTCTTATTATTATTGCGTTTTTGTTGTGGTTTTTTATGTGGTTTCCCCTTTGTCTTTGAGACGGTGCATCTGAAGCAGCACTTTTTTTAGGCACTATTTTACAGCAGAAAGCTTTGATTCTGCACTTAACACAACTGTGGTGCTTTTTAATATGTTTTTTATATGCATTTCACATATTTTTTTCCAAGATCCCACAGAAGCCTATAAGGAAAATATGCATAAAAGACACACAGTTCAACAGCATCTTTACATGCACAGTGGGCAAAAGTTTTCTGAAATCACATCTACCTACGTGCCATTGTAAGGCTGTGTCTCCATCAAAGTATGAAGAGCACAAGCAAAAGCCAAGACAAGGCCATAACATAAGCAGAGCCAGACTGGACAGTAGAAGGGCCTTAACCCAAAAGAAAGACTAATGGAACCATGTTCACAGCCCCATCGCCAGAAAACCCCAGATTTGGCAGGTCCACACTTGGCTCCTGTCACACACCATATTGGACAGACTAAGTGCAACACAAAGAGATAAGGGAAAGGGAACCAAACACTAGGGAAGGGGGAGTGGAGACCCCTAGACAGATCTAAAGTCACCCTGTCTGACCTATTGTCCCTATATAGGTTCCGCATCTATCGCCGAGCAGGATACCTAATCCCTGCCTGACCCTGGCGATAAGCCCTGCACTGGGAAGGACAGGATGACCGCTAATCAATCCCAACTGCCGCTAAAAACAGTTAGCATACACAAAACAAGGGAACACTAAGCTTGAGTAGACTCAGAGAGAAACAAAAACGTCCTCCAAACTCTAAAGAAGACGCTAGCTGACTGCTGCAGCTCCAAGCCTCAACAGGGAAGTGTGTTATGTTTCGGTAGCTGAGGAGTAAAAGCAAAAATAGCCGAAGTAGCAAAACACCAGAGAGGCTGGAAACTACGGGGTTGCAGAACCCTAAACTAACCGCAACACTAGAAGTAGCCGTGGAGCGTACCTACGGTGATCCTACACGCTCGTCACAGCCGGAGAGATAGCTACACTAAAGACAGAAAGATGAAAGCTAACTGCCCCGTAGCAGACCCCCAAAGAAATAGGAAGCCCTCAAAACATGTAATGGCGGTTAGACAAGAAGAAAATACGAACACAGACAGAAATAGAATGAGCAAACGCTGGGGCCCAAATACATCTAGATAGAAAAGTATAGGAAAGAATTCTGACTGCAACCCAAAAAACCCTGACAAAATACCAACACTTCTGATTAACAAAAAAACCTGAGATCACAACGATCTCTACCACCTAAATCAGATCTCTGGTGTAACACACAGCAATTCGCAAATAAAAAGTGACACAGGAATAGATCAAAAGTGAAAACACAAATGAGCACAAAATGCAGAGCCAGGCCCCAAAAGGGGACCAGGCTGAAGTCCACTGCAAGGCAGCAAACCAGCAAGGAAATCTAACCCGAGGAAAAAAAAAACAAGTCACTTATCTGAAGGACAGCAGGAATGCAAGTGAGCTCCAAGCAAAACCTGGAAGAACAATTGATTACCGGCAAGGCTGATGGGAGTTCAGGTCACTTATATCACACCAATCGGACACAGCTGAAAGCCCTTCAGCGATTCATTACCCTCAGCAACCACCGGAGGGAGCCCCATCTCCGAAGTCGCCTCAACGTGTTCAGAACAGTACCCCCCCTTGAGGAGGGGTCACCGAACCCTCACTTGTGCAACCAGGCCGATCAGGAAGAGCTCGATGATAGGCACGGATCAGTCTCCTAGCATGGAAGTCCGAAGCAAACACCCAAGAATTGTCCTCTTGCCATAACCTCTCCACTTAACCAAATACTGGAGTTTCCGTCTAGCAAAACGAGAATCCAATATTTTCTCAACCACATACTCCAAATTGCCTTCAACCAAAACAGGGTCAGGAGGTGCAGCCATAGGAACAAATGGCTCGACAAACCTCTTTAATAAGGACTTGTGGAACAACGTTATGGATCTTAAATGTCCCTGGAAGAAGCAAACGGAAGGAAACCGGATTAAGAATTTCCATGATCTTATAAGGTCCAATGAACCTTGGCTTTAAATTTTGGAGAGATGCAACTTCATAGGGATATTTCTTGAGGACAAACCCAAACCAAGTCCCCCACTTTAAAACGAGGACCATCAGTCCTATGCCGGTTGGCAAACCGCTGGGCCTTCTCTTGAGAGACAACCTCCACTACCTGGTCCCAAGTCTGCTGCATACGCTCCACAATAGAGTTAAACCCCCGGACAGACGGAAGCCTCTGCCTGTCCTGAAGAAAATCGAGGGTGAAACCCAGAATTGCAGAAAATGGAGACATCAAGGTGGCCCTATTATTAGAGCAAATTCAGCCCAAAGACAAAAAAGAGACCCAGTCATCTTGATCAGCAGACACAAAACATCTCAAATAAGTCTCCAAGGTCTGGTTTGTTCTCTCGGTTTGTCCATTTGTCTGAGGGTGAAATGCAGAGGAGAAAGATAACTGAACACCAAGTTTAGAACAAAATGTTCTCCAAAATCTGGAAAACAAACTGGACTCCTCTGTCAGACACAATGTTCTTCGGAATGCCATGTAACCGAACCACGTGCTGAAAAAACAAAGGCACCAATTGGAGGAGGAAGGCAACTTAGGTAATGGCACCAGATGTATCATCTTGGAAAACCTATCACAGATTACCCAGATAACGGTCATTCTCTGAGAGACAGGGGTCGGAAATAAAATCCATAGAGATATGGGTCCATGGCCTCTTGGGCACGGTAAGGCTTAACAAACCACTAGAGCGGAGCAAGGCTTGGAACGAGAGCAAGCCCACGGATGCACAAAGTTCCTGATGTCACGAGACAAAGTGGCCCCAAAACGCCGACTCACCAAGTCTTGGTACCAAAAATACCGGGATGACCAGCCAAGTGGAACAAGAATCTCAGACATCACACTCTTTTCCACTGGTTGGGACAAACAATTTCGCAACGGGCAACATTAGGTTTATCCTCCTGACCCCCCTCCAGAGCCAGTCTCAAATTGGGCGAGATGGGGAAAGAAATACACCCTCTTTCAAAATAACAGCAGGATCAGTTAATCGGAGAATTCCAAAAAAAATCCTCGAGGGGCATCCCCCTTAACTTCTTAGTGCCCGGAAAAAAGGGAAAAAACCCAAAATTAAAAACGTGTGAAAAAAAGGCCCACCTGGCCTGTCTAGGATTAAGTCGCTTTGTGATTCGAGATAAACCAGGTTCTTATGGTCCGTGAGGACCACCATTGATGTTTGGCTTCTTCCACCCAATATCTCCACTTTCAAAGGCCCACTTCATGGCAATAACTCCCGATTACCCACGTCATAATTAGTTTAGTTGGAGAAAATTTTCGAAGGAAGAAGGCACAAGGGTTTACTCTTAGAGGTCTCCGGATCTCTTTGGGACAAAACGGCACCTGCCCCAATCTCAGAAGCATCAACCTCCACCTTAAACGGAAGAAAAACAGTTGCCGAAGAACAGGAGCAGAAATGTCTCTGCTTAATTTCCCCTGAAAGCAGAAACTGCCTGGAGGCCAATTCACCACATCGGAACCCTTTTTGGTCAAATCAGTCAATGGTTTTACAATACCGGAGAAATTCCAATAAATGTATGATAAAAATTGCAAAACCCAAAAATCTCTGAAGAGCCTTCAAAGTAGTAGGTTGAAACCCAATCACAGATGGCCTAAACCCTTTACAGGGTCCATTTCAATAACAACGGAGACAAAATGATCCCAGAAATGAAACACTGTACGCCAAAAAAAGACACTTTGATCCCTTCACTTACAGTTTCATTCTCTCTCAAAATCTGGAACACGTCCGAACATGTTTCACATGAGCGTCCCAGTTTATTGGAAAAAATCAAAATATCATCCAAATAAAATATCAGAAATTTATCCACAAAATCCCTGAAAATATCATTCATAAAGGATTGAAAGACAGAAGGGGCATTAGTAACCCAAAAGGCATCACTAGGTACTCAAAATGCCCTCTGGGGTTTAAACGCCGTCTTCCATTCATCCCTGCTTAATGCGAATAAGGTTATGCCTCCCGAGGTCAAGTTTGGTAAACCGACTAGCACTTTTCACTCTGGAAAATAGGTCAGAAATCAAGGGTAAGGTATTGATATTTAAAAAGTGATTTTATTCAGGAGGTGTAGTCAATAAACGGCCTCCCAAAGAACCATCCTTTTTGGCCAAAAAGAAAAAACCGGCACCAAAGGGTGAAGGGATTTGGGCTGATAAGACCCTTCTCCAAAGACTCCTTGATATAAGATGCATAACATCGTGTTCAGGTCAATAAATTAAAAAGGGACCTTTAGGAAATTTACCACCAGCACTAACTCAATAGGCAATCATAGTCCTGTGAGGAGGGGAAGGAGGGAGACTTACTCTCACTAAACAAAATCAGAAAAATCAGTAACTCCGGAATGGGGGGAGGCAGAAAAAACGGGTGTCAGTATTAAAATTTCAGCCCAAAATTCCAAAAATGGATTTCCAAACCCCAAAAAAAAAATTTGGAATTAAACCAGGGAAATAAAATAATTTCTTGCAATTATGAAAATTCGAAATTTGCAACTCTCCTTTTGTTTGGGGGTTTAACCCCCATTTTTCACCTGAGTAAAAAAATGGGGTTTATTCTCCCCCAAAGGGGTAGAATCAATGCCCAAAAAAGGGGAAAAGACTTCCCGGGGGGGTCGGGAAAAACCCCAACGTTTGGGTAAAAAATCCATCAGTTTTAAAAGCTCCCCGAATCAAAAAAAAGCCGACTGAAAAGGGGGGCGGGTTTAGCAAATGGGAAAAAGTAATAGAAATTTTTCTGAACACTACCCAAAAAAAACCTGGGGGCGCAAACTTTTCCCCCGCTTGGGAAAAAAGGAATAGCATGAAAGCGTCACCCAGTAGAAACAAAAAACCCCTTCCCTTTTTGAAACCCATGAGGGGGGGGCCCCCCAAAGTCACACCTCCCCACTGCATTGGCTCAGGGGCTGGCTCAAAAGGCAACACTACCACGCATACCTCTGCGCTCACGAAAACATCTGCAATTTGAACCCCCAAAGACTAGAATCAGGGAAAAAGGGGGGAAAACAGGGAACCCCCACCAAAAGGGGTCCTTTACTTTTTTAAACCCCCCCTTTTCCAAAAAAAGGGCGCAAAGCATCTTTCATTCTTTTGGGGTCGGAAAAGCCCACTTTCGGAATTTCTAACAGTACAGCTCAGGTTTTTCATCCCCTGATTTAATCCCAAAAAGGGTTTTTTTTCGCTTGATTAGTGACGGGGGTTTTTCCACGTACAAAAACCCCCGGGAGGGGGGAAAAAAAAAATTCATCAATATCTTTCAAAAAGGATCTCCGGGTGTCGGGGGGAAAAAAAAAAATCTGAGGGTGCCACCAGCAAGAGATACAATTTAACCTGTTTCTGCGTTCCCTGGGGATTTAGGTTTAAAGGGGCAAAAAAAAAACTTACATTTTTTTTTAAAAATTTAAAAAAATTTAGACGACCCCAAAAAAAAAATTTGGGGCAGGGGGTTGGGGGTTTCCACAACAAAAAAAAACCGCAAGATAGCAGTAATTTTCTGTCCTCGGGGGCAACCCGCCCCAGGGGGCCCCAGAAAAGGGGGTAAACCCCTTTGAGGAAAAAAAAAAAATTCCTCCCTCAGCACCCAAAAAAAAAGGGGGGGAAAAATCAAAAAACAAAAAAAAAAAAAATTTTTAAAAAACCCCCTTTTTTTTTTTTTTTTTACAAATTTTTCATTTCTTTTGGGTCCCATAAATTTTTTCATTTTGGGCCCCGGGTAAACTGTTTGTTTGGGTTTTTTAGCTGGGGGGAAATACAAAAAACCCCCGAAGTAGCAAAAACCCAAAGGGGGGGGGGAAATGTTGTGAATTGCGGGGGCGGCTTCGGGGCGGGGGTCCCTCCGGGGGTTTTGGGGGGTAAAAAACGATCAAAAAAATGGCTTCAGGGGGCCCGCGAAGGGTGGGAAAAAAGGGGCCTGAGTTCCCACCCTTTTTCCCGGTTTTATCAATTTTCCCCTTTGGTTTGCGAAGAAATGCTAGTTTCCGCTCTCCCCTTTTTCAGAAAAATTTTTTGCTGTTTTTTTTCCTCTGTTTGATTTTTTTCATAAAATATATATTTTTCCCCAAAATTAAAAGTATATTAATATATGTATTCACATTCACATTAGAAGATCCCCTTCTAAAAAACCCTGTGCCCAATATTTCTGGGTAAATAAATCATTTTTTTTTTTAAAAAAAATTTTGGGCCCTTTAAAAAAGGGGCCTTCGTAAAGAACAAATGAAAAAAGTAAAAATGCCCTTTTAGATATTTTTTTTGTTTTCTTAAAATTTTTTATGCAAACAACTGGGTCAAAAAAATTATAAAAAATAATTCTGCAGCTTCAGCTCTTTTAATCATGTTATCATAATTACTTTTTTTCCCTTTAAACACCCAAATTTAATCTAGCAGCTTTTAATTTATGTTAATTGGGGCAAACCCCCCCCTTTTTGAAAAAATAAAAAACCCTTTAATTAAATTTAAAAAAAGTATTTTTTGCGAACTTTTTTGACCCCTTTTTGGGCGCCCCATTTTGTTCTGAGCCTCAAAAGACATTATATAGGTTTTTTGGGCATGGAAAAAAGCAAACAAGGATATTTTTATCCAAATTTAAAATTTTCCCTACGTTGGTGCCTGCACCGGGGCAGGGGCGAAACCCCACGGGACTGGGCCCCAGGGGGGAGAGGGGGGGGTTTTTGGCCCGGGCCCTTTTGGGACACGGGACGGAGACCCCAGTCCTCATAAAAAGGGGGGAAAAAATTTGTCATTTTCCCCCAAATTTCCCTTTTCCCATCCCAGCCCCCCCCTTCCAGCGGTCGGGCGTTTGGTTTTCACCGCATTCCCCCCCTTTTGTAAAAAATCCTACCTTATCAAAAGCCTTTGGGATAACCGATTGGTTGTGCCCGTGCTGTATATTTTCTTTTTTTATGTGAAACCCCGGGAGGGGAAAAAGGGGAAAAGGGGGGCTGGGTTTTTGCTTGCTGATCTCTGGGGGGGGATAAAAAAAAGAAATTGTTTTAAAAACCGAAATAAACTTTCCGAAAACCCGGGGGGGCCATCCCATTTAAATCAACGGAAAGGGGGAGCTTTGTTTTTTTGGGGGAAAAACCCCCAATATTTTTCCATATTTTGGGGGGGAATTACCCAAAAATCCGTTGTGGAAGGGAGGGCTTTGTTCGGTTAAATTTTTTCATAAACTTTCAGCACTGGGAGGCCATCCCGTCAAATTTTGACGTGGGGCAGAAGCCCTTTTTTGGATAATTCTCAAAAATAATTTCCACACCGGGGGGCCACCCATCAAATCAACGTGGATTGTGAGAAATTTTATGAAGGCATTTTCAAAATTACTGTGACCGGCGCACCCCAGGGGGGCGTTTCAGGGGCGATAGAACCTTTAGCTTCACCCGTCAGGGGAATTGGTGAGTTTTCAGGTTTCCGAGCCTTGGGGTTTTTACAGATCATCAAAAAGGGGGGCGGATTCTCCCGGGGGTCGCTCATTGCGTTTTAGGGACTGCGCTTTTCACATTTCCGTTTCGCTCTGTCAAAAAATCATTCAGAGAGTTTTGCTGGCTGCAGCGGAGGGGGGAAAACCCCCCTTTTCCCCCCCTCCCCTGTAATCACGCTATCGCATTTTTTTTCTTGCTTTGATTTTTATTTTTTTTTTCTGTTTTTTTGGCCCACAGGTTTTTTAAGTTAGGGGAAAATTTTCGGCATTCAGATTGGGAAAAAAAATTCATTTTTTTTTTTTCTGAGGGGAAAAAAAATTTTTTTTTTTTTTTTTTTCGGATTTTAGTGGGGTATAAGGGGAAAAAAAAAAAGGATTTAAAAAGGAAAGGGGGGGGAAGCAGGGCCCTGACATTCCAGAGATTTTTAAAATTTTGTTTTATAACAAGGGGGGTTTTTTTTTAGAGTTTTTGTTTACCCGGGTTTTTTTTTTTTTCCCCTTTTTTGGTGAATTTTTTTTTTTTTTTGGGTTTTTTTTTTCTAGGTTTTTTTTTTAAAACCCAAATTTTTTTTTTTTTAAAATTTTTTTTTTTTAAATACATTTTTAAATGATTTTGGAGAGATTTTTTTTTTTAAAATTTATTTTTTTAAAAACCCTTTTTTTCTCCCGCCTTTTTTTTTTTACAAGCTTGCTTTTGAAAAAAATCACATAGATAAGGAGAATTTCAGGCTGTGGGAGAAGCGACCAAAATACCAGTGGTTTTAGCCCCCTCCCCTGGGGGAAATTTGGCAGGGGGGAAATTTTTTTTTTTTTTTTTTGAAAAATTTGAAAAAGGGGGGTTTAAAAATTTTTTTTGTGAGAAAAAGATCACGCATGTCACAAGAGCGAAAATTTTTAAACCCCATTCCCCATTCCCTATGTGGGGGGAAAGGGGCAGGT
>JARQOD010000006.1:156440269-156560587 GCA_033576555.1 Oophaga sylvatica | reverse complement strand
TCCTTTTCCCTTTATAATATTGGCTCAGATACAAATTCTTGTCAGAGCAAGGTTTATTGCTGCATAGATAATGGTGGGTGAGGAGTTGGTATGAGTAGAGGAGTTTGAGGAGTTATTAGTGACTGTTGCTTGATTTGTATGTGTGATAATTCCTTATCCTTCTCTATTTTGGTTTATTCCCCTACCTCCATGCCCCGATGCATTCCTCTGTTATACGTGAGTGAATATTTTTTATGCCCGGACTTTTCTGTTAACCCTTGTTTGTGTTGCCTTGTTTGTCGGGTTGGTTTACTACGGTGCACAATAGCTCCCCTCTTCCCTGAGTGGGGGAAGAGAACAGATGGATGGCTTACTCAGGAAATAAGGCAAGGGTGGAGGCCCCGGCTTCTTCACCTTCAGAAGTAGCTAGGAGAGTAGGGCGATCTAGGGTGCCCCCTAGTGTTGGGACAAGGAAGGAGCCTTTAGTACCAGGTCACCTAACAGTTGTGTCATGACATCGCCTGTATGTAGCAGAAATGCTCACTTGCTATGAGTACCGACCACGGGGTAGCGCTCATAGCAATCTGGCAATGACATAACATAGAGGTCCGCTGCAGACCTCTGGCTGTCATGCTGACCCATCGGTGACCCGCAATCATGTGACAAGCTCACCAACGGGCGGAATTAGTGACGTGCTTCCTTGTAAGCGAGAGTCTCTGACAGCGGCATATAACTAGTTAACAGCCACCCATGGCTGTTGCAGGCACATGTCAGCTCTATAGATCAGCTGTCAGTCATGTGCCTGGAAACAGGGAGTCCGACATGGGCGTACTATTATGCCACATGTTGGAAAGGGGTTACATTTTTTTTCTTCCTTTTTTAAATTTCTGTATAGCACCTGAAGTGTTAAAATATTTTCTGACAACAGTTTTGAATTATTTGAGGGGTACGGTTTTTAAAATGGTATAACTTTTGGGGAGTTTACAATATACAGGCCCCTCAAAGCCCATTGGATTCTGAATAGGTCCCTAAAGAAACAGGTTTTGTAAATTTGTTGAAAAATTGAGAAATTGTTGCTAAAGTTTTAACCCCTTTAACATTCTAACAAAATAAAATGACATTTGAAAAATGATGCAGATGTAAAGTACATGTGAGAATTGTTATTTAATATTCTGTACAGAATGACTAACTGGTTTAAGTATATAAAGATTGAAATGTGAAAATTACAATTTCTTTCAAAATGTTTGCCAAATTTGAGATATTTTCACAAATAAACGCAAGCCATATCGAACAAATTTTACAACTATCATAAAAAACAATATGTCATGAAAAAATAATCTCAGAATCAATGGGATTCATTGAAACATTCCTGAGTTATTACCACATAAACTGACCACATTAAGTGATTTTAAAATTATTGTTTATTTTATACACTAGATGGTTATTATGGCTACAAGTATGGGCCAGAGGGGAAGGAAGAGATGGGGCCCATTAATCCTGTATGATATGAAGCTGTGTTTGTATGTCTGTGTATTGTGACTGTATATTAGGCTTGAGAAAGGACATTTAGCTGAAACGCTGTGACGTTTTAAATATTTTGGAATAAAGATTGGATTTTTATAAGGACTTTTTTATGGTCCTCAGATATCTTTGGATTTGCTGCTCTGCAGCACATACTCATCAATGGTGCATGGGCATTCTATACTAGACTTACTAATACACTGCTCAAAATAAATTAAGGGAACACTATGGCCATGTAAGTCAGCCAGGGTGGTAGTCGTAACAAAGAGCTGTAGTGTTCCCACACCCTGGAACCCCATAGACAAAATACAAAGTTTTTCCTGTTGCGTGCAACAGAGTACTCACTTCAGTTGATGGAGTCCCCTCGGTCTCTGTCACTCCAGCTTCTGGTTTCTAGGTTCCATAAAACACTGCAGAGTCACAGTCCTTTTTAACCCCTTTCTGTCATCTGACGTACTCTTCCGTTCATGTGCCTTGGGACTTAATTCCCAAGGATAGGATAGTACATCATAGTCGATGTACTCCCCGAGACCATCAGAGCAACGCGATGTGATTGCGTTGTTCCGAGGGCCTCCTTTCTGCAGGCCCCTGGATCCAACATGGCCGCAGGGTCCTTCCGGGTCCTGAAGGGAGGTAGCTTGTCAGTGCCTGCTGAGAGCAGAGAGCTCTGCAAACTGTCAGATCAGCGATCTGACACTATATAGTGATGTCCCACCCGGGGACAATGTAAAAATGTAAAAAAAATAAATAAATAAAAATGTGTAAAAATATTTTTTTAAAAATCACCCAATAAATAAAAATAAATAAATAAATATTTCCCCAATAAACACATTTTTATTATGTAAATAAAAAAACAATAAAAGTACACATATTTAGTATTGCCGCGTCCGTAACGACCACCCATAAAACTGTCCCATTAGTTAACCCCTTTAGTGAACCCCTTAAAAAAAAGGCAAAAAAAATGCTTTATCATCATACCGCCGAACAAAAAGTGGAATAACACGCGATCAAAAAGACAGATATAAATAAAATGGTACCGCTGAAAACGTCATCTTGTCCCGCAAAAAACGAGCCACCATACAGCAAAATCAGCGAAAAAATAAAAAAGTTATAGCACGCACAATAAAGTGATGCAAAAATAATTTTTACGTTTTTATTGTATAAAAGCGCCAAAACATAACAAAATGATACAAATGAGGTATCTCTGTAATCGTACTAACCCGAAGAATAAAACTACTTTATCAATTTTACAACACGCGGAAAGGTATAAACGCCCCCCAAAAGAAATTCATTAATTGCTGGTTTTTGTTCACTCTGCCTCCCAAAAAATTGTAATAAAAAGCTATCAAAAAATGTCATGTGCTTAAAAATGGTACAAATAAAACCGTCAACTCGTCCTGCAAAAATTAAGACCAGCGATTACTCTGTGGACCAAAATATGGAAAAATTAAGCTCTCAAAATGTGGTGATGCAAAAACTATTTTTTTAAATAAAAAGTGTCTTAGCGAGTGACAGCTGTCAATCATAAAAACCCGATATAAAAACCCGCTATAAATAGTAAATCAAACTTCCCTTTATCACCCCCTTAGTTAGAGAAAAATAATAAAATTAAAAAAATGTATTTATTTCCATTTTCCCGTTAGGGTTAGGATTAGGGTTGAAATTGGGCTTAGGGGTGTGTTAGGGTTAGGGTTGGAGTTAGAATTGGGGGGTTTCCACTGCTTAGGCACATCAGGGGCTCTCCAATCGTGATATGGCGTCTGATCTCAATTCCAGCCAATTCTGCGTTGAAAAAGTCAAACAGTGCTCCTTCCCTTCTGAGCTCTGCCATGTGCCCAAACAATGGTTTACCCCCACATAAGGGGTATCGGTGTACTCAGCACAACTTGCACAATAACTCTTGGGGTCCAATTTCTTCCGTTACCCTTGGGAAAATAAAAAATTGAGGGCGAAAATATAATTTTTATGGAAAAAAATATGATTTTTTATTTTTATGGCTCTACGTTATAAGCCTCTGTGAAGCATTTCGGAGTTCAAAGTTCTCCCCACACATCTAGATAAGTTCCTTGGGGGTCTAGTTTCCAAAATGGGGTCATTTGTGGGGGTTTCCACTGTTTAGGCACATCAGGGGCTCTCCAAACGCGACATGACGCCTGCAAAACATTCCATCAAAGTCTGCATTCCAAAACGTTACTACTTCCCTTCCGAGCCCTGACGTGTGCCCATACAGTAGTTTTCTCCCACATATGGGGTATCAGCGTACTCAGGACAAATTGGACAATAACACTTCGGGTCCAATTTCTCCTGTTATCCTTGGGAAAATAAAAAAATTGGAATCTAAAAGATCATGTTTGTGGAAAAAATATTTTTTTATTTTCACGCCCGGGCGTTATAAACTTCTGTGAAGCACTTGGGGGTTCAAAGTGCTCACTACACATCTAGATAAGTTCTTTGGGGGTCTATTTTCCAAAATGGGGTCACTTGTGGGGGGTTTCCAATGTTCAGGCACATCAGGGACTCTCCAAATGCGACATGGAGTCCAATCTCAATTCCAGCCAATTTTGCGTTGAAAAAGCCAAACGGCGATCCTTCCCTTCCGAGCTCTGCCATGCACCCAAATAGTGGTTTACCCCCACATATAGGGTATCAGCGTACTCAGGACAAATTGGACAACAACTTTTGGGGTCCAATTTCTCCTGCTACCCTTGGAAAAATAAAAAATTGGAGACGAGAAGATCATTTTTGTGGAAAAATTATGATTTTTTATTTTTATGGCTCTATGTTATAAGCTTCTGTGAAGCAGTTGGGGGTTCAAAGTGCTCCCCACACATCTATATAAGTTCCTTAGGGGGTCTACTTTCCAAAATGCTCTCACTTGTTGGGAATTTCCACTGTTTAGGCGCATCAAGGGCTCTTCAAACGCAACATGTTGTCCGATCTCAATTCCAGCCAATTTTGCATTGAAAAGTCAAATGGCACTTCTTCCCTTGTGAGCTCTGCCCTGCGCCCAATCAGTGGTTAAGGGTATTTTCCACCATATAGACCCCACAAAGTGACTTCAAATGTGATGTTGTCTCTAAAAATATGGTGTTGTTAAAATGAGAAATGGCTGGTCAACTTTTAACCCTTATAACTTCTTAACAAAAAAAAAAATTTTTTTCCAAAATTGTGCTGATGAAAAGTAGACATGTGGGAAATGTTATTTAGTAACTATTTTGTCTGACACATTTCTCTGTTTTAAGGGCATAAAAATTTAAATTTTGAAAATGGCAAAATTTGCCATATTTCCATTTTTTTTGTTAATAAACGCAAGTTATATCGAAGAAATTTTACCACTAACAAGAAGTACAATATGTCATGAGAAAACAGACTCAGAATCGCGAAGATCCGTCAAAGCGTTCCAGAGTTATAACCTCATAAAGGGACAGTGGTCAGAATTGTAAAAATTGGGCCGCCATTAACATGCAAACCACCCTTGGGGTTAAGGGGTTAAACAGTTCAACTTTACTGATAACATAGGTAATCATCATTTTGGTAGCAAAATTCACACAGAGCCGAATATCATGCACTTTCCCTGCTTTCCAGGAAGACTCCATTACTTCTATATATTGCCTGTTCTTCCGGCAATTCCAGCCGTCTCCATGGACAATCCATGTCCCATCTGTACATTCTGCGCCACCAGCTCCCTGTCAGCCCCTCGTCCGGTTCCAATCGGGAAAGGTTCCGGGAGTGCCATCCTAACAACCCCCGCCCCGGTAATAGTCCCCGGATCCTTCCTGGGGATGGTCCTGCTGAGCTGATGCCCGTCTGCACTGTTTTCCAGCCTGGAGCCCCTTACTGAAGGCCGTAGACTTATCCCCGTGGCTTGCAACTGTCTCCTATTCTGCATGCATCCAGCCCTTGGGCAGGCTGCCCAGGCTTCTGCCTCTAATTAGAAAGTATCCTCACTATATTTCCCCACTCGGTGCTGTTCCTCCGATTTAATTAACCCCTGTGCATCCAGTGCTCTATTTTCACTCTATACTATTCTATCCCTTAACTCTATAATGCCCCCCTCTACTCTAACCTCTATGACTCTATGCTATCTAAGATCCTATCTTAAACCTAATGCTACTGTATGCAGTACACATTACAGTGACACATAGTACAGTCATGGCCAAAAGTTTTGAGAATGACACAAATATTAATTTTTACAAAGTCTACTGCTTCACTTTTTCTAATGGCAATTTGCATATACTCCAGAATGTTATAAAGAGTGATCAGCTTAACAGCAATTACTTGCAAAGTCAATATTTGGCTAGAAAATGAACTTTATCCCCCAAAACACATTTCAACATCATTGCAGCCCTGCCTTAAAAGGACCAGCTAACCTCTTTTCAGTGATTGCTCCATTAACACAGGTGTGGGTGTTGATGAGGACATGGCTGGAGATCAATCTGTCATGATTAAGTAAGAATGAGACCACTGGACATTTTAAAAGGAGGCTGGTGCTTGGCATCATTGTTTCTCTTCTGTTAAACATGGTTATCTGTAAAGAAACATGTGCAGTCATCATTGCAATGCACAAAAATGGCCTAACAGGGAAGAGTATCGCAGCTAGAAAGATTGCACCTCAGTCAACAATCTATTGCATCATCAAGAACTTCAAGGAGAGAGGTTCCATTGTTGCCAAAAAGGCTCCAGGGCGCCCAAGAAAGACCAGCAAGCGCCAGGACCGTCTCTTAAAAGTGTTTCAGCTGCGGGATCGGGCTACCAGCAGTGCAGAGCTTGCTCAAGAATGGCAGCAGGCAGGTGTGAGTGCATCTGCACGCACTGTGAGGCGGAGAGTCTTGGAGCAAGGCCTGGTCTCAAGGAGGGCAGCAAAGAAGCCACTTCTCTCCAGAAAAAACATCATGGACAGACTGATATTCTGCAAAAGGTACAGGCAGTGGACTGCTGATGACTGGGGTAAAGTTATTTTCTCTGATGAATCCCCTTTTCGATTGTTTGGGAGATCAGGTAAACGCCTCATTCGGAGAAGACAAGGTGAGCTCTACCACCAGTCTTGTCTCATGCCAACTGTTAAGCATCCTGAAACCATTCATGTGTGGGGTTGCTTCTCAGCCAAGGGAATCGGCTCTCTCACAGTCTTGCCTAAAAACACAGCCATGAATAAAGAATGGTACCAGAATGTCCTCCAAGAGCAACTTCTCCCAACCCTCCAAGAGCAGTTTGGCGATCAGCAATGCCTTTTCCAGCATGATGGAGCACCTTGCCATAAAGCAAAGGTGATAACTAAATGGCTCAGGGAACAAAACATAGAGATTTTGGGTCCATGGCCTGGAAACTCCCCAGATCTTAATCCCATTGAGAACTTGTGGTCAATCATCAAGAGATGGGTGGACAAACAAAAACCTAAAAATTCTGACAAAATTAAAGCATTGATTGTGCAAGAATGGACTGCTATCAGTCAGGATTTGGTCCAGAAGTTGATTGAGAGCATGCCAGGGAGAATTGCAGAGGTCCTAAAGAAGAAGGGTCAACACTGCAAATATTGACTTGCTGCATTAACTCATTCTAACTGTCAATATAAGCTTTTGTTACTCATATGTTTGCAATTATATTTCTGTCTGTGATAAAAACATCTGTCAAACACACACATAAAAACCAGAGGGCAGCAGATCATGTGAAAATATAATATTTGTGTCATTCTCAAAACTTTTGGCCATGACTGTACACTTGCATTACAGTACATGTCATCACAGTATATATCATTAATAAACCAGGAGGTTTCGCATGCAAACGTGCGAACAGTGACCAGGAGAGAGAAGGCACGTGGGGTTCCCTGCCACCTCCTTACACACACATGCCATAAATGCTACATTTTTTCTGCTGCTTCTTGTTTGCTTGTTTTTAGCAGGTGTCCAATTAAAAATATGTATTAACAATCTTCTCTTATTATTATTGCGTTTTTGTTGTGGTTTTTTATGTGGTTTCCCCTTTGTCTTTGAGACGGTGCATCTGAAGCAGCACTTTTTTAGGCACTATTTTACAGCAGAAAAGCTTTGATTCTGCACTTAACACAACTGTGGTGCTTTTTACATATGATTTTATATGCATTTCACATATTTTTTCCAAGATCCCACAGAAGCCTATAAGGAAAATATGCATAAAAGACACACAGTTCAACAGCATCTTTACATGCACAGTGGGCAAAAGTTTTCATGAAATCACATCTACCTACGTGCCATTGTAAGGCTGTGTCTCCCATCAAAGTATGAAGAGCACAAGCAAAAGCCAAGACAAGGGCCATAACATAAGCAGAGCCAGACTGGACAGTAGAAGGGCCTTAACCCAAAAGAAAGACTAATGGAACCACTGTTCACAGCCCCATCGCCAGAAAACACCAGATTTGGCAGGTCCACACTTGGCTCCTGTCACACACCATATTGGACAGACTAAGTGCAACACAAAGAGATAAGGGAAAGGGAACCAAACACTAGGGAAGGGGAGTGGAGACCCCTAGACAGATCTAAAGTCACCCTGTCTGACCTATTGTCCCTATATAGGTTCCGCATCTATCGCCGAGCAGGATACCTAATCCCTGCCTGACCCTGGCGATAAGCCCTGCACTGGGAAGGACAGGATGACCGCTAATCAATCCCAACTGCCGCTAAAAACAGTTAGCATACACAAAACAAGGGAACACTAAGCTTGAGTAGACTCAGAGAGAAACAAAAACGTCCTCCAAACTCTAAAGAAGACGCTAGCTGACTGCTGCAGCTCCAAGCCTCAACAGGAAGTGTGTTATGTTTCGGTAGCTGAGGAGTAAAAGCAAAAATAGCCGAAGTAGCAAAACACCAGAGAGGCTGGAAACTACGGGGTTGCAGAACCCTAAACTAACCGCAACACTAGAAGTAGCCGTGGAGCGTACCTACGGTGATCCTACACGCCTCGTCACAGCCGGAGAGATAGCTACACCTAAAGACAGAAAGATGAAAGCTAACTGCCCCGTAGCAGAACCCCCAAAGAAATAGGAAGCCCTCAAAACATGTAATGGCGGTTAGACAAGAAGAAAATACGAACACAGACAGAAAATAGAATGAGCAAACGCTGGGGCCCAATACTATCTAGATAGAAAAGTATAGGAAAGAATTCTGACTGCAACCCAAAAAACCCTGACAAAATACCAACACTTCTGATTAACAAAAAACCTGAGATCACACGATCTCTACCACCTAAATCAGATCTCTGGTGTAACACACAGCAATTCAGCAAATAAAAAGTGACACAGGAATAGATCAAAAGTGAAAACACAAACTGAGCACAAAATGCAGAGCCAGGCCCCAAAAGGGGACCAGGCTGAAGTCCACTGCAAGGCAGCAAACCAGCAAGGAAAATCTAACCAGAGGAAAAAAAAACAAGTCACTTATCTGAAGGACAGCAGGAATGCAAGCTGAGCTCCAAGCAAAACCTGGAAGAACAATTGATTACCGGCAAGGCTGATGGAGTTCAGGTCACTTATATCACACCAATCGGACACAGCTGAAAGCCATTCAGCGATTCATTACCCTCAGCAACCACCGGAGGGAGCCCCATCTCCGAAGTCGCCTCCAACGTGTTCAGAACAGTACCCCCCCTTGAGGAGGGGTCACCGAACCCTCACTTGTGCAACCAGGCCGATCAGGAAGAGCTCGATGATAGGCACGGATCAGTCTCCTAGCATGGAAGTCCGAAGCAAACACCCAAGAATTGTCCTCTTGACCATAACCTCTCCACTTAACCAAATACTGGAGTTTCCGTCTAGCAAAACGAGAATCCAATATTTTCTCAACCACATACTCCAAATTGCCTTCAACCAAAACAGGGTCAGGAGGTGCAGCCATAGGAACAAATGGCTCGACAAACCTCTTTAATAAGGACTTGTGGAACACGTTATGGATCTTAAATGTCCCTGGAAGAAGCAAACGGAAGGAAACCGGATTAAGAATTTCCATGATCTTATAAGGTCCAATGAACCTTGGCTTAAATTTTGGAGATGCAACCTTCATAGGGATATTTCTTGAGGACAACCAAACCAAGTCCCCCACTTTAAAACGAGGACCATCAGTCCTATGCCGGTTGGCAAACCGCTGGGCCTTCTCTTGAGAGACAACCTCTCCACTACCTGGTCCCAAGTCTGCTGCATACGCTCCACAATAGAGTTAACCCCCGGACAGACGGAAGCCTCTGCCTGTCCTGAAGAAAATCGAGGGTGAAACCCAGAATTGCAGAAAAATGGAGACATCAAGGTGGCCTATTATTAAGAGCAAATTCAGCCAAAGACAAAAAAGAGACCCAGTCATCTTGATCAGCAGACACAAAACATCTCAAATAAGTCTCCAAGGTCTGGTTTGTTCTCTCGGTTTGTCCATTTGTCTGAGGGTGAAATGCAGAGGAGAAAGATAACTGAACACCAAGTTTAGAACAAAATGTTCTCCAAAAATCTGGAAACAAACTGGACTCCTCTGTCAGACACAATGTTCTTCGGAATGCCATGTAACCGAACCACGTGCTGAAAAAACAAAGGCACCAATTCGGAGGAGGAAGGCAACTTAGGTAATGGCACCAGATGTATCATCTTGGAAAACCTATCACAGATTACCCAGATAACGGTCATTCTCTGAGAGACAGGGAGGTCGGAAATAAAATCCATAGAGATATGGGTCCATGGCCTCTTGGGCACAGGTAATGGCATTAACAAACCACTAGAGCGAGAGCAAGGCTTGGAACGAGAGCAAGTCCCACAGGACTGCACAAAGTTCCTGATGTCACGAGACAAAGTAGGCCACCAAAACGACCGACTCACCAAGTCTCTGGTACCAAAAATACCGGGATGACCAGCCAACGTGGAACAATGAATCTCAGACATCACACTCTTCTTCCACTGGTCTGGGACAAACAATTTCGCAACAGGGCAACATTCAGGTTTATCCTCCTGACACCCCTCCAGAGCCAGTCTCAAATTGGGCGAGATGGCGGAAAGAACTACACCCTCTTTCAAAATAACAGCAGGATCAGTTAACTCAGGAGAATTCCCAAAGAAACTCCTCGAGAGGGCATCCGCCTTAACATTCTTAGTGCCCGGAAGAAAGGAAACCACAAAATTAAAACGTGTGAAAAACAAGGCCCACCTGGCCTGTCTAGGATTAAGTCGCTTTGCTGATTCGAGATAAACCAGGTTCTTATGGTCCGTGAGGACCACCATCTGATGTTTGGCTTCTTCCAGCCAATATCTCCACTATTCAAAGGCCCACTTCATGGCCAATAACTCCCGATTACCCACGTCATAATTACGTTTAGTTGGAGAAAATTTTCGAGAGAAGAAGGCACAAGGGTTACTCTTAGAGGTCTCCGGATCTCTTTGGGACAAAACGGCACCTGCCCCAATCTCAGAAGCATCAACCTCCACCTTAAACGGTAGAGAAACAACAGTCTGCCGAAGAACAGGAGCAGAAATGAATCTCTGCTTAAGTTCCTGAAACGCAGAAACTGCCTCAGGAGGCCAATTCACCACATCGGAACCCTTTTTGGTCAAATCAGTCAATGGTTTAACAATACCGGAGAAATTACCAATAAATGTATGATAAAAATTGGCAAAACCCAAAAATCTCTGAAGAGCCTTCAATGTAGTAGGTTGAACCCAATCACAGATGGCCTAAACCTTGACAGGGTCCATTTCAATAACAGACGGAGACAAAATGAATCCCAGAAATGAAACCTACTGTACGCCAAAAAAGACACTTTGATCCCTTCACATACAGTGCATTCTCTCTCAAAATCTGGAACACAGTCCGAACATGTTTCACATGAGCGTCCCAGTCATTGGAAAAAATCAAGATATCATCCAAATAAAATATCAGAAATTTATCCACAAAATCCCTGAAAATATCATTCATAAAGGATTGAAAGACAGAAGGGGCATTAGTAAGCCCAAAAGGCATCACTAGGTACTCAAAATGCCCCTCTGGGGTATTAAACGCCGTCTTCCATTCATCCCCGTGCTTAATGCGAATAAGGTTATACGCCTCCCTGAGGTCAAGTTTGGTAAACCGACTAGCACTTTTCACTCTGGAAAATAGGTCAGAAATCAAGGGTAACGGATATTGATATTTAACAGTGATTTTATTCAGGAGGTGATAGTCAATAAACGGCCTCAATGAACCATCCTTTTTGGCCAAAAAGAAAAAACCGGCACCAAAGGGTGAAGAGGATGGTCTGATATGACCATTCTCCAAAGACTCCTTGATATAAGATCGCATAACATCGTGTTCAGGTACAGATAAATTAAAAAGGCGACCTTTAGGAAATTTACCACCAGGCACTAACTCAATAGCGCAATCATAGCTCCTGTGAGGAGGTAAGGATGCAGACTTACTCTCACTAAACACATCAGAAAAATCAGTCAACATCCTGAGACTGGGGAGAGGCAGAAAAAACAGGAGTGTCAGTATTAACACATTGGCAGCCCCAACTGGTCACAGATACGGATTTCCAATCCAAAACAGGATTATGAGACTGTAACCAAGGGAAACCCAGTACAATAATGTCATGCAGATTATGCAACATCAGAAATTTGCAACTCTCCTGATGATCTGGTTCAACCCTCATTATCACCTGAGTAGAAAACTGGGGTTTATTCTCCGCCAAAGGGGTAGAATCAATGCCCAGCAAAGGAATAGACTTCCGCAGGGGTATCATGGGAAACCCACAACGTTTGGCAAAGTCAAATCCATCAGATTAATAGCTGCTCCTGAATCAACAAAAGCCTGAGCTGAAAATGTGGACAGGTAGCAAATCAGGGTAACAGTCAATAGAAATTTAGTCTGAACACTACCCAAGACAACTGAGCGCGCAAAACGTCTTCCCCGCTTAGGGCAAACGGAAATAGCATGAGAAGCGTCACCACAGTAGAAACATAACCCATTGCGCTTTCGAAACTCATGACGCTGAGCCCCAGAAGTCACACCATCACACTGCATTGGCTCAGGAGCTGGCTCACAAGGCAACACTATCTCACGCATACCTCTGCGCTCACGCAAACATCTGTCAATTTGAATAGCCAAAGACATAGAATCATTGAGACCAGAGGGAACAGGGAATCCCACCATAAGGTCCTTTACATTTTCTGACAGACCCTTCCGAAAAAGGGCTGCCAAAGCATCATCATTCCATTTGGTCAGGACTGCCCACTTTCGGAATTTCTAACAGTACAGCTCAGCGTCTTCATGACCCTGATTTAATGCCAACAAGGTCTTTTCAGCTTGATTAGTGACATTAGGTTCATCGTACAATAACCCCAGAGCCTGAAAAAATACATCAATATCATTCAAAACAGGATCTCCAGGTGTCAGGGAAAAAGCCCAATCCTGAGGGTCGCCACGCAGCAGAGAGATGACAATTTGAACCTGCTGTGCTGCGTTCCCTGAGGATTTAGGCTTTATGGCAAAAAACAACTTACAGTTATTTTTAAAATTCAGATAATTTAGACCGATCCCCCAAGAATAAATCTGGCATGGGGATTCTAGGTTCCACAACAGGCAACCCAGCAAGATAGGCAGTAATCTTCTGATCCTCAGCGGCAAGCCGCTCCACACGGCCAGACAACTGTGTAAACTCCATTGAGGACAAAGAAAAAATTCCTCCTCAGCACCCAGAGAAAAAGAGGGAGAAAATGCAACAAACAGAAAAAAAAAAAAATTCTGACAACTCCCTTTTTTTTTTTTACTATTTTTCATTTCTGTTGAGTACCATAGAATTTTCAGTTTGGCCGGTAATACTGTTATGTTTCGGTAGCTGAGGAGAAATAGCAAAAATAGCCGAAGTAGCAAAACACCAGAGAGGCTGGAAACTGTTGTGAATATGCTGGAGGCGGCTTCTGGGCTGGGGCTCCCTCCGGTGGTTGCTGAGGGTAATGAACTGATCACTGAATGGCCTTCAGCTGGCGCTGAATGGTAGGATATAAGTGGCCTGAGTTCCCAGCAGCCTTGCCGGTTATCAATTGTTCCTTCTGGTCTTGCTTGAAGCACTGCTAGTTTCCTGCTCTCTCCTTCAGATAAGTGTTTGCTGTTTTTTTTCCTCTGTTTGATTTTGTCATGGAAATATATATGTATTCCATATATTCAAAGTATATTCACATATATGTATTCACAGTTCACAGTTAGATAGATCTCACTTGCTAAAAAACCCTGTGCTCACATATTTCTAGGTCAGATATAATCAGTCGTTTTAAAGAAATCTGGCCTTCATAAGAGGCCTTCGTAAAGGAACAAATGCATGAAGTACAAAATGTCCTATTAGATATCTGTTGCTTACATTATAGTTATGCAAGACAACTAGGTCAAGAGAATATAAACAATAATTCTGCAGCTTCAGCTCTTTTAATCATGATTATCATAATTATCATATTTACACTAGAACAGCCAATAATCTAGCAGCTTTTAATTGTATGTTAATTGACTAACCAGCCCCTTTTTGAAAACGTATAAAACCTTGAATGAATAATAAATGTATGTCTTTGACGAACTGTTATACTGACACTTTCGTGTGGACAGTCCTCATTTCGTTCTGAGCGCTCAAAAAGACATTATATAGAGATTTGGACATGGCAAGCAGCAAACACAGGATATTTTTATCCTAATTAAATTTCCATATCAGTTGGTGCCTGCACGCGGGGCATTGGACGAAACGCACGAGGACTCGGCCGACCGGAGAGACGGGGGTGTTGGCCCTGGCCTTGGCACACGGGACGGAGACTGCAGCTCCATCAGTAAGGTAAGAAAACTTTGTCATCTTACCTGAATGTTCCCTGTGCCTAGTCCTAGCCTACACTTCCAGCCGGTCGGACGTGGTCATCACCGCATTCCCAGGCTGTGTAAAAAGTCCATACCCTTATCCAAAAGCCCTGGGATATAAGCCGAGTTGGTTGCTGCTGTGCTGTATATGTTTCATGTTTTATGTGAACCGGGAGAAAGTTGGAACGGTGACTGTGTTTTTGCTTGCTGATCTCTGGGGCTGTATAGCAAAAGACAATTGCTGCATAAGTTCCCGCAGTAAACTTTCACGCACCGGGAGGCCATCCCAGTCAAATCAGACGTGAAGGGCGGGAGCTTTGTTTTGGATAAGTCCACGCAGATATTCTTCACATATTGGAGGGAAGTTATCCCAAAAAATCCAGTTGTGGAAGCGAGGGCTTTGTTCGGTTAAGTTTCTGCAGTAAACTTTCACGCACTGGGAGGCCATCCCAGTCAAATCAGACGTGAAGGGCAGAAGCTTTGTTTGGATAAGTTCTCACAATAATTGTCCACGCACCGGGAGGCCATCCCAGTCAAATCAGACGTGGATAGTGAGAATTTTGATGAAGGCTATTGCAGATTACTGTGACCGGCGCACCAGCCAGGGCGTACGATACAGAGCGATAGAACCTTGAGCTTCACCGCGCTCAGTGCAATTGGTGAGTTATCAGTTACCAGAGCAGCTTGTATGTGTCACAGATCATCAAAAGAGGGATTCGTATTCTCCCGGGTGTCTGTCTCATTGTCTGTATCAGGTACTGTCGCTTTAAATCACATCTCCGTGCGCTCTGTCAGTAACTCATTCAGAGCAGTGTGCTGGCTGCAGCAGCGAGAAAACCCCTTTGACCCCCCCTCCTCTGCTAATCACGCTATCAGACATTCTGTTTCTTGGCTTTGATTTTTATTTTTTTAAGCTAGTTTTTTGGCTACAGGTTTTAACGTGAGAATTATCAGGCATTCAGACTGAACTATATTCATTTTTTGCTATTCTGAGGAATAATAATTTTTTTTTTTTTGTTACGTGATTTCAGTGGCTATAGAGACAGCAAGCAGAGATATAAGGAAGGGAGGGGGGAAGCAGCCAGCTGACATTCCAGAGATTTTTAATTAGCTGTTTTAGTAACAAGGGTTGTTTTTCAGAGTTTTATGATTAATACGGTTTTTCTTTTCTCCCCTTTTTGGTGAATTTATTTTTTTTTTGGTTTTCTTTTTCTAGAGTTTTTTACTAAACCTAACTTTTTGTTTTTTAAAATTTTTCTTTTAAGTACATTTTTAAATGATTTTGGAGAGATTTTTTCTCTAAGCAATTTATTTTAGAGCTTTATTTCTCCAGCCATTTTTTTTTCTACAAGCTTGCTTTAGAACAAGGTCACATAGATAAGGAGAATTACAGGCTGTGGGAGAGAGCAGACACAAACTACGCAGTGGTCTGAGCAGCCCCTCCCGTCGGGCATTCGGCGAGGAAATTTTTTTTTTTTTTATGTGAATAAGTTTGAAAAGGTGTTAAATCATCTGTGAGAAAAAGATCACTGACATGTCACAAGAGCAGAATTCAGAGTCACACACATCACATGTCCATCATGTGGAGACACGGGACAGGTGTAGGCTGCTCTCATTGAGTAAGGAGCCTTGTACAGGGAAAAACGTTCCCCGCCTCTCTCCACAGGGAGAAGGCATTTTTGTTTCAACCATCCCCTCTCAAGAGTCACAGGGGGGACACCCTCTCCTTTTTCTTCTCTCAGTCCCTTTCTCTTTCTTCTTCAGACTTTTCTCCTCTTTCCTCGCTGCCATCCCTCTCATTCCTTCTTTTCCCTCCATCACATCTCTGACACATCCATTTTCTTCATCTTCCTCTTCTTCTATCTTTTCCTCTCCAACTCTCAAATCTTGTTCTTCATCTTCTTCTACTTCTCCCCCTCCATCTTTCTTCTCTCTCTCTCTCTCCTCCATCTTTCTCTCTTTTCCCCTTTCACTCTTCTCTCCCTCCCTCCTCTTTCTCTCGCTCCTCCCTCACACCTCCCTTCTCTTCCTCTTTTTTCTACTTCGTCATCAACTGGGTCAACGCCCAATCCAAGCAATGTGGTGTCCCTGTATTCAGTGTTTCCAGAACAGGGCACCTTGTCTATCCCAAGCACAGTACAAACATTGCCAGTCATTATATCAGGAGAAGAAAGTACAGATCTCCCTACACAAAACGCTACATGTAGCCCCCAGACACAACAGTCCACTGCTAGGGCTTCACAGGGGAGTGGTATAGCTACAGGGCTGCTAGCATGGAACCATGACACTGATCCACCGCAGCCTCAGCAAGGAAGTGGGAAATCCCCATGCAGCAAGACAACTTTAAAGCCCAAATCTCACCCAGTGTATGCACCAAGTACACCATGTCACTTCTTATCTGATGAATATGAAGATGCAACGTCACACATGCTGCCCAATACTAGGGAAGAAAACACACAAGCACCAATAAAGCAGGGACAGGTAGAGTCACCATCCTATGAGCCCTTCATCCCAAGCCAGGTGATCAGTATGCTGCCAGACCCAGGTATACACCCCATGCCATTTTGCCAAAAAATGCAGCAGATCCAGCGAACGTATGCAGCAGCCTGGACTGATCTCTGGACCGTAATGGAAATAAAAGCAGGTGATGCATTCTGGCCAATTATGAGAGAACACTTCAAGCTTCCAACAGAGTTAGATGCGTATGCCTGGGAGACAGGACCAAAGCTAATTGAGCAACTCAGAGAATGGGCCAAAAGCAGACTGACAGGACAAACTCTCAGCCTACATGTCACGAGTCAAGACAAGACAGAGTCTGTGGAGAAGTTCCATGACAGAGTAATGCAAGTGTTTCAAGAGTTGGGCCTCATTACCCATGATCAGACACACAGACGGATGTTAACACAGACTTTTGTGCATGGACTGAGAGAACCAATCAGGAAACCACTGGTAGCAACCAGGCCTGAGTACACATCAATAGCAATGGACACCCTGCTCACAGTAGCAAAAAGGATTGAGTCCCGCCGGGACAGAAGGAATGTCAAGTGTTACAACTGTGGCAAGCTTGGCCATTACCGGAACCGCTGCAGAGAACCCCTACGACCCACCACTTTGTCTAGAGAAGCAAGCCAAGGAAGAAACACAGAAAGCAGTGAAGAACCCCGTCCATAGGACAAGAGCACACCAAGTCCACAAGGAACCCCACCAGTGGGACCAATATCCTGAGAGTGGATGGCGTAGTCATATCTTTTCTTGTGGAACTCCGCAACCTCACCTACCTATCAGAATCTTCTGCTTCCTGCATGGGAATTGATGGTCAAGTCAGATATTTCCAGATTATGAAGCCCCTGAGCGTGTGGACTCAGCCAGAACACTCCATCATGTCCCAGTTTGTTGTGTAAAAAACCTGCACCCTCAACCTATTGGGAGTGGACCTACTGCAGAAGCTGAAAGCGACCAGAGTGTTCCAGGAAGATGGGACCATGACACTTTCTTCACCCCTGACCCAAGAAGAAACAGGAACCTCAAACAACCACACTGCAGACCTATCACAGGAGGTGCTGGATATAGTACCAGAAAAGCCACTCCATCACCCAGGGTCAAGATGTCTCTGACCAACTGAAGGTCTAAGTGAACTCGCTTAAGAAGACGGCCTGAGAACTTTGGCATTGGCCAGGATATTCAACTCAAGAAGGACTCTACTCGCTTCATGGAATGGCAACACCTCATCCAGCTCTAACGCCAGAGGTTCATCTTTTGCAAGCACCAGGAGGTGCCCCTTGCAATCAACCAGTTCACCCAGGCCCTAGACCGGAAAAAGGCCACTCAGCTCTTCAAACTTGTGCACAAATACTGACCTGAGACCGAGCTGGAGAAAAAGAAACTACTGATGGCCCGTGCTGAGAAAAAAGCAGCCGTTTAAGGAGACGTCCCAACAAGAAGACCCCCTGTGACCAGAACAGGTGCTAACACAATAACTGTCTTGGTGGAGAACAAGAAAGCCAGCTGGTCGTCATCTCTCATGATGTGGACCCTAGTAGACGGCTTGTTTTCCCGCCAGCTCTGCACCAGCAGATGGGAGTCCCCTGCCGCATACTGAAGGACAAGGCCAAACTGGGCTGCCTCGCCCATCGGAATCAATCCCAGCTTTCCACAGTGAAGAAAAAGACTGTAAACCCCACTGAGTTCAGAATGGTGCAAGGCCTGGAGGCCGCGAAAGAGGCTATGGTATTTGAAACCCCAACAGTGCTGAACCATCACACTCTGCTCTCAAGAGTCCGCGAAAGAGGCTACGGTATTTGAAACCCCAACAGTGCTGAACCATCACACTCTGCTCTCAAGAGTCCCAGTCACCGCAACGGTATTCACGGTGATCAACCTGGCCAGTACCTTCTTCAGTGTTTCCCCTCCACCTGGAGGCCTGCTTTCACGCACCAGTGCAGTGCATATGGACAATGTTGCCTCAAGGTGCTCAAAACAAGCCCTTTAAGTTTCACCAAGACAATGTCCTCCATCCTCATCAACTGGATTGCAGAATATGCAAGAGTCACTCTTCTACAACACGTGGATGACTTTCTCTTTTGTGTGGTTGACATCGACACCTGCACAGTCTATTCCTTGTCTCTCCTACTCTACCTGGAAGAACAGCAACGCAAGGTCTGGAAGAACAAAGTCCAGTGATGCCAGAAGCAAGTTACATCCCTGGGACACTGTATTGCCCACCAGACGAAACACATGTCAAAAGACTGGAAGACCACTGTGGAGAAGATGGCTCCCCCAACAACTCCAAGAATGCTGCAGGACTTCCCTGGTCTAGTGTCATATTGCAGAATCTGGATCCCTGATGCCTCAGTCCTAATGCAGCCTCTGTGCGCTTGCATCAACGCAACCCCGCTCCTTCTATCAGACGCAGCCTTCAACCCATTCAGGAAATTGGAAGAACTCCACAGTCTCAGCGCCAATACCAGGCCTACCTGACTATGAAAAGTCTTTCCGTCTACCTGATGGAAGAAAGAAGATCATGCTACTGGAGTCCTGGCACGGATTCACGGGGGAAAACAGAGACTTTTAGGCTGCCTCTCTGTTATGTTTCGGTAGCTGAGGAGTGCAGGTAAAAAAGGCAATACACCAGAGCAGTTGGAATCTATGGGATTGCAGTACCCTGACTAACCACCACAACTAGAGGCAGCCGTGGAGCGTTCCTACGTTGGTCCTAGACGCCTCGTCACAGCCTGAGAAACTAACTACACCTAAAGATAGAAATAGGAAAGCTATCTGCCCCGGAGCAGAACCCCAAAGATAATAGAAAGCCCCCAAACATGTAATGGCGGTTAGACAAGAGGAAATACTGACACAGAAAGAAAATAGAATGAGCAAACGCTGGGGCCCAAACTATCTAAATAGAAAAGGATAGGAAGGGTACTTACTGCAATCCCAGAAAACCCTGAAAAACACCAACTCTACTAATTTCAAAATCACCTGAGATCACACGACCTCTACCACCTAAATTAGCTCTCTGGTGTAACAAAATCAAAACAGCAGCCACTGAAAAAACTGGAAAAAGCAAAAGAACAAAACTCAGTGGCTGAACTAAACTGAGAAGGCAGAAGCCCCCGGAGGGGACCCAGAAGGCCCCCAAAGAAGTGCAGGACAAAATGCAAAAATATAGCAACAACACAAAAGAAGAAAAATTCTTATCTGGTAGCAGGAGATGCAGACACGACACAGCAGGCTACAAGGGAAACTGGAAAGAAGGATTCAGACCAGAACAATTGATCACCGGCAACCCTGATGGGAAAATGACTCCCTTATATAAGACCAGTCAGTAACACCTGATTCCCAGTCCTCACAATCTTCACTAGTACCGCTTGTAACCACCAGAGGGAGCCTCTGCTCAGAACTCATCTCAAACCCATTCACAACACCTCTCAGCCCGCTTGGATCCAGTTGCAAGAAGAGCACCCTCCTGCCTGATGGCAGTATCTGCAGCACACACCCTCCTGGACAAGGTTGCTGAAATCACTCTTGGACAGCCACTGGAAACTCTCACTCCACATGACATCTTGGCAATCTTCAATCAAGCTCAACCAACAGTAATCTCTCCACCGCCAGGCATCTTTGTGGCGCCTCTATTGCCTTTGTCTCATAATGTCACTGTCTCCAGACCTACAGTCCTCAGCCCGGCCACTCTACTCCCACTCCCAAGGGGGGATACTTGGATGGCTCCAGAAGAAGTTTCAACACAGAAAGTGCAGTGACCAGCAATCAAGAAATCCTGTGGTCCAGAAGTCTGTCACCTAGCCTGTCAGCCCAGGAAGCAGAATTGATAGCGCTGACGAAGACCTGCCAGATGGCAGAAGGCAAGACTGCAAACATCTACACGGACTACAGGTACTCGCATGGCATAGCACACGACTTTGGACCCATCTGGGCTACAAGGGACTTCATCACAGCAAATGGGACAACCGTGAAGCATCATGGAGCCTTCAGGGACCTACCGGGTATACTCCAACTTCCAAAATGGTGGCAATTTGAAAAATCAAAGTGCATGGAAAACTGAAAACAGAAGAGGCGTGAGGCAATAACATGGCGGACATGACAGCCAAAGAAGCAGCCAAAGGAAGACAACATGGAGAAGTGGGAGAGGTCGTAGAGCCGGACGGCTACTACATGACGACTGAAGACAAGAAACCTGACAAAAAGACGTCCTGGGATCTGCTCAAGAAGTTACAAGACCAAGCTCCAAAAGGAAAAGAGCTGAATGCGAAAAAAGCAACACGTGAAGAAGGAAGGCTAACAATAATAGACTTCAAACTCTGCCTACCACAAAGTATGCACCCTATGGTGGTCCAATGGGTAGATGGACCCACATCCACATATCAAAGACACAAATGAATGATCTGATTGGTGCTTACTGGTTCGCTTCAGGGATCTCCACCCTAACAGCCAAATTCACCAGCAGCTGTCTGACCTGCGGCAAATGCAAGCCTGGACGTATGGAAGAAAGACCCCCTCACCTCATCTGGAAAGACCACTTTACCAGCTTCAAAGGATCCAGATAGACCACATCCAGATATCGCCAAGTGAAGGATTCAAATACGCCATTGTGGTCAAAAGAAGTACTTTCAAGATGAACAGAAGCTTTCCAAATCAGCAAAGACTACTGCAAAGCAGCTACTTTCAGAAAATAGTGTACAGATACGGGGTTCCAGAAATGATAGAAAGTGATCAGGGACCCGCATTCTCAGCAAATCTGACACACAAGACCCGATTAGCAGTAGGGTCAGATTTAGGCCTACACACTCCTTACCACCCCCAGAGCAGCAGGAAGGTAGAAAAACTGAACGAAACACTTAAGAATAGAATGCTGAAAAATTGCCCAAGAGACACGCAAACCATGGCATGACACACTCCTAATTGCACTGTTTAGCGTAAGGCACACTCCCAGAGACCCAGAAAAGCTGTTTCGTGCCTGCATCTTCTGCTAACAGATAAGACATTTTCTTCTTTTAGTTTTTTGGTGCCTGCATTTTGTCCTGCACTTCTGTGGGGGTCTGCCGGGTCCCCTTCGGGGGCTTATGCTCCTCTCATTTTAGTTCAGCCACTGTTTGTTCATTTGCCTTTTCCAGTTTTTTCAGTGGTTGCTGTTTAGTTTTTGTTACACCAGAGAACTAATTTAGGTGGTAGAGGTCGTGTGATCTCAGGTGTTTTTGTAATTAGTAGAGTTGGTACTTTTCAGGGTTTTTTGGGGTTGCAGTAAGTGTCTTTCCTATCCTCTTCTATCTAGACAGATTGGGCCCCAGCGTTTGCTCATTCTATTTTCTGTCTGTGTCTGTATTTCCTCTTGTCTAACCGCCATTACATGTTTGGGGGCTTCCTATGTTCTTTGGGGATCTGCTCCGGGGCAGATAGCTTTCCTTTTTCTATCTTTAGGTGTAGTTAGCTTCTCAGGCTGTGACGAGGCGTCTAGGACCAACGTAGGAACGCTCCACGGCTGCCTTTAGTTGTGGTGGTTAGTCAGGGTACTGCAATCCCATAGATTCCAACCTCTCTGGTGTATTCCTTTTTTTGCCTGCTCTCCTCAGCTACCAAATCATAACACTTATGTAATTGAATTGGTCAAAAACTAATGTCCATTCTCGAGTTTTTCTCCTCACTGCCAGATTTGATGATCCTGTCCAAGAGCCCCAGATGACATCAACCTCTGTGTAACTAGAGGGAAAGCCTGTTTGAATCCACGTATCGCATTGCAAGGAAGCTCCCGTACCAGGAGAGACACCTAAGCCATGAAGGATGTCGTGGATGCTCTGACTGACCAGACAGATGACCAGATGACCTACCTGATGAGTTCAAGGCCAGAGACCAAGTTAAAGCAGGATTTGAGTCACTATAAACAAAAATGTTGATTGGATAAATTACATCTATTATAACCAGCAGAGATTTGTTAACTTCACCATAGATGCTGTAAAAGGTTTGGCAGCACAGTTAGGCCCCACTTCCATTATGGCATTCCAGAATAGAATGGCTTTGGATATGATTCTAGCTGAGAAAGGAGGTGTTTACAAAATGATCAAAGACACCTGTTGCACCTACATCCCAGACAACACTGGCCCAAATGGTAAAGTCACAATGGCAATACAGAAACTTAATGAGTTATCAGAGGAACTGAAACAGAACTCAGGTGTCACTGACCCATGGGATCGATACTTTGGGTGGATGAGTGGGTGGCAGAAAATGTTGGCACAGGTTGGGACAGCCATTATGGGGGTTCTCATTTTTGCATTAATTACTGGTTGCTGTGTAATTCCTTGTAGCCGCAGGATAATGGAAAAACTGTTCAGGAGACAACCAATTTGATGCCACTCACCATCTTGGACCTCGCACCAGTCCGGATAGAACTGCCTGGCTTGACCAGATCTCCGAACTACCTCCAGACTGAGAATACACATCCTTGATGAATCATCCTATCAAATAAGGAGACTATGATTGCAAACACATAAACCCCCGACAGGGACAGTCCTCCTGACCGCCCATTTGCGAAAAGTCTGTATTCGGTGGGGGAGGCATGTACTAGGGGTGTCTCAACTCACCGGCAGCATAAAAGAGTTGCAGCGCTTTGGGCCAGGAGCAGGTTTTTAGGGCAAGTGGTATCTAAGGGGGACTGTCATGGAAATATATATGTATTCCATATATTCAAAGTATATTCACATATATGTATTCACAGTTCACAGTTAGATAGATCTCACTTGCTAAAAAACCCTGTGCTCACATATTTCTAGGCCAGATATAATCAGTCGTTTTAAAGAAATCTGGCCTTCATAAGAGGCCTTCGTAAAGGAACAAATGCATGAAGTACAAAATGTCCTATTAGATATCTGTTGTTTACATTATAGTTATGCAAGACAACTAGGTCAAGAGAATATAAACAATAATTCTGCAGCTTCAGCTCTTTTAATCATGATTATCATAATTATCATATTTACACTAGAACAGCCAATAATCTAGCAGCTTTTAATTGTATGTTAATTGACTAACCAGCCCCTTTTTGAAAACGTATAAAACCTTGAATGAATAATAAATGTATGTCTTTGACGAACTGTTATACTGACACTTTCGTGTGGACAGTCCTCATTTCGTTCTGAGCGCTCAAAAAGACATTATATAGAGATTTGGACATGGCAAGCAGCAAACACAGGATATTTTTATCCTAATTAAATTTCCATATCAATTTTCTCTGCTGGTTTACTGCTTGCAGTGGACTGCAGCCTGTCCCCTTTTGGGGGTCTGGCGCTGCAAATGTGCTCCGTTGGTGTCTGCACTTTTGCTTTGCTCCTTTGTTACTTTTTATTATTTGCTGAATAGCGTTTTGTTACACCAGAGATCTGATTTAGGTGGATGAGATCGTGTGATCTCAGGTTTTTTGCAATCAGAAGTGTTGGTATTTTTGTTAGGTTTTTTGTTGGATTGCAGTCAGAATTCTTTCCTGTACTTTTAAATGTTTGGGGGCTTCCTATTTTCTTTGGGGATCTGCTCTGGGGCAGATAGCTTTCATCTTTCTGCCTTTAGGTGTAGTTATCTCTCAGGCTGTGACGAGGCGTCTAGGATCACCGTAGGAACGCTCCACGGCTACTTCTAGTTGGGTGGTTAGTTCAGGTTACTGCAATCCAATAGGTTCCAGCCTCTCTGGTGTATTACCGCTTTTGCTATTTTTTGCTATTTCTCCTCAGTTACCGAAACATAACAGGAAACTACTGGGTTGCAGAACCCTAAACTAACCGCAACACTAGAAGTAGCCGTGGAGCGTACCTACGGTGATCCTAGATGCCTCGTCACAGCCGGAGAGATAGCTACACCTAAAGACAGAAAGATGAAAGCTAACTGCCCCGTAGCAGAACCCCCAAAGAAATAGGAAGCCCCCAAACATGTAATGGCGGTTAGACAAGAAATAAATACGAAGACAGACAGAACCTGCAACCACACAAAGTTATTCACATTCAGGTCCGGACCGGGCACACACTTACTGACAGTCATACATTTATACCGGTCTCGCCTGGCCCTGTTTGGAGCAGGTAGTGGCGAAACAGGACCAGATGGACGGGTATGCGATACTTTAGAACATGCGCAAACATTGCAGGTAGACACTTGTTCAACCACATCCTGATGTAACCCCGGCCACCAAAAATGACGAGAACGGAGGTCAGCGGTTGCCTTGCCACCTGGATGGCCAGCACGTACAGAGATATCAAATTCTCTAATTATTTTGCAGCACAATTTAGACGGCACAAATAACCTCCCCGAAGGGCAGGAGGCAGAGGCGTCCCCGAGCCTCCAACAACTCACCCTCCAGTTTGTTGGTAAGGACCCTGCAGATATAGCAGATGGGGAAACGTTTAGGCAGTTATCATGACAATAATCTCCCCACTTCACAATCTCTATGGATGGCCAATCCACACACAGTTGGATTATGCTTCACCAACCAGGGCAAGACCTGAAGCATTGGAGTGTGGAGACCCTTCAGGACAAAACAAGGGATTGAAGCTTGAGGAGGACAATTTGCATATTGCAGGTGCCTTCTGGGAAAAGCAAAGTCTCAGTAAGAAGATCGTTGGGTACAGCTACGACCAGCTGCTTGGAAAGCATCAGCTGACTTGCTGTGTGTCTTCCTTCTTGTGTAATCTACTGTGTATAACCTTCTCGTGTAATCTGCTGTTTTTTCCTTCTTGCGTAAACTACTCAATCAGCCAAACTTTCTTGCAATAATGTCCTAGAGGCAAAAATTTGCATGCCGATGCAGTGCGACGGTCTGCAGCCTCTGACACATCCATGACAGCTCCTCTTTCTCCTCACACATTAAAGCAAGTTCTCGCTAAGCACATGTGACAGATATGAAAAAGTTTGGAGATATCACTGTGCACATTATGATGCTAGCAACTTCATCCAATATGACTGGTTTGGCGATAGGTCAGCGATGGTGTGGGGAGGAATATATCTGGAAGGTTGCACAAACCTCCCTATTATAACCCATACACTGACTGCTCTTAGGTGCCAGAATTAAATCCTCATAGTCCCTGGTAGAGTAGGTCTTGGGTTCTTCCTGGTGCAGGATAATCCATGGCCTCATGTAGCCAAAGTGTGTAGGCAGTTCCTGTACGACAAAGTCAATGATGTCATTAATTAGCAGTCATGTTCTTCTGACCTGAATCCATTTGAGAATCTCTGGGACATTATGTATCAGCCAAGAAGTGCCACAGACTGTCCAGGAGCTCACCGATGCCCTGATCCAGGTCTGAAGGAATATCCTCTATGACACCATCCATACTCTCATCAGCAACATGACCACATTTGATGAGTATATAGAGGTATGTGGGGGCTACATACACTATAAAGTCAAATTATGAGTTGGCATGATGAGATTCTCGCAAAATGGATACACCTGTGATTTCAAAATTTTGCTTTGATTTTCAGGGTGATTTGGAATTTTGCTCTCACTAGGTTCAATACTTTGTTTTCCATTGTTCATTGATATGTTTCTTTGTTCTCACTGAGGTAGTCTGAGATTTAAGTGTTCCTCTAATTTTTATCCAGCATTGCAAGATATACTCCTTTTTGTAGTACTGCCGACATGTTAGACTAATCTTTCTAACAGGCTGCACAGCACGTGATGGGCATGATGTACCCAAATCGATCCACAGACTTTTCCAATTTTTCCAATTAAAAAAGCTGTTTTTCCATTGGAGGAGGAAGTTAGAAAGATCTGATCCCATGCTACTTTAAAAAGTGCCATTTTTAGTGCAGGAGGCCTGTGCAGTCTATGAAGAATGTTGCTCTTATAGGCAGGTTAAGCTTCACTAAGTATGAGAATCTGTAATACAGTATAAATTATTAAGTTTCAAAATATCATGTATTAAACACATTTTTTTCTACAAAGAATGACTAACCTGAAAGGGGGACAGAGCAGCATGCTGAGACATTGATGAGACATTAGGTGGATACCAGAGTGCCTCAGACATCTTTCATACTTTATGTAGGCTACCATAAGTAGGACTTCAGTAGATTCTTGTGATGTCTTCATTAAACAATGAGGACCCCTTAGTAAACAGCTTTGATCTTAAGGGTTTTTTGTTTTGTTTTTTCAAAAATTTCCATATTATGGCCAAAGGGAGAGAATTGTATAAACAAAAGAACTTAAGGACACAGCCATTATTCTTTTTTTCATTTTGTTTTCACCTCCTAGTCTTTCAAGAGTCATAACATTTTTTGTTGAGACAGCTTTATGAAAGCTTGTTTTTTAGGATAAGTTGAATTATTTAGTTGCATCACTTACGGTAATTTATAATGTATTGGAAATCAAAATAAAAATATTCTTTGTATGGATAAGTTGAAAAGAAAGAACATCAAATGTTTTTTTTTTGCTTTCAAAATGTTCTCTTATGGTAATACCATAATTACACTATGTTCCAAATTATTATGCAAATCGGTTTTAAGTGCCATAGCGTTTTTTGTTTTTTTTAGCAAATGAAACCCATTGATGGTATTGTGTCTCAGGGTTCTTTGGATAACTGAAATCAATCTTAGATACCTGTGATAATTAGTTTGGCATGCGAGCCCAATAAAAGGAAAACTGGATGTTCCACACTATTAAGCAGGCCAGAGTTTTCAAGTAATATGGGAAAGAAAAAGGATCTCTCTGCTGCTGAAAAGCATCAAATAGTGCAATGCCTTGGTCAAGGGATGAAAACATTAGATATTTCCCAAAAACTTAAGCTTGATCATCGTACTGTTAAGAGATTTGTGGCTGATTCTGAGCACAGACGTGTTTGTGCTGATAAAGACAGAATGAGGAAGGTTTCTGCCAGGCAAGTTCATCGGATTAAGAGCAGCTGCTAAAAAGCCATTACAAACCAGCAAACAGATATTTGAAGCTGCTGGTGCCTCTGGAGTCCCTCGAACCTCAAGGTGTAGGATCCTTTTAAGGCCAGTGTCACACTTGTATTTCTATGCAGCCGCAAACTCGGGTCCGAGAGCGGGCGGCTGTGCCGGGTGTTGATGCGAGTAAGTCGTGAGACTTAAACAGTGCTCACAAGCAGAAACGATTGCAGTGGGCCCAGACATACATGAAGACTAATTTTCAGTCTTGTTTACTGATGAGTGTTGAGCAACCCTGGATGGTCCAGATGGATGGAGTAGTGGATGGTTGGTGGATGGCCACCATGTCCCAACAAGGCTGATACGTTAGCAAGGAGGTGGAGGAGTCATGATTTGGGCCGGAATCATGGGGAAACAGCTGGTGGGCCCTTTAAGGTTGCTAAAGGTGTGAAAATGACCTCTGCAAAGTATATAGAGTTTCTGACTGACAACTTTCTTCCATGGTATAAAAAGCAATAACGTGTCTTCAGGAGCAAAATCATCTTCATTCATGACAATGCACCATCTCATGCTGCAAAGAATACCTTGGAGTCATTGGCTGCTATGGGCATAGAAGGAGATAAACTCCCCTGACCTCAACCCTATAGAGAACCTTTGGAGTATCATCAAGCAAAAGATCTATGAGGGTGGGAGGCAGTTTACATCAAAACAGCAGCTCTAGGAGGCTATTCTGACTTCATGCAAAGAAATACAAGCAGAAACTCTCCAAAAACTCACAAGTTCAATGGATGCAAGAATTGTGAAGGTGATATCAAAGAAGGGTTCCTATGCTAACATGTAACTTGGCTTGTTACGATGTTTTGGAGTTAACTAGCTTTTTTGTTCAGTGAATGTGACCTCCTAATGCTGCAAATTCCACAAATGAGCATTTTCAGTTCGCTAAAACACATCAAATGTTCAGAAATTCTACTGTGCCTAATAATTTGGAACAGAGCATTTTGAGTTTTTTTCCATTTTGGAGATTATACTGTTATCATTGGGAGGTTTCTTCAATAAAATTCGATGTATACTCTAACGGGTGATGACTTTTATTAGACTGACTGTCATTTGCACAGACCACTTTGGAAAATCAGAGAAAAATATCATTTGCATAATAATTTGAACATAGTGTATATAGTCTTACTAAATATGGGGAGAAGGGGTAGAATTTTTTTTTTTTATTTAGCTAATGGGATAAGGGGGTGATTTAATTTTTTGCATTTCTTTTTACGTCTTTAACTATTTTTTTTTTACAATTTTTATTAGTCTACATTGGGGACTTAAACCTGTGATCACTAAGGCCGGGTGCGCACGATCCGGAAATAGCAGCGCTAGTTTGGACACAGCGCATGTTCGCTGCATCCAAAGTGCTGCCGTCTATTTAACGCAGTTCAATCCACGTGTGTACTGAACCATGCGGATTCACTGCGTTCAATACATTCTATAGGTGAAATTTCTTATGTGGAGAAATTCACATGCTGCAGTCTGGAAAGACACGCCACATGTCAGTCTCCACGGGTCATCCGCGGGCATCGGTGGATGCATAGCGGACACATTTACTATGCTGTAACAGCTGGCCACTGGGTTTGACACTGCATAAGCATGCAGAGTCAAACCCGCATCAACTCCGGATCATGCGCATATACACTTAAACTTCAGCACTTCTGTTACTTTACAACTCTCCTATGAAGCCTTGTTGATTTGATGGTCTCCAATAGTTTTTGCTTACATGGTTGCAGTGATGATGTCCCATTTACCCACATCCATAGCAGCCAAGACTGGTGGCACATGAACATTAGGCTATTTATGCAACTCCTTTAGGGCTCATTCAGTAAATTTTCTCGTACGAGTGCTATCCATGTTTTTCAAACAGAGTGCTCAGCACAAAAGCACAGTGACTTGTCCAATATTGATCAGAGTGTCGGATCAAACTCGCCAGTGCATGTCTATGGGTCCGTGAAAAAAAAAGCAGACAACATTTACATGTCACCCGTGTTCTGTTTTTTTACGGACTGCTCAATGGGAAAAATCTGCATCAGTTAATTTTTCATCAGCTGAATCTCTGATGGTGAAAAATGATACAGACTAAACTCGGATTACATTATAATAAAAAAAAATGATTAAATTAGGACTGATTTTCTCCTATGAGAAAATCACTGACACCTATCTGAGCCCTAAGGGTCCCGTTACACATAGCGACTCACCAGCGATCCCGACAACGATATGCACTTGTCAGGATTGCTGGTGTGTCGCTACATGATCACTGCTGAGCTGCCAAACAGGCAGCTCTCAGCAGCGATCAGGACAGCGACTATGCGGGTAACAAGCGACGCACGTCGCTTAGTTACCCGCAGTGTACTTTAGATACCAGCGCGCTGGTGCAGGGAGCTGGTAACCAAGGTTCACATCGGGTTTCTAGGCGCCGCTCGGCGCTTAGAAACCCGCTGTTTACCTTGGTTACCAGCTCCCCTGCATCAGCGCGCTGGTATCTAACGTACACATCGGGTTTACAGGCGGCGCCTGGAAACCCGATGTTTACCTTGGTTACCAGCTCCAGCTTGCTTATCGCTGGTCTCCCGCCTGTCACACGCAGCGATGCGCGCTGGCCAGCGGGAGACCAGCGATCAAAAAATGGTCCAGGACATTCAGCGACAATCAGCGATACCCAGCAGGGGGGCTGATCGTCGCTGAGTGTCACACTAAGCAAGATCACTGGCTAGGTCGCTGCTACGTCACAAAATCGGTGACGTTTCAGCGATCTCGCTATGTGTAACGGAGCCTTTAGCCTCTGGGCAATGTGGCTGTATTCAATCACTTCCTGGAGAATTACATTTCCATATCATTTGACTCCTATTCATTTCAACTGTCATACAGCACACACACTCTTCTGTGCACACTATACAGGAAAGGCAAGAAGGAAGTGTTCATACCCAATTCCAAGTATGGTGGCTCCCAGGAAGATTCTTAAATAAGAAATAATTAGTACCGTATTTATAGCATATCCCACACATTGAAATAAATGTGTGGCATATTTTGAGAATCTTGCTTCTCTTAAGTCCATGCTAATCAAAATTTCTATTATGTCACTAAAGCATGTTGGAGGGTTTTTTACACCTTTGCGACAAAATAACAAATATATGTCACATGAGCGCAGGGGACACCACAGGCTGCGGTCTGTAACAACAGTGACAGCAGCCGGCAAATTCTGCGGTCAGTCACTGACAGCACAATAGCAAAACAACCCACATACGTGGAAAAAAGATGTACTGGTCCATATATATAAAACAAGATTCTTTATTAAAGTACAAAACGACAACAGGTTAAATGTGGCGAAAAGCTGTACAGCAATCACTGAACAACACCACAACTTTGCTGTGCTTAAATAATCCCAAAATTTGCCCCGGCGCCATAGGGCTAAATCCCATACACGGTCACCAGGCCATTGTGCATAATAACTATTTGTGGGTACACTTTGGGTGCTGTACAGCTTTTCGCCACATTTAACCTGTTGTCGTTTTGTACTTTAATAAAGAATCTTGTTTTATATATATGGACCAGTACATCTTTTTTCCACGTATGTGGGTTGTTTTGCTATAGTTATTGATGTGTCTATACATTTCCATGTCCACTCCCATTTTTTCCAATTGAGCTTTACTGATTTATTAAACTGGGATGTGGTGGTTCTGGTTAATTGTGATTTAACTGAAAGCACAATGACTGACTTGCTGATGCGTGTATGCACCTGCACCCATCTCTTCCCTCAGTATGAGTTTGGGGGTGCTTATACGTTAATGGCACCAGTCTCTGCCGTTTTAGTCCTCCCCTGAAGCCCAGCCACCAGGCACAGGCTGCGCTTCATAGAAAAAAAAGTAATTTTCCCTACATATTTATCACAGTGGTAACCTGTATGCCTCTTCAGTGTGCCTCTTTCAGCACTGCTGTATCTTAGAGTGGTTTCCATTATGCCTTAGGGGCATGGCGGGGGTCTGCAGGAATTTAACCCCTTAACCCTCAAGGGTGGTTTGCACGTTAATGACCGAGCCAATTTTTACAATTCTGACCACTGTCTCTTTATGAGGTTATAACTCTGGAACGCTTCAACGGATCTTCGCGATTCTGAGAATGTTTTCTCGTGACATATTGTACTTCACGTTAGTGGTAAAATTTCTGCGATATAACTTGCGGTTATTTTTCAAAAAACCGCAAATATGGCGAAAATTTTGAAAATTTTGCAATTTTCAAACTTTGAATTTTTAATCCCTTAAAACAGAGAAATATGTCACAAAAAATAGTTAAGAAATAACATTTCCTATATGTCTACTTTACATCAGCACAATTTTGAAACCAAAATTTTTTTTTGTTAGGAAATTATAAGAGTTAAAAGTTGACCAGCAATTTCTAATTTTTACAAAAAAATTTACAAAGCCATTTTTTTAGGGACCACCTCATATTTGAAGTCACTTTGAGGGGTCTATATGGCAGAAAATACCCAAAAGTGACACCATTCTAAAAACTGCACCCCTCAAGGTACTCAAAACCACATTCAAGAAGTTTATTAACCCTTCAGGTGCTTCACAGGAGCTGAAGCAACGTGGAAGGAAAAAATGAATATTTAACTTTTTAGTCACAAAAATGATCTTTTACAAACTTTTTTTTATTTTCACAAGGGTAAAAGGAGAAAATGGACAGATAAAGTTGTTGTGCAATTTCTCCTGAATACGACAATACCCCATATGTTGGGGAGAACCACTGTTTGGGTACACGGCAGAGCTCGTAAGGGAAGGAGCGCCGTTTGATCTTTTCAAACCAAAATTGGCTGGAATTGAGATTGGACGCCATATCGCGCTTGGAGAGCCTCTGATGCGCCTAAACAGTGGAAACCCCCCAAGTGACACCATTTTGGAAACTAGACCCCTATGGAACTTAGCTAGATCTGTTGTGAGCACTTTTAACCCCCAAGTGTTTCACAAAAGTTTATAATACCTGGGTGTGAAAAAAAAAAAAATTTTCCAAAAAAATGATTTTTTAGTCCCAAATTTTTAATTTTTCCAAGGAAATTGGACCCCAAAAGTTGTCCAATTTGTCCTGAGTACGCTGATACCCCATATGTGGGGGGAACTGTTAGGGCGCACGGCAGGCTTGGAAAGGAAGTAATAACATTTTGGAATGCAGACGTTGATGGGGTCATGTTCCGTTTGCAGTGCCCCAGATGAGCCTAAACAGTGGAAACCCCCCACAAGTGACCCCATTTTGGAAACTAAGGAACTTATCTAGATCTGTGGTGAGCACTTTGAACCCCAAATGCTTCACACAAGTTTATAATGCCGGCATGAAAATAAAAATCCTATTTTTTTCCCACAAAAATTATCTATTAGTCACCAATTTTTATTTTCCCAAGGGTAACAGGAGAAATTGACCACAAAAGTTGTTGTCCAACTTGTCCTGAGTACGCTGATACCCCATATGTGGGGGAACCACTGTTTGGGCGCACGGCAGAGCTCGGAATGGAAGGAGCACCATTTGACTTTTTCCAATTAAAATTGGCTGGAATTGAGATTGGACGCCATGTTGCATTTGGAGAGCCCCTGATGTGCCTAAACAGTGGAAACCCCCACAAGTGACCCCAATTTGGAAACTAGACCCCCTAAGGAACTTATCTAGATCTGTGGTGAGCAATTTTAACCCCCAAGTGTTTCACACAAGTTTATAACGTAGAGCCTTAAAATTAAAAAATCATATTTTTTCCACAAAAATGATCTTTTCACCCCAATTTTTATTTTCCCAAGGGTAACAAGACTCCAGAAGTTATTATGCAATTTGTCCTGAGTACGCTGATACCCCATATGTGGGGGTAAACCACTGTTTGGGTGCATGGCAGAGCTTGGAAGGAAAGGAGCGCCGTTTGAATTTTTCAACGCAGAATTGGCTATACGCCATGTCGTGTTTGGAGAGCTCCTGATCTGCCTAAAGAGTGGAAACCCCTGACAAATGACACCATTTTGGAAACTAGACCCCTCAAGGAACTTATCTAGATGTGTGGTGAGAACTTTGAACCCCCAGGTGTTTCACTAAAGTTTATAACGCCCGAGCATGAAAATAAAAAAATCATATTTTTTCCACAAACATGATCTTTTAGCCCCCAACTTTTTATTTTCCCAAGGGTAACAGGAGAAACTGGATCCCAAAAGTTGTTGACCAATTTGTCCTGAGTACGCTTTTACCCAATATGTGGGAGAAAACTACTGTATGGGCACACGTCGGGGCTCGGAAGGATGTAATGACGTTATGGATTGCAGACCTTGATGGAATGGTCTGCGGGCGTCATGTCGCATTTGGAAAGCCTCTGATGTGCCTAAACAGTGGAAACCCCCCACAAGTGACCCCATTTTGGAAAATAGAACCCCCAAGGTACTTATCTAGATGTGTGGTGAGCACTTTGAACCCCGAAGTGCTTCACAGAAGTTTACGACGCACAGCCGTAAAAATAAAAAATCCTTTTTTTTACAAAAATGATTTTTTCGCCCCCAATATTTTATTTTCACAAGAGTAACAGGAGAAATTGGACCCAAAAGTTGTTGTCAATTTGTCCTGAGTTTGCTGATACCCAATATGTGGGAGAAAACTACTGTATGGGCACACGCCGGGCTCAGAAGGGAAGTAGTGACGTTTTGGATTGCATACTTTGATGCAATGGTCGGCGGGCGTCATGTCGCATTTGGAGAGCCTCTGATGTGCCTAAACAGTGGAAACCCCCACAAGTGACCACATTTTGGAAAATAGACCCACAAGTAACTTATCTAGATGTGCGGTGAGCGCTATGAATCCCCAACTGCTTCACAGAAGTTTATAACGTACAGCCGTAAAAACAAAAAAAATCATTTTTTTTTAACAAAAATGATATTTTCGCCCCAATTTTTTATTTTCCCAAGGGTAACAGAAGAAATTGGACCCCAAGAGTTATTGTGCAATTTGTCCTGAGTACGCTGATACCCCATATGTGGGGGTAAACTACTGTTTGGGCGCATGGCAGAGCTCAGAAGTGAAGGAGCACCGTTTGACTTTTTCAACGTAGAATTGGCTGGAATTGAGATCAGACGCCATGTCAGATTTGGATAGCCCCTGATGTGCCTAAACAGCAGAAACCCCCAATTCTAACTCCAACCCTAACCCCAACACACCCCTAACCCTAGTCCCAACCCTAACCATAACCCTAACCACAAACCTAACCCTAACACACCCCTAACCTTAATCCCAACCCTAGCCCTAATCCTACCGCAACCCTAACCCTAATGGGAAAAAGGAAATAAATACATTTTTTTAATTTTATTATTTTTCCCTAACTAAAGGGGTGATAAAGGCAGATTTGATTTACTATTTACAGGCGGTTTTTATGATTGGCAGCTGTCACGCTAAAAGACGCTTTTTATTGCAAAAAATAGTTTTTGCATCATCACATTTTGAGAGCTATAATTTTTGCACATTTTGGCCCACAGAGTCATGTGAGGTCTTATTTTTTGCGGTACGAGTTGACGTTTTTATTTTTACCATTTATGAGCACATGACATTTTTTGATCGCTTTTTATTTCGATATTTGTGAGGTTAGAATGAACAAAAATCAGCAATTCATGAATTTCTTTTGGGGGGGGCGTTTATAACCGTTCCGCGTGTGGTAAAATTGGTAAGGCAGTTTTATTCTTCGGGTTAGTACGATTACGGCGATACCTCATTTATATAATTTTTTTTAGGTTTTGGCGCTTTTATACAATAAAAACAATTTTATATAAAAAATAATTATTTTTGCATCGCTTTATTCTGCGAGCTATAACTTTTTTATTTTTTCGCTGATGATGCTGTATGGTGGCTTGTTTTTTGCGGGACAAGATGACGTTTTCAGCGGTACCATGATTATTTATATCAGTCTTTTTGAGCGCGTGTTATTCCACTTTTTGTTCGGCGGTATGATGATAAAGCATTGATTTTTTTGCTGTTTTTTTTAAGGTATTCACTAAAGTGGTTAAATAGTGGGACAGTTCTATAGGACGGGTCATTACGGACGCGGTGATACCAAATATGTGTACTTTTATTGTTTTGTTTTTTTTATTTACAGGAAGAAATGAATTTATTGGGGAATATTTTTTTTTTATCCTTTTATCCTTTTAATATTATTTTTACACTTGTGATTTTGATTTTTTTAACTTTTTTACTTTGTCCCACGGTGGGTTATCACTGTATTTTATCAGATCGCTGGTCTCACAGTGTGCACAGCACTCTGTGAGACCAGCGATCTCCCAGGCAGTGAAGGACGCTTCCTCAGCGCCTGCTCCACCTTCTTGCTGACGTCACAGCCTTGTTGGGACATGGTGGCCATCCACCAACCATCCACTACTCCATCCATCTGGACCATCCAGGGTTGCTCGACACTCATTAGTAAAAAAGACTGTTTGAAAATTAGTCTTCAATTATGTATGTCTGGGCCCACTGCAATAGTTTCTGCTTGTGAGCACTGTTTAGGGGTGGCCGAATAGTAGGTTTATGCACCACAGCAACCCTTTGAAGGGTCCTACACCTTGAGGTTCGAGGGACTCCAGAGGCACCAGCAGCTTCAAATATCCATTTGCTAGTTTGTAATGGCTTTTTAGCAGTTGCTCTCTTAACCCCTTAACCCCCAAGGGTGGTTTGCACATTAATGACCGGGCCAATTTTTACAATTCTGACCACTGTCTCTTTATGAGGTTATAACTCTGGAACGCTTCAACGGATCTTCGCGATTCTGAGACTGTTTTCTCGTGACATTGTACTTCACGATAGTGGTAAAATTTCTTCCATATAACTTGCGTTTATTTTTGAAAAAAACGCAAATATGGCGAAAATTTTGAAATTTTCAAACTTTGAATTTTTATTCCCTTAAAACAGAGAAATATGTCACACAAAATAGTTAAGAAATAACATTTCCCACATGTCTACTTTACATCAGCACAATTTTGGAACCAAAATTTTTTTTTTCTTAGGAAATTATAAGGGTTAAAAGTTGACCAGCGATTTCTCATTTTTACAACAAAATTTACAAAGCCATTTTTTTTTAGGGACCACCTCATATTTGAAGTCACTTTGAGGGGTCTATATAGCAGAAAATACCCAAAAGTGACACCATTCTAAAAACTGCACCCCTCAAGGTACTCAAAACCACATTCAAGAAGTTTATTAACCCTTCAGGTGCTTCACAGGAGCTGAAGCAACGTGGAAGGAAAAAATAAATATTTAACTTTTTAGCCACAAAAATGATCTATTACAAACTTTTTTTTTATTTTCACAAGGGTAAAAGAAGCAAATGGACAGATAAAGTTGTTGTGCAATTTCTCCTGAGTACGCCAATAGCCAATATGTGGAGGAAAACCACTGTTTGGGCACACGGCAGAGCTCGTAAGGGAATGAGCGCCATTTGACTTTTTCAAACTAAAATTGGCTGGAATTGAGATTGGACGCCATGTCGTGTTTGGAGAGCCCCTGATATGCCTAAACAGTGGAAACCCCCCACAAGTGACACCATTTTGGAAACTAGACCCCCTAAGGAACTTATCTAGATCTGTTGTGAGCACATTGAACCCCCAAGTGTTTCACAAAAGTTTATAATGCCTGGGTCTGAAAAATAAAAAAACAATTTTCCACAAAAATGATTTTTTAGTCCCAAATTTTTGATTTTTCCCAAGGAAATTGGACCCCAAAAGTTGCTGTCCAATTTGTCCTGAGTACGCTGATACCCCATATGTGGGGGGGGGGAAACTGTTTGGGCGCACGACAGGGCTTGGGAAGGAAGTAGTAACGTTTTGGAATACAGACGTTGATGGGGGTCATGTTCCGTTTGCAGTGCCCCAGATGTGCCTAAACAGTGGAAACCCCCACAAGTGACCCCATTTTGGAAACTAGACCCCTAAGGAGCTTATCTAGATCTTTGGTGAGCACTTTGAACCCCAAGTGCTTCACACAAGTTTATAATGCCCGAGCATGAAAATAAAAAATCCTATTTTTTTCCCACAAAAATTATATTTTAGTCACTAATTTTTATTTTCCCAAGAGTAACAGGAGAAATTGGACCACAAAAGTTGATGTCCAATTTGTCCTGAGTACACTGATACCCCATATGTGGGGGGAACCACTGTTTGGGCGCACAGCAGAGCTCGGAATGGAAGGAGCACCATTTGACTTTTTCCAAACAAAATTGGCTGGAATTGAGATTGGACGCCATGTTGCACTTCGAGAGCCCCTGATGTGCCTAAACAGTGGAAACCCCCACAAGTGACCCCATTTGGGAAACTAGACCCCCTAAGGAACTTATCTAGATCTGTGGTGAGCAATTTGAACCCCAAAGTGCTTCATACAAGTTTATAAGGTAGAGCCGTAAAATTAAAAAATCATATATTTCCACAAAAATGATCTTTTCACCCCAATTTTTATTTTCCCAAGGGTAACAAGACTCCAAAAGTTATTGTGCAATTTGTCCTGAGTACGCTGATACCCCATATGTGGGGGTAAACCACCGTTTAGGTGCATGGCAGAGTTTGGAAGGGAAGGAGCGCCGTTCGACTTTTTCAACACAGAATTGGCTGGATGCCATGTCGTGTTTGGAGAGCTCCTTATCTGCCTAAACAGTGGAAACCCCCAACAAATGACACCATTTTGGAAACTAGACCCCTCAAGGAACTTATCTAGATGTGTGGTGAGCACTTTGAACCCCGAAGTGCTTCACAGAAGTTTATAACGTACAGCTGTAAAATAAAAATCTTTTTTTTTTTTTTACAAAAATGATTTTTTCGTCCCCAATATTTTATTTTCACAAGGGTAACAGGAGAAATTGGACCTCAAAAGTTGTTGTCCAATTTGTCCTGAGTACGCTGATACCCAATATGTGGGAGTAAACTACTGTATGGGCGCACGTCGGGGATCGGAAGAGAAGTAGTGACGTTTTGGATTGCAGACTTTGAAGGAATGGTATGGGGGCGTCAAGTCGCATTTGGAGAGCCCCTGATGCGCCTAAATAGTGGAAACCCCCAAGTGACCACATTTTGGAAAATAGACCCCACAAGGAACTTATCTAGATGTGTGGTGAGCACTTTGAACCCGAAGTGCTTCACAGAAGTTTATAACGCACAGCCATAAAAATAAAAAATCTTTTTTTTTTTTACAAAAATGATTTTTTTTCGCCCCTAATATTTTATTTTCACAAGAGTAACAGGAGAAATTGGACCCCAAAAGTTGTTGTCCAATTTGTCATGAGTACGCTGATACCCAATATGTGGGAGAAAACTACTGTATGGGTACACGTTGGGGCTCGAAAGGGAAGTAGTGACGTTTTGGATTGCAGACTTTGATGGAATGGTCTGGGGGCGTCATGTCGCATTTGGAGAGCCCCTGATGCGCCTAAACAGTGGAAACCCCCCACAAGTGACCCCATTTTGGAAAATAGACCCCACAAGGAACTTATCTAGATGTGTGGTGAGCGCTATGAAGCTCCAAGTGCTTCACAGAAGTTTAAACCGTACAGTCGAAAAAACAAAAAAATCTTTTCCCAAGGGTAACAGAAGAAATAGGACAAATTGCACAATAACTCTTGGGGTCCAGAGTACACTGATACCCCATATGTGGGGGTAAACTACTGTTTGGGCGCATGGCAGAGCTCAGAAGTGAAGGAGCACCGTTTGACTTTTTCAATGCAGAACTGGCTGGAATTGAGATCAGACGCCATGTCACATTTGGAGAGCCCCTGATGTGCCTAAACAGTGGAAACCCCCCAATTCTAACTCCAACCCTAACCCCAACACACGCCTAACCCTAGTCCCAACCCTAACCACAAACCTAACCCTAACACACCATAACCCTAATCCCAACCCTAACCCTAATCCTAACTTTAGCGCCAACCCTAACCCTAACTTTAGCCGCAACCCTAACCCTAATGGGAAAATGGAAATAAATACTTTTTTTTAATTTTATTATTTTTCCCTAACTAAGGGGGTGATAAAGGGGGGTTTGATTTACTATTTATAGCGGGTTTTTGTGATTGGCAGCTGTCACGCTAAAAGACGCTTTTTATTGCAAAAAAGTTTTTGCATCATCACATTTTGAGAGCTATAATTTTTGCATATTTTGGCCCACAGAGTCATCTGACATCTTATTTTTTGCGGGACGAGGTGACGTTTTTATTGGTACCATTTTTGAGCATGTGACGTTTTTGATCGCTTTTTATTTCGATTTTTGGGAGGTTAGAATGAACAAAAATCAGCAATTCATGAATTTCTTTTGGGGGAGGCGTTTATACCGTTCCGCGTGTGGTAAAATTGATAAAGCGGTTTTATTCTTCGGGTCAGTACGATTACGGCGATACCTCATTCATATAATTTTTTTATGTTTTGGCGCTTTTATAGAATAAAACCAATTTTATATAAAAAATTATTATTTTTGCATCGCTTTATTCTGCGAGCTATAACTTTTTTATTTTTTCACTGATGATACTGTATGGCAGCTCGTTTTTTGTGGGACAAGATGACGTTTTCAGCGGTACCATGTTTATTTATATCGGTCTTTTTGATCGCGTGTTATTCCACTTTTTGTTCGGAGATATGATGATAAAGCATTGATTTTTTGCTTTGTTTTTTTTTATTTTTTTTAAGAGGTTCACTAAAGGGGTTAACTAGTGGGACAGTTTTATAGGAGGGGTTGTTACGGACGCGGCGATACCAAATATGTGTACTTTTATTGTTTTTGTTTTTTTATTTACAGGAAAAATGAATTTATTGGGGAATATTTTTTTTTTTTTTTATGATTTTTTTAAACAATTTTTATTTTTATTTTTTTAACTTTTTTACTTTGTCCCAGGGTGGGACATCACAGTATTTTAGCAGATCGCTGGTGTGACAGTGTGCACAGCACTCTGTCACACCAGCGATCGCTCTGGCATCGCAGCAGGCTTCTCAGTGACTTCTCACAGCAGGCACTGAGGAAGCCACCTCCCTGCAGGACCCGGCGCCATCTTGGATCCGGGGACCTGGAGGGAGGACGGACCCTCGGAACAGCGCGACACATCGCGCTGCTCTGAGGGTCTCAGGGGGGCGCACAGGGAGGCCCCTCCCTGCGCGATCCTCCCCTGTGCCCCCGGTACACCGCGATCATGTTTGATCGCGGTGTGCCAGGGGTTAATGTGCCGGGAGAGGTCCGTGACCACTCCTGACACATAGTGCCGGGTGTCAGCTGTGATAATCAGCTGACACCCGGCCGCGATCGGCTGCGCTCCCCCGGGAGCGCGTCCGATCGTTGGGACGTACTATCCCGTCTATGGTCTAACGGGCCCAGGTACCATGGACGGGATAGTACGTTGGATGGCAGTAAGGGGTTAATCCGATGAACTTGCCTGGCAGAAACCTTCCTCATTCTGCCTTTATCAGCACGAACACGTCTGTGCTCAGAATCAGCCACAAATCTCTTAACAGTACGATGATCACGCTTAAGTTTTCGGGAAATATCCAATGTTTTCATCCCTTGACTAAGGCATTGCACTCTTTGATGCTTTTCAGCAGCAGAAAGATCCTTTTTCTTTCCATGTTACTTGTTACTCTGGCCTGCTTAATAGTGTGGAACATTCAGTTTTCCTTTTATTGGGCTCACATGACAAACTAATTATCACAGGTATCTGAGATTGATTTCAGTGATCCAAAGAACCCTGAGACACAATACCATCAATGGGATTCATTTACAAAAAAAAACAAAAAACGCTACGACACTTAAAAACAATTTGCATAATAATTTGGAACAAGGTGCAGATCAGGGTTCCCCAACTCCAGTCCTCAAGGCCCACCAACAGGTCATGTTTTCAGGATTTCCTTTGAATTGCACAGGTGATGCAATTATCACCTGGGCAATACTAAGGAAATCCTGAAAACATGACCAGTTGGTGGGTCTTGAGGACTGGAGTAGGGGAACCCTGTTCTAGATAACTGTTAGTTTCTGCAGAGATGAGTCCTGTCTGGAAGAAGTGATGGCAGTGTGTGCTGGATAAAGATAAAAAGCCAAGATGAAGGACTTCAACTAGAGACGTCACCGGTGACTCAGTGTATTACCTTTACACTCACACTATACACTGTATATTATATACAGAGCTCTTGTGTATAATGTCACTGGTGATCACTGTATTACCTGTACACTGACAATATTAGTAATGTGCTTTTTTTATTAATCCCTTAATCTCATGGGACGTACTATTCCGTCCACGTGACCCGATACTTAACTCCCAGGGATGGAATAGTACGTCTCATGCGATCAGCTGCGCTCCCAGGGGGAGCACAGCTGATCGCGGCCGGGTGTCAGCTGATTATCACAGCTGACACCCGGCACTATGTGCCAGGAGCGGTCACGGACCACTCCCGGCACATTAACCCCTGGCACACCGCGATCAAACATGACCGGGGGCACAGGGAAGCATCGCGCAGGGAGGGGGCTCCCTGCGTGTTTCCTGAGACATCGCGCTGTTCTGAGGCCTGCCTCCCTGCAAGACCCAGGGTCCTGCAGGGAGGCGGCTTCCTCAGCGCCTGCTGAGAGCAGGCGCTGAGGAAGCCTGCACCAGTGCCTGTGAGATCGTTAGTCTCACAGAGTGCTGTGCACACTGTGAGACCAGCGATCTGGTATTATACAGTAATGTCCCACCCTGGGACAAAGTAAAAAAATTAAAAATATAAAAATAACAAGTTTATAATTAAAAATTCATAAATAATGAAAAAAATATATATATATTCCCCAATAAATTCCTTTCTTCATGTAAATAAAAAAAAAACCAATAAAAGTACACATATTTAGTATCACCGCGTCCGTAACGACCCGCCCTATAAACCTGTCCCATTAGTTAACCCCTTTAGTGAACCACTTAAAAAATTAAAAAACAAAAACAAGGCTAAAAAACAATGATTTATCATCATACCACCGAACAAAAAGTGGAATAACACGCAATCAAAAAGACGGATATAAATAAACATGGTACCGCTGAAAACGTCATCTTGTCCTGCAAAAAATGAGCCGCCATACAGCATCATTAGCGAAAAATAAAAGTTATAGCTCAGAATAAAGAGATGCAAAAATAATTATTTTTTATATATAATCGTTTTTATTGTATAAAAGCGACAAAACATAAAGAAATTACACAAATGAGGTATCGTTGTAATCGTACTTATCCGAAGAATAAAACTGCTTTATCAATTTTACCACACGAGGAACGGTATAAACGCCCACCCCCCAAAAGAAATTCATGAATTGCTGATTTTTTTCATTCTGCCTCCCAAAAATCGTAATAAAAAGTGATCAAAAAATGTCATGTGCCCAAATATAGTACCAATAAAAAAGTCACCTCATCCAGCAAAAAATAAGACCTCAGATGACCTCATAAAAACCCGATATAAAAACCCGCTATAAATAGTAAATCACACCCCCTTTATCACCCCCTTAGTTAGGGAAAAATAATAAAATTAAAAAAAAGTATTTATTTCCATTTTCCAATTAGGGTTAGGGTTGGGGCTAAAGTTAGGGTTAGAGTTGGGGCTAAAGTTAGGGTTAGGGTTGGGACTAGGGTTACGGGTGTGTTAGGGTTAGGTTTGTGGTTACGGTTATGATTAGGGTTGGGATTAGGGTTAGGTGTGTGCTGGGGGTAGGGTTGGAGTTAGAATTGGGGGGTTTCCACAGTTTAGGCACATAAGGGGCTCTCCAAACGTGACATGGCATCTGATCTCAATTCTAGCCAATTCGGCGTTGAAAAAGTCAAACGGTGCTCCTTCCTTTCTGAGCTCTGCCAAGCGCCCAAACAGTAGTTTACCCCCATATATGGGGTATCAGCATACTCAGGACAAATTGCACAATAACTCTTGGGGTCCAATGTCTTCTGTTACCATCGGGAAAATAAAAAATTGGGGGCAAAAATATGATTTTTATGGAAAAAAATGATTTTTTATTTTTATGGCTCTACGTTATAAACTTCTGTGAAGCACTTGGGGGTTAAAAGTTCTCACCACACATCTAGATAAGTTCCTTTGGGGGTCTAATTACCAAAATGGGGTCACTTGTGGGGGGTTTCCACTGTTTAGGCACATCACGGGCTCTCCAAACGCGACATGACACCCGCAGACCATTGCATCAAAGTCTGCATTACTAAACGTCACTACTTCTATTCCGAGCTCCGACGTAGTTTTCTCCCACATATAGGGTATCAGCGTACTCAGGACAAATTGGACAACAACTTTTGGGGTCCAATTTCTCCCTTACCCTTGGGAAAATAAAAAATTGGTGACTAAAAGATCATTTTTGTGGGAAAAAAATAGGCTTTTTTATTTTCATGCCCAGGCATTATAAACTTGTGTAAAGCACTTGGGGGTTCAAAGTGCTCACCACAGATCTAGATAATTTTTTAGGGGGTCTAGTTTCCAAAATGGGGTCACTTGTGGGGGGTTTCCACTGCTTAGGCACATCAGGGGCTCTGCAAACTGAACATGACACCCATCAAAGTCTGCATTCCAAAATGTCATTACTTCCTTTCCGAGCCCTGCCGTGCGCCCAAACAGTATTCCCCCCCACATATGGGATATCAGCGTGCTCAGGACAAATTGGACAACAACTTTTGGGGTCCAATTTCCTTGGGAAAAATCAAAAATTGGAAAATTGGGTGTTGTGAATGTGCTAGAAATGAATTCTGAGCAGAAGCTCCCTCTGGTGGTTACAAACAGTACTGAACTATCCAATGAAGATTGTGAGGATTGGCGATCAGTTGTTACTGACTGGTCTTATATAAGGGAGGTTCCCTCCCATCAGGGTTGCCGGTGATCAATTGTTCTGGTCTCATCTTTGATTCCTGTTCACTTTGTAGCTTGCTGTTTCGTGCCTGCATCTTCTGCTAACAGATAAGACATTTTCTTCTTTTAGTTTTTTGTGCTTGCTTTTTGCATTTTGTCCTGCACTTCTGTGGGGGTCTGCCAGGTCCCCTCCGGGGGCTTGTGCTCCTCTCAGTTTATTTCAGCCACTGTTGTTTGTTCATTTGCCTTTTCCAGTTTTTTCAGTGGCTGCTGTTTAGTTTTGTTACACCAGAGAACTAATTTAGGTGGTAGAGGTCGTGTGATCTCAGGTGTTTTTGTAATTAGTAGTGTTGGTACTTTTCAGGGTTTTTTGGGATTGCAGTAAGTGTCCTTCCTATCCTTTTCTATTTAGGAAGTTTGGGCCCCAACGTTTGCTCATACTATTTTCTGCCTGTGTCTGTATTTCTTCTTGTCTAACCGCCATTACATGTTTGGGGGCTTTCTATGTTCTTTGGGGATCTGCTCCGGGGCAGATAGCTTTCCTCTTTCTGTCTTTAGGTGTAGTTAGCTTCTCAGGCTGTGACGAGGCGTCTAGGTCTAGGACCAACGTAGGTACGCTCCACGGCTGCCTTTAGTTGTGGTGGTTAGTCAGGGTACTGCAATCCCATAGATTCCAACCTCTCTGGTGTATTTACTTTTTTGCCTGCTCTCCTCAGCTACCAAATCATAACAATTGGGGACTAAAAAATCCTTTTTGTGGAATTTTTTTTTTTTCACACCCAGGCATTATAAACTTTAGGGAAACACTTGGGGGCTCAAAGTGCTCAACACAAATCTTGATAAGTTCCTTAGGAGGTCTAGTTTCCAAAATGGTTTCAATTGTGGGGGCTTTCCACTGTTTAGGCAGATCATCAAACTGAACATGACACCCATCAAAGTCTGCATTCCAAAATGTCATTACTTCCTTTCCGAGCCCTGAAGTGCGCCTAAATGGTATTTCTCCCCCACAAATGAGGTATCAGCGTACTCAGGACAAATTGGACAACAACTTTTGAGGTCCAATTTCCTTGGGAAAAAATCAAAAATTGGGGACTAAAAAATCATTTTTGTGGATTTTTTTTTTTTTCACACCCAGGCATGATAAACTTTAGTGAAACACTTGGGGGTTCAAAGTGCTCACAGATCTAGATAAGTTTCTTAGGGGGGGTCTAGTTTCCAAAATGGTGTCACATGTGGTGGGTTTCCACTGTTTAGGCACATCAGGGGCTCTCCAAACGCGACATGGCGTCCAATCTCAATTCCCGCCAATTTTGGTTTGAAAAAGTCAAATGGCGCTCCTTCCCTTCCAAGCCCTGCCGTGCGCCCAGACAGTGGTTTTCCCCCACATATGGGGTATCGGCGTACTCAGGAGAAATTGCACAACAACTTTTTCTGTCCATTTTCTCCTTTTACCCTTGTTAAAATAAAAAAAATGTTTGTAAAAGATCATTTTTGTGACTAAAAAGTTAAATGTTCATTTTTTCCTTCCAAGTTGCTTCAGCTCCTGTGAAGCACCTGAAGGGTTAATAAACTTCTTGAATGTGGCTTTGAGTACCTTGAGGGGTGCAGTTTTTATAATGGTGTCACTTTTGGGTATTTTCTGCCATATAGACCCCTCAAAGTGACTTCAAATGTGAGGTGGTCCCTAAAAAAAATGGTTTTGTACAATTTGTTGTAAAAATGAGAAATCGCTGGTCAAATTTTAACCCTTATAACTTCATAACAAAAAAAAAAATTTGGTTTCAAAATTGTGCTGATGTAAAGTAGACATGTGGGAAATGTTATTTAGTAACTATTTTGTGTGACATATTTCTCTGTTTTAAGGGAATAAAAATTCAAAGTTTGAAAATTGCAAAATTTTCAAAATTTTTGCCATATTTCCATTTTTTTCATAAATAACTGCAAGTTATATCAAAGAAATTTTACCACTATCATGAAGTACAATATGTCACGAGAAAACAATCTCAGAATCGTGAAGATCCGTTGATGCATTCCAGAGTTATAGCCTCATAAAGAGACAGTGGTCAGAATTGTAAAAATTGGCGCGGTCATTAACGTGCAAACCACCCTTGGGGGTTAAGGGGTTAATGATCAGTATTGTAGTATTCGGTCACTATATGTTGGTAATATTTGATTTGTTAATTGTGTGGTGGTATTTGTTCCTTGTATGTGGTATTATTCCGTCACTGTGGTGGTAGTATGTGGTCTGGTCATTGAGTGTCAGTATTTGTTCCTTGTATGTGGTATTATTCGGTCGCTATGTGGTGGTAATATGTGGTCCAGCCATGGTGTGGTGGTATTTGTTCCTTGTATGTGGTATTATTTGATCACTATATGGTGGTAATATGTGGTCTGCTCATGGTATGGCGGTATTTGTTTCTTGTATATGGCATTATTCGGTCACTATGTGGTGGTAATATGTGGTCTGGTCATGATGTTGTAGTATTTGTCCCTTGTATGTGGTACTATTGGCCATTTTAAAAATTGAGAAATAAATAAAAATATACCTAAAGAGTATTGGATATTTTAAGAAATGTTTAATAGGTTAGAGTTGAGTAGGACTTGGCCAAAAGAGTCTACCTTGTCGTGGTGGCAGATTAAAAAATCTTTTCGCCAAAACAAAAGCTGATGGCTATATATGTGATCTGGTGATGGGAACTGTTAATGTGTGATTGGTGAGGACGTGGTGCAAAAGTGGAGTTTTTCAAAGAGTGGGCGGTGGAACTGTGGAAGGTTCGAGGGGTGGAGATGGAGTTGAGGTGAAGCCTGGGAGGAGTCTCAGTATGGGGCCCTGCAATTCCCGGTGGCAGCCCCACTCACACAGCCATATTCAAAATCATAAGTCCAGAGAACAAAATATGCGTTAGGCTCTTCAAAAATTAATCAGAAAAAACTAAGGACAGATGATGGGTAAAGACACCCTTCAAGAAAAGATTCCCAACAATTGAAAGATACAACAATATATTTTTTTTTATACATAATTTTAAAACCATTTAAAAAGACAGGGGATATGACCTCCAAAGAAGGAAGGGGAGCATTAGCGGAACAGCGCACGTTGGGTGTGAGGAGAATACTGCACGCCATGCTGTCTTTGCTACCAGCTTTGTGGAGGTAAATAATGTATTCTATGCTTACACAGCTGGATATGCATTACTAAGGGAAGGGGTTATATACATACTTATTTGAAAGGTGTTTCTGTGATGATTAGTAACTGCATTTGCACTTTCTGTATAGCCCTATAAAGGACTTGATGACATGTAACCAGCTTACTTACCCAACTCACAGCTTCATTTTACAACCCCCTCCTCTCCTTCCTCTTCTTGTTTTTTCCTCCCCATTATCATTACATTACCTCCTTGGCTTGCAGTAGCTCCCCCTCCCTCTTTGGAGGTCATATCCCCTGTCTTTTTAATTTGTTTTAAAATTATGTATCAATAAAAAATACATTGTTTTATCTTTCAATTGTTGGGAATCTCTTCTTGTCAGGTGTGTTAACCTATTATCTGTCCTTAGTTTTCTCACACAGCCATACTGACTGAAAAATAAAAGAGTTATGGCTCTAAGAAGCAAGGGAGCAAAAAACAAAAAAACGCAAAAAGGGAAGGTCGTGAAGGGGTTAAATCTACCTATTTTTCTCAGTTCATAAATATAGAAATAAAAACATAAAAAACATATCTGGTATAGATGTATCAGTTCTTAACTAAACTATCAAAATAATAAACTACGTAAACCATGTGTTAAACACCAAGAAAAAAATTACCAGACGTGTCATTTTTTCGGTTGCCACTAGAGTTGAGCGAAACAGGTCGTTCATTTACAAAAATCGCCGATTTTTGCCAAAGTCGGGTTTCATGAAACGAAACCCGACCGTGGAGCGAGTTCGGTCACGTGTTCGGCGACCATTTTGCTGGAGTCGGTTTTCCCCTACACTTTAAGCGCCTTTTCTCGGCCAATGAGCAAGGACGCAGGCTGTGGGCAACGGGGAGACATAGCCAGCGGCCAGCACCATCTTAGAGCGATTGGCTGGCTTTCAGTGCCGTCACAGTGCATATAAAATCCCTCAGCGCCGACCGCCATTTTACATCTGCCACCTGAGGAAGACAGGAATGCCTGTCGAAACGCGTTGTGGATAACTTCAATAAAAAGAAGATGTTCTAATAATTTACCTTTTGTTTTTGCGCTCCTGCTGACCGGGTTCATTTATCTTTTCATTTTACAACTGCCGAACTCAGTGTAGGGGAAGGTTGCTTGCGGTGCGTCTGAGCAGGAAGAGCGTTAGGCAGGGCCTAAAAAAAAAAAACTTTCTGCTGATAGCGATTAGCTGTACAGTGACTGTGCAGTGAGAGGGGAGGATTTTGCTGTGTGCAGCAACGCTGGTTCTTAGGCTGCCTGCCTGCCAGTGACGCAGTAGAAATTGCTTGTGTGGAGCATCAGATTTGATTAGCAGGCTGCCTGCCTGTCATAAGGGGGCAATTAATTTGGTGGAGTAGCAGAGCTGCCTGCCAGTGATAGTGTACAAATTGCTTGTGTGGAGCATCAGATCTGATTAGTAGGCTGCCTGACTGTGATAAGGGGGCAATTAATTTGGTGGAGTAGCAGAGCTGCGTGCCAGTGACAGTGTACAAATTGCTTGTGTGGAGCATTACATCTGATTAGTAGGCTGCCTGCCTGTGATAAGGGGGCAATTAATTTGGTGGAGTAGCAGAGCTGCCTGCCAGTGACAGTGTACAAATTGCTTGTGTGGAGCATCACATCTGATTAGTAGGCTGCCTGACTGTGATAAGGGGGCAATTAATTTGGTGGAGTAGCAGAGCTGTCTGCCAGTGATAGTGCACAAATTGCTTGTGTGGAGCATCACATCTGATTAGTAGGCTGCCTGCCTGTGATAAGGGGGCAATTAATTTGGTGGAGTAGCAGAGCTGCCTGCCAGTGACAGTGTACAAATTGCTTGTGTGGAGCATCAGATCTGACTAGTAGGCTGCCTGACTGTGATAAGGGGGCAATTAATTTGGTGGAGTAGCAGAGCTGCCTGCCAGTGACAGTGTACAAATTGCTTATGTGGCGCATCACATCTGATTAGTAGGCTGCCTGTGATAAGGGGGCAAATAGTTTGTTGGAGTAGCAGAGGTGCCTGCCAGTGACAAGTGTACAAATTGCTTGTGTGGATCAGCAGAGCTGATTACTAGCCTGCCTGCCAGTTCTAAGGGGGAAATTTCAGTTAGTTACCGAGTGTTCTGTTTTTCCCACACTGTATAGAGCTGTATGCTCCTCACAGTACCGTGTACCGGCTGGTATCAGGGACAAATACAGGCTGACTATCTGTGTGTGACTTCGGAAATATATACGGAGATTTACAATTCCCCCAACACTGTATACAGCTGTACGCTACTGAGACAATACACTTTTCCTGAGTTAGGTATTCTGGTGTTAGGCAGACTGGGCCTATGACCGTGTGTCTTCCTGCTGAAATAAAAACGGAGATTTAAAATTACCACAACACTGTATATAGCTGTACGCTACTGAGACAGTACACTTTTCCTGATTTTGATATTCTGATGTTAGCCAGACTGGGCCTGTGACCATGTGTCTTACTGCTGAAATATATACTGAGCTTTAAAATTCCCCAACACTGTATACAGCTGTACGCTACTGAGACAGTACACTTTTCCTGATTTTGATATTCTGGTGTTAGCCAGACTGGGCCTGTGACCGTGTGTCTTACTGTTGAAATATATACGGAAATTTAAAATTCCCCCAACACTACATATAGCTGTACGCTTCTGATACTGTACACTTTTTTGGTTTTTATATTCTAGGGTAATCCATACTGAGCCTGTGAGAGTCTGTGTCTGTTACTCCGCAAATATATACGGAGATTAAAAATTTTCACCTTCACCGTATACAGCTGTACGCTTCTGATACTGTACCATATATCTGCTGTTATTTTGGGTACATTTACACAAATATGAGGAACTATGGTGGAAGAGGTCGCGGACATGGTCATGGGGGACCACCATGGTGGTGGTGCATCTTCTGGTAGTGCCAAAAGCACAATAGCACCTAAGGCAGGAGGTGTTGAGCCTGTCTCATCATCTGGCTCCAGAAGGCCTGGAAGGCTCCCTTTTCTGGGAGTAGGTAAACCGCTTTTAAAGCGGGAGCATCAGGAACAGGTTTTGTCTTACATTGCCAAAACAGCCTCCAGCTCTATCTCCTCCTCTTCAGAAGTTTCAAAAGCTCCAAGCACTGAGTCGTCAGTGCAGGCTTCTGGTCAGGAACAACCCCTTTCCTTGTGTCCTTCACCCCCACCAAAAGTGAAGGATGCGGCAGCCCACACTTCAGATTACTCCATGGAGCTCTTTTCACATACCATGCCTGGGTTATCAAGTCAAATCCTAAATTCCCCAGTCCAAGATGAATCTGACATGGAGTGCACTGAAGCACCGCCACTGCTATCTGATTCTGCTGGTACATTCACCCAGAGCACTGCATTGCCCTTGCAGTCTACTGAGCCAGAATCTGACCCTGATGAAACTCAGGTGGCCCTTCCCGCATACGATACCACCTTACATGGTGACACAGAGGAATGTGCAGATGAAATTGAAGAGGAGGTGATGGATGACCAAGTTGTTGACCCGGATTGGCATCCATTGGGGGAAGAGTGTGCCACTGGCAATAGCTCAGAAGAGGAGGAGTATCCGCGGCAGGCATCCAATTTGCAGCTGCAGTTATCTGGCAGGCCCATAGCAGTCCAAAATCGTGTTAAAAAAAGAAAAAGAGTTGCAGGACAGCTTGGCCAGACGGTCAAATTAGCACAGCGTGCAAGACCTGAAAATTTATCCCATAGTAGGAAGAGTGCAGTGTGGCACTTTTTTGACCAAAATACTATTGATGAGGCAAAGGTTATCTGTAAGAAGTGCGGAAGGACCTTTAGCCGAGGGAAAAATCTCTGAAAATTGAATACTAGTTGCATGCTTAGATATTTAAACACCATGCACTTGCAAGTATGGACGGACTACAAAACCTCACTGGCTTTGAACGCCTACATTGCCAAACTGATCTCATTAGAGATGATTCCCTTCCGTTTGGTTGAAAGCGCAGCGTTCCTAGAGCTCATGGCCTACGCTGTCCCAGACTATGACCTACCCAGTCGGCACTTCTTTTCTAGAAAAGCCATCCCTGCCCTCCACCTGCATGTGAAAGACCGCATTGTCCATGCACTCAAACAATCAGTGAGTGGAAAGGTGCACCTCACATCAGATGCATGGGCCAGTAGGCATGGCCAGGGCCAATACGTGTCCATCACTGCGCACTGGGTTAATGTGGTGGACGCAGGGTCCACAGGGGACAGCGACGGTGGGACAGTGCTGCCTAGCCCATGGTATAGGCAACAGTTGGCTGTAGGCATTCAACCCTCCACCTCTTCCTCCTCCAGAAGCAAAAGCTCGTCGACAGAGCGCAGTTGCACGAGCACTCCATCCGCAGCTGCCAGTGTTGCACACGAGGTGTCCCACTATCGATCAGCTAGTGGTAAGCGTCAGCAGGCTGTTTTAAAGATGATGTCTTTGGGCGACAACAGACACACCGCGGAGGTACTGGCTGACTACTTGCAGCGAGAAACTGAATCATGGCTGGGCAGTCAAAATCTTGAGCCAGGCAAGGTAGTCAGTGATAACGGCCGTAATTTTGGGCAGCCATAGCCCTGGCAAAACTCAGACACATACCTTGCCTGGCTCACACCTTGAACCTGGTGGTGCAGTGCTTCATAAATAATTATCCGGAGTTACCAGCCCTGCTCCATAAGGTGCGAAGACTGTGCTCGCCTCTAGACTCCAGTCGTAAGCAGAGGCTGCAGCGATCACTCCACCTCTCCAAGCACCGCCTAATCATAGACGTTGCAACAAGGTGGAACGCCACCATGCACATGGTTGAGAGGCTGTGCGAACAGAGGCAGGCTGTAATGCCTTTGTGGGAGGATCCACGGGAAGGCAGTTTGAGGGAAGACATGGAGTTGTCAGATGTGCAGAGGTCAAAGCTGAAAGACCTCTGTAAAGTCCTTCAGTGTTTTGAGGAATGCACACGGCTGGTAAGTGCAGACGACGCCATCATAAGCATGAGCATCCCACTTATGCGTCTGCTCATGCAAACTTTGACGCACATTAAGGATCAGGCGTCTGCAGTGGAGGAGGAGGAGGGAAGCCTTCATGACAGTCAGGCATTGTCTGCTCAGAGAACGGCCCTGGACGAGGTGGAGGAAGAAGAGGAAGAGGAGGAGGATGAGGGGGATGATTATTTTGGGGAAGATGATGCTTCTCAGGGGGCAACAGAAAATGTTGGCTTGCCAAGGTCAGGTACAGGGTTTGTGCGTGAATGGAGGGATGTGGATTTGGCAGAAAGTGCTCCTCCACCCACCACTGGCAGTGCATTATTGACACCTGGAACATTGGCCCACATGTGTGATTATGTCTTGCAGATCCTAAAAAGGGACCCCTGCATTGCCAAAATTATGAAGGATGACGACTACTGGTTGGCCAGCATCCTCGACCCACGCTATAAAGGCAAAATACAGAACATCATGCCTAGAACCTAGAGCTAATATTGGCGAACAAACAATCAACTCTGGTAAACCGTTTGTTAGAGGCATTCCCAGCACACAACAGCGGTGCAGGTTCTACCACAAGCCGTACTGGGCCAAATGGAAGAGGTGCTCATGGTGCACACAGCTGAAGTGGCATTGGAGACAGGGGTTTCATGACCATGTTGTGGACTGATTTTTCGAGTAACGCTCACACGTCTTGTAATACTGAATCGATTGCAACAGACAGGAGACAACAGTTGTCAACTATGGTTCAAAATTACCTCTCCTCCCCTATCGATGTTCTCCCTACAGTTCATTCCCCTTTGACTACTGGGCCTGTAAACTGGACACCTGGCCTGAATTGGCACAATATGCCTTACAGGATTTTGCTTGCCCTGCTAGTAGTGTGCTATCAGAAAGAGTCTTCAGTGCTGCTGGATCAATCCTGACAGAAAGAAGAACCGGCTGTCGACCCAAAATGTAGGTGATCTCACCTTCATTAAAATGTACCATGCCTGGGTTTCAAAGGATTTTGTACCACCTTCACCTGATGACACACAGGTTGCCAGCAAAATGGCTCGCTTTGTCTTCCTCTTCCTCCAACTTCTCCAATTCCTCCATATGCAGCTGCTGAACGTCCAGCCTACACCTCAACATATGCCAGTTTTTCCACCTCCCTAACTGGGCTGTACCCCCCCCAGGGCCGGGGTCAGCACCTGGCACACCCGGGCAAGTGCCGGTGCCCTGAGTAGGTGAGGGGGCCCACTCGCCATCAGAGACACAGGCGTACTATGAGGGGCCCTGTGCCAGTTTCCACCGCCCACAAGTGTGCCCATCCTGCTAGCTCACGGCCCCAGCACTTGCAATACTTACCTCTCCCTGCTCCACCACTGTGATATCTTCCACGTTTCCTGACAGTGACATTCAGGTCAGAGAGCGCGATGATGTCACGTCTGTGCGCCCTCTGCCTGAACAGTCACAGTGCGGAGAGCTGGAAGATGGCGACGCTGAGGAGTTCAGAGTAGAGCAGTGCCCAGCGAGGAGAGATATTTAATTTTTTTTAGTGGTTGGAGCAATATATGGGGAGCATTATACACTGGAGCATCATATATGGGGCCCACCATATACTAGAGCATCATATGGGGTTCAATATTTATGGGGTATCATATAGGGTATGGAGCATCATATGGAGCACATATGGGGCCTATTCTGTATGGAGCATTATATGGAGCCCATTCTGCATGGAGCAATATATGGGCCTCATTATTCTGTATAGAGCAATATATGAGGCTCATTATTCTGTATGGCGCACTATGTGGTACCCATAATACTGTATGGAGGACTATACTGTCCGTTTTTTGAGCTATTGTAGAATTTAAAATAGATATCACTCATGTAATGTAAGAAGTGAAGTATTTGCCATTGTACTATACCTATATTTCTCTGCCGTATCGGAGCATCATGAATTGTGGTATGTGTTAAAGGGGCCCACTGAGACTCTTTGGCCCGGGGCCCACGAAAACCTGGAGCGAGCACTGCCCCCCCACAACTTTAGCCAAATAACCCCCCGTTTTCAATGCATTACTATTATTATAAAGTTAATTAAGGTTGCCAAGCTTAAGTAATAAGAATTGATGTAGTTAGCATTGAAATGGGCACTGTAGGTGTTTTACTGTCCTCCACTCCCTGCCGACTTTTATTCCCCATTGACTTGCATTGGGGTCGGATTTTCGACTCCGACCCGACCATTTCCATTAGTCGGCCGACTTCGTTCGACTCGACTTTTGAGAAGACTCGACCCGAAAAAAGGCAAAGTCGCTCATCTCTAGTTGCCACAATTGCCGCTAAAAACGCAATAGAAAGAAATAAAAATATCAGTGCAGCCTTTTTTTGGATGTTTTACATGAGGGTAGCTCCCTTTGGTTTGCACCTAGTTCACATTAGTCTGGAAGTGCCAGTCAGGTTTTTTGTCTTTTGAATGTTAGCTTGCTGACCGAGCACTCCGCTCCCACCAGGTGGTGATTTTAATTACACCAGGTCCCTACTTTACCCATATATGCAGGCATTACTGACAGAGGTGCATATTCGCCCAGAAATTCAGATATCAGCCTAATAGAGGTATGTTCACATTAGGTTAGGGACTCAACAGAATTGAGACCACCTTGACGATGGTTGTTGAGCTTTAAAATGTTTGGCCAAATGTTTATACTAAGTGTCTCAAATTTTTCCTTATGTTCCAAAGCCATGTTGCTATTCAAAATTTCATGTATTCTATGTTGTCATGCTTTGGTATGCTTGAGTGCAGCCTTTTTTGGATGTTTTACATGAGGGTAGCTCCCTTTGGTTTGCACCTAGTTCACATTAGTCTGGAAGTGCCAGTCAGGTTTTTTGTCTTTTGGATGTCAGGATGAGCCTGGCATCCAGATGTAGCAGGGCTGGACTCGTCGTGGGACACTCGTTATCTTGGACTACGTCGGACAGGGAGTATTTGTGTTGGTTTGTTATTTTTGTTTTTTTACAGATCGATGGCGTCGCAGGATGAGCGTGCAATAAAAAAAAATTAAAACTGTGTTGTGTCTTATTTCATTAAAAGACTTTATGCTGGCTGTGTATTTTTTTAAACATTTACAAACTTTATGATTAACCCCTTCACACCCAAGGGTGGTTTGCATGTTAATGACCGGGCCAATTTTTACAATTCTAACCACTGTCTCTTTATGAGGTTATAACTCTGGAACGCTTCAACGGATCTTCGCGATTCTGAGATTGTTTTCTCGTGACATATTGTACTTCACGTTAGTGGTAAAATTTCTTCGATATACCTTGCGTTCATTTTTGAAAAAAATGCAAATATGGCGAAAATTTTCCAATTTTCAAACTTTGAATTTTTTTTTCCCTTAAAACAGAGAAATATGTCACACAAAATAGTTAAGAAATAACATTTCCCACATGTCTACTTTACATCAGCACAATTTTGGAACCAAAATTTTTTTTTGTTAGGAAATTATAAGGGTTAAAAGTTGACCAGTGATTTCTCATTTTTACAACAAAATTTACAAAGCCATTTTTTTAGGGACCACCTCACATTTGAAGTCACTTTGACGGGTCTATATAGCAGAAAATACCCAAAAGTGACACGATTCTAAAAACTGCACCCCTCAAGGTACTCAAAATCACATTCAAGAAGTTTATTAACCCTTCAAGTGCTTCACAGGAGCTGAAGCAACGTGGAAGGAAAAAATTAATATTTAACTTTTTAGCCATAAAAATGATGTTTTACAAACTTTTTTTTATTTTCACAAGGGTAAACGGAGAAAATGGGCAGATAAAGTTGTTGTGCAATTTCTCCTGAGTACGCCAATACCCTATATGTGGGGGAAAACCACTGTTTGGGCACACGGCAGAGCTCGTAAGGGAAGGAGCGCCGTTTGACTTTTTCAAACTAAAATTGGCTGGAGTTGAGATTGGACGCCATGTTGCATTTGGAGAGTCCCTGATGTGCCTAAACAGTGGAAACCCCCCACAAGTGACCCCATTTGGGAAACTAGACCCCCTAAGGAACTTATCTAGATATTTTGTGAGTAATTTGAACCCCCAAGTGCTTCACACAAGTTTATAACGTAGAGCCGTAAAATTAAAAATTCATATTTTTTCCATAAAATTGATTTTTTTCACCCCAATTTTTATTTTCCCAAGGGTAACAAGACTCCAAAAGTTATTGTGCAATTTGTCCTGAGTACGCTGATACCCATATGTGGGGGTAAACCACTGTTTGGGTGCATGGCAGAGTTTGGAAGGGAAGGAGCGCCGTTTGACTTTTTCAACGCAGAATTGGCTATACGCCATGTCGTGTTTGGAGAGCTCCTGATCTGCCTAAACACTGGAAACCCCCGTAAAATGACACCATTTTGGAAACTAGACCCCTCAAGGAACTTATGTAGATGTGTGGTGAGCACTTTGAACCCCGAAGTGCTTCACAGAAGTTTATAACGTACAGCCGTAAAATAAAAAATCTTTTTTTTTTTACAAAAATGATTTTTTCGCCCCCAATATTTTATTTTCACAATGGTAACAGGAGAAATTGGACCCCAAAAGTTGTTGTCCAATTTGTCCTGAGTACGCTGATACCCAATATGTGGGAGTAAACTACTGTATGGGCACACGTCGGGGCTCGAAAGGGAAGTAGTGACGTTTTGGATTGCAGACTTTGATGGAATGGTCTAGGGGCGTCATGTCGCATTTGGAGAGCCCCTGATGCGCCTAAACAGTGGAAACCCCCCACAAGTGACCCCACTTTGGAAAATAGACCCCACAAGGAACTTATCTAGATGTGTGGTGAGCACTTTGAACCCCAAAGTGCTTCACAGAAGTTTACGACGCACAGCCGTAAAATAAAAAATCCTTTTTTTTACAAAAATGATTTTTTCGCCCCCAATATTTTATTTTCACAAGGGTAACAGGAGAAATTGGACCCCAAAAGTTGTTGTCAATTTGTCCTGAGTTTGCTGATACCCAATATGTGGGAGAAAACTACTGTATGGGCACACGTCGGGCTCAGAAGGGAAGTAGTGACGTTTTGGATTGCATACTTTGATGCAATGGTCGGCGGGCGTCATGTCGCATTTGGAGAGCCTCTGATGTGCCTAAACAGTGGAAACCCCCACAAGTGACCACATTTTGGAAAATAGACCCCACAAGTAACTTATCTAGAAGTGTGGTGAGCGCTATGAAGCCCCAAGTGCTTCACAGAAAATTTATAACATACAGCCGTAAAAACAAAAAAATCATTTTTTTTTTACAAAAATGATTTTGTCGCCCCCAGTTTTTTATTTTCCCAAGGGTAACAGAAGAAATAGGACAAATTGCACAATAACTCTTGTGGTCCAGAGTACGCTGATACCCCATATGCGGGGGTAAACTACTGTTTGGGCGCATAGCAGAGCTCAGAAGTGAAGGAGCACCGTTTGACTTTTTCAATGCAGAATTGGCTGGAATTGAGATCAGACGCCATGTCACATTTGGAGAGCCCCTGATGTGCCTAAACAGCAGAAACCCCCCAATTCTAACTCCAATCCTAACCCCAACACACCCCTTACCCTAGTCCCAACCCTAACCACAAACCTAACCCTAACACACCCCTAACCCTAATCCCAACCCTAACCCTAATCATAACGCTAGCGCCAACCCTTACCCTAACTTTAACCGCAACCCTAACCCTAACCCTAATGGGAAAATGGAAATAAATACATTTTTTTTAATTTTATTATTTTTCCCTAACTAAGGGGGTGATAAAGGGGGGTTTGATTTACTATTTATAGCGGGTTTTTGTGATTGGCAGCTGTCACGCTAAAAGACGCTTTTTATTGCAAAAAGTCGTTTTTTGCATCACCACATTTTGAGAGCTATAATTTTTCCATATTTTAGCCCACAGAGTCATGTGAGGTCTTATTTTTTGCGGGACGAGGTGACGTTTTTATTGGTACCATTTATGACCACGTGACATTTTTTGATCGCTTTTTATTTCGATTTTTGGGAGGTTAGAATGAACAAAAATCAGCAATTCATGAATTTCTTTTGGGGGAGGCGTTTATACCGTTCCGCGTGTGGTAAAATTGATAAAGCAATAAAATATATATATATTTTTTTTTTAAGGGATTCACTAAAGGGGTTAACTAGTGGGACAGTTTATAAGGGGGGTCGTTACGGACGCGGCGATACCAAATATGCGTACTTTTATTCTTTTGTTTTTTTATTTACAGGAAGAAATGAATTTATTGGGGAATATTTTTTTTTTTTATGATTTTTTTTACCACTTTTTATTTTTAGTTTTTTTACTTTTTTACTTTGTCCCAGGGTGGGACATCACAGTATTTTAGCAGATCGCTGGTGTGACAGTGTGCACAGCACTCTGTCACACCAGCGATCGCTCTGGCATCGCTGCAGGCTTCCTCAGCGCTTGCTCTAAGCAGGCGCTGAGGAAGCCGCCTCCCTGCAGGACCCCGGCGCCATCTTGGATCCGGGGACCTGGAGGGAGGACGGACCCTCGGAACAGCGCGATCCTCCCCTGTGCCCCCGGTACAACACCGCGATCATGTTTGATCGCGGTGTGCCAGGGGTTAATGTGCCGGAAGCGGTCCGTGACCGCTCTTGACACAAAGTGCTGGGTGTCAGCTGTGACGGAATAGTACGTCTGATGGAATAAAGGGGTTAATAATGGATCAGTGTCTTATTGACGCCTCTCCATTATTAACCGGGCTTACTGTCACCGTTTAATCAAAGGAGACATTAATCCCTTATTACCCCACTTGCCACCGCTACAGGGCAAGTGGGAAGAGCCGGGTAAAGTGCCACAATTGGCACATCTTTGGATGCGCCAATTGTAGGGCTGCTGCAGCCTGGTATTTTTAGGCTGTTGAGGGTCAAAATCCATGGGCCTTGACAGTCTTTTAATACCAGGCCGCAGCAGTCTGCTTTTTACTTGGCTGGTTAACAAAAATAGGGGGACCCCCACGGCATTTTTTTTTTCGAGGGGATCCTCTATTTTTCTTAACCAACCAAGATAAGCAGACTGCTGTGGCCTGGTATTATCAGGCTTGCAAGGCTCATGGATATTGGATCCTTACCAGCCTGAAATACCAGGCCTCAGTAGTCTGCTTCATCTGGCTGGTTAACAAAAATAGGGGGGACCCCATGCCATTTTTTTTTTCGAGGGGATCCCCTATTTTTGTTAACCAACCAAGATAAGCAGACTGCTGTGGCCTGGTATTATCAGGCTTGCAAGGTTCATGGATCTTGGATCCTTAACAGCCTTAAATACCAGACCTCAGTAGTCTGCTTCATCTGTCTGGTTAACAAAAATAGGGGGACCCCACGCCATTTTTTTTTTCGAGGGGATCCCCTATTTTTGTTAATCAATTCAGTTCAGGTCAGCCGGGATTCCCTCTGACGTCACTGATGCTGTGCGGTGTCCCCGACTGACCTGAACTGATCAGCCTGGGAAGCAATCAATTACGCTTCCCAGCTAATCACTTCCTCTCCTGTCAGCCGGAGAGGAGCTCATTCATTCGTTTTTTTTTCAACGAATTTACACCTTTAATTAACCCCTACATGTGTGAAATTTTGCACACATACACTCATGTAATTGTTAGCGAATAACCATATATCAAACTACATGAAATGACATGACTAACTGTATGTAAACCATGTGTCATTTGATGTCGGGTGGTACTGTAATTTCAGAAAAGCCGGCTATTGAATTAGCGGCTATTATACTATGTAGAAGTGTATGAACTATAAATATATATATGTGTCACAATGACATGTATATATATATATATATATATAATGTATTCTATGTGTATATATCTAGTGTTTACAAAGAAAGAAAGGGTTATTTTTAATACCGATATTTCTGTCCCATTGACTTGCATTGGTTTCCGGTATCGGAATCGGCGATATCCAATACTTTTTGGGTATCGGCCCGATCCAATCCGATCAGATATTTCTTCATATCGGAAAGTATCACTCAACACTAATCATATGTACTCCTAAATGGTATTGATAAAAACATCAACTCAGAGGCCAAAAAAAACCTTCACACATGTCCATCAATGGAAATATAAAAAAAAGCTTTGGAACTCAGAAAATGGCAACGCAGACCATATTTTTTTTACAATGTTCTATATATTGTTTAATCCATACCTGGGCAAAGTGCAGCCCGTGGACCACATCTTGGCCTCTGGCTGTCTCAGTCCGGCCCGCGGACCGAGACAGCCGAGGGGCTGAAAACAATGGCCCACAGTCTGCACCGAGCCCGCCCGCTCATTGTCTCCGCTGTCTTTAGCCACGCTGACTGCATTGGTGAAGGAGGAGCCACTTCCTCCACCAATCAGCGTGTGAAACAGCTAATGCAATGACGTCATTTCATCGCGTCAGCTGTGTACTGCGAAGTCAGTACACCGAAGGCAGGAAGAGAAACAGAGCACCGAGGAACGGGACTGAGGTGAGTATGTGGTGTTCTTTTTTTTTCATGTCTATGGGATATTTGGGTGGGCATGGGGAGGATATGGGGGTGGCATGCTGCATATGGGGGTGACGTGGTGCTCATGGTGCTGCATATGGGGGTGACATGCTGCACATGGTGCTGCATATGGGGGTGACATGGTGCTGTATACTGGGGTGACACAGTGCTGCATATGGGGGTGGCATGCTGCACATGGTGCTGCATATGGAAGTGACATGCTGCACATGGTGCGGGCTATAGGGGTGACAAGCTGCACATTGTGCTGCATTTGGGGGTGACATGCTGTCCATGGTGCTGGCTACGGGGGTGACATGCTGCACATGGGAGGCTATGGGGGTGACATGCTACACATGGGGAGACTATGGAGGCATCATACTGCACATGGGGAGCCTATGAGGGAGTCATGCTGTACTTGCAGAGGCTATGGGGGCCTCATGCAGTATATGGGGAGCCTATTGGGGGCCTCATGCAGTGTATATAGGGAGGCTATGTGGTGCTCATGCACTGTATATAGGGAGTCTGTGTGGTGCTCATGCTGTATATAGGGTGGCTGTATGGTGCTCATGCTGTATATATAGGGAGGCTGTATGGGGCTCATGCTGTATATAGGGTGGCCATGTGGGGCTCATGCCGCATATAGTGGAGGCTGTGTGGGGCTCATGCCGCATATTTGGGGCGGCTGTTTGTGGCTCATGCCGCATATTTGGGGAGGCTGTGTGGGGCTCATGCCGTATATTTGGGGAGGCTGTGTGGGGCTCATGCCGCATATTTGGGGAGGCTGTGTGGGGCTCATGCCGCATATGGGGGAGGCTGTGTGGGGCTCATGCTGCATATGGGGGAGGCTGTGTGGGGCTCATGCCGCATATGGGGGAGGCTGTGTGGGGCTCATGCTGCATATGAGGGAGGCTGTGTGGGGCTCATGACGCATATGGGGGAGGCTGTGTGGGGCTCATGCCACATAATGGCAAGGTTGTGTGGGCTCATGCCGCTTATGGGGGAGGATGTGTGGGGCTCATGACACATATGGAGGAGGCTGTGTGGGGCTTAAGCCACATATAAGGGTATGTTGTGGGGCTCATACGATATACAGAAGGGGCTGTACTCGGGTTCAAACAATATATAGGGGTATGTCAATAAACTTACCGTATATACTCGTGTATAAGCCGAGATTTTCAGCCCATTTTTTAGGGCTGAAAGTCCCCCTCTAGACTTATACGCGAGTCATATACGAGGGTCGGCGGGGGAGGGAGAGCGGGGGTGTCGGATCATACTCACCCCTCCGCCGGCACGGTCTCTGCAGCCCCCCTGCTTCTTCTCCCACGATCTCCGGCTCCTTCCTGCAGCGGTCACATGGTACCGCTCATTAAAGTCATGAATATGCACATATTCATGACTTTAATAAGCGGTACCACGTGACCGCTGTAGGACTGAAGCGCTGCGGAGAGCTGCGGAGAAGAGGAGAGGCTGCAGAGACCGCGCCGGCGGAGGGGTGAGTATAGTGATATTTACCTGTCCCGTTCCACCGCTGCGCGCTGCTCCCTCGTCCGACTCCTCTGGCTGTGAATGTTCAGGCAGAATTCGCGATGACGTCGTTAGTGCGCGTTGCGCCCTCTGCCTGATCATTCACCGCCGAGGACCCGGAAGAGGGAGCAGTGCAAAGCGGTGTAGAGAGGACAGGTAAATATCTCAGGTGCCGGTGTCCTGAGGGAGCGGTGACACTGGCACCTGTCCCCCATAGCGCGCCGGTGTCACCGCCTGCTCAGGACACCAGCACCTGGTCCCCAGCGACGAGAGGGGAGTATGTCATTTTTTTGCAGCAGCAGCGCGGCGGCATAAGGGACGTATACTATGGGGCATAATCTGTGGATCATACGGGGGCATAATCTGTGCAGCATATGGAGGCCTAATCTGTAGCATATGGGGGCCTAATCTGGAGCATATGGGGGCATAATCTGTGCAGCATATGGGGGCCTAATCTGGAGCATATGGGGCCTAATCTGGAGCATATGGGGGCATAATCTGTGCAGCATATGGGGGCCTAATCTGGAGCATATGGGGCCTAATCTGGAGCATATTGGGGCATAATCTGTGCAGCATATGGGGGCCTAATCTGGAGCATATGGGGGCATAATTTGTGGATCATACGGGGGCATAATCTGTGGAGCATATGGGGGCCTAATCTGGAGCATATGGGGGCATAATCTGTGCAGCATATGGGCATAATCTGTGGATCATACGGGGCATAATCTGGAGCATATGGGGGCATAATCTGTGCAGCATATGGGGGCATAATCTGTGGATCATACGGGGGCATAATCTGCAGCAAATGGGGCATAATTTGTGGATAATACGGGGGCATAATCTGTGGATCATACGGGGTATAATCTGTGCAGTTTATGGGGGCCTAATCTGTGGAGCATCATATGGGGGCATAATCATTTTTCACCCTAGGCTTATACGCGAGTCAATAAGTTTTCCCAGCTTTTTGTGGCAAAATTAGGGGGTCGGCTTATACACGGGCCAGCTTATACATAAGTATATACGGTAAGTCTGCTCAATATTAAGTGATACAATTAATATTAATATAATTATCAATAATATAATAATTATAATATATCGATAATAATATTGAGTAGAATTAATTTTGGCCTATTAGTTCGGCTCTCCACAACAGTCACGGACTCTCATGTGGCTCCTCGGGAAAATTAATTGTCCACCCCTGGTTTAATCACTAAAACATAAAAACACAACTTTAAGTTTACTATCAACATAGTCATACTGAACAGGAAAATCATTTGGCATGGCAATTTAAGGCTATGTGCACACGATGCGGATTTGTTGCGTTTCCGCAGCGTTTTTTTTCCGCGAGGAAATGCTCCAAAAATGCAGAGGATTACTAAAGCAGAGTTAATCAATGACAATCCTGAAGTGTTGTGTACATGATCCGGAAATTTCCGTCTTGATTTGCAGCGTTTTATTTTCCACAGCATGTCAATTCTTCTTGCAGATCTGCAGCATTTTTAACCCATTGACTTTCATTGAGTCAGTCAAATCTGCAGCAAAAAAGGTGTAAAGAGGTTTGCGGATTAGCTGAGGATTAGTGGCGGATTTGGTGCCAAAAACGCGCAGATTTGTCAAAGGAAATATGTCAAAAGGAGGAAGAGTATGTGGGCAGAGAATATATCACTGGCTTTTCCTGTCTGGCGGAGAAAATACGGCGGGAGCCCACGCATTTTTTTTACAACGAATTTACACATTAAATTAACACCTACATGTCTAAAATTTTGCACACATACACGCATCTAATTATTAACCAAAACTATATATCAAACTAAATGAAATGAAATGGTTTACTGTATGTAAACCATGTGCCATTTCATGTCGGTTTCTGTATTGATTTTACAGAAGCCGGCAACTGAATTAGCGGCTATTCTGATATATAGAGGTGTATGAACTATAAATATATATATATTTGTGTCACAATGACATGTATGTATGAGTATATATATATATATCTATATATATAGATATATATATTATATATATACAGCATGTACTCTATGTGTATATATATATGTGTATATATCTATTATTTCCATTCTTTATTAAACATGTCAGTGTGACTTTACAGTATACCGCAATGAATTGCCGGCTTTTCTAAAGGACACCGGTGCGTATTTCTCGCAAGTCACACGTGTGGTCCGTGTGTAATCCATATTTTTCTCGCACCCATAGACTTGGTGTATTACGCCCGTAATACGCTGACAATCGCAACATGCTGCGATTGTCTCGGCCCGTATAATACGGCCGAGAAAAAAATTGGCTGCTGGGAGCTGCCCCATAGAATAACATTGGTCCGAGTGCTATGCGAGTTTAATTGCCGGCTTTTTTAAAGGATACCGGTGCGATTTAATCGCAAGTCACACGTGCGGTCCATTTGTAATCCGATTTTTCATCGCAACCATAGACTTGCAATGGCGATTGTCGACCCACAATCGGTGACAATCGCAGCATGCTGCGAATTCACTCGCACGTAAAAAAAGGATGACAAAAAATCGGATGGTGGGAGCTGCTCCATAGATTAACATTGGTCCGATTGCAATGCGATATTTCATCGCTTTGTAGTCTCCGATTTTGTCGCCAGTGTGACCCCGGACTAAAGTGCAAAACATAAAATCGCCAAAGTTATGTAGGGGTAAAACTGCAAAAGTGTTTTTCTGACGCTTTATTTAAGTTAACACATGGCTTATGTGTGTGTTATAATAATAATAAATAATAATATTTAACATATTCACTTATCTATTCCCTGTGGTCTCCTTTCACTCTCTACCATGCAGCCAGGGTGGCTAGAGCATGTGATAGTTATTTTTTTGGGAAAAATGGAAATGTGTCCAAAGTGCTATATTTGAGAACTTTTCACAAGATTAAATTATACTACTTTTTTTCTACTGTATATAAGAATCAAAAATTACACACTAAACTATACCATAATTAATAATAACAAAACTGTCTAATGCTATGTTCACATGTTGCGTTTTTGCTGCGTTTTTTATGCAATTTAAAAGCTGCATTTTACAGTATCAGCAAAAGCTGTGAGACTTCAGAAATCTCATGCAGACACATTGTATTTTTTCCCTCACTGAATTGGAAAACTGGTGTTTTTGAAAAATGCAGCATAGAGTTTTTGGTTTTGCAGCATGTTCTCACCCATAGAAAACAACAAGTACGTGCAAAAAAAGAGCAAAATACGTTGCTGTTAGTTTTTGCTGCATTTTAAGTGGGAAAAAAATGTATAATTGGATGTGAAACCCATAATGTCTTGGTCTCCTCACCTGAGAATGGCAGTTGGGATTAGTACAGTTTAATTAACTTAGTGATATGAAATTGGGGACCAAGGTGTGAAATTGAACAATGCCTGACCAACTCAAGGGCTAACCAAAGTGTGAAAGTGTCCTACAAACTCAATGCTCTGCCAATGTCTTAAGGTACTGTCACACTAATCGAGATCGCTAACGAGATCGCTAAAGCGTCAGCAATTTTATGACCAGTAGCGATCTCGTTAGCGACGCAGCTGTGTGTGACATGTAGCAGCGATGTGGCCCCTGCTGCGATGTCGCTGATCGCTTATGAACGTTCTGAGCCGTTTTTTGGTTGTTGGTGTCCCGCTGGTGAGCCTGAATCGCTGAGTGTGATACCCTTTATGAACGACTTTACCAGCATCGCAGGCTAGGTTTCCCCAACGACCGCAGAGGTCGTTATACAGATCGCTGATCTCTGATGAGATCTTTGTGTTTGGAAGCTAACTAGCGATCGCACCAACGATCTCGCCAGGTCATGTTGTTGTCGTGATCGCTAGTGCGATCGCTAAGTGTGACAGTGCCTTTAGGTAAACTATGCTTGAACAATTCACCTCCCCCGTGTTACATTTGTAATTGTATATTTTTTCATGAACTCATATGAAATTTCTTGTTCAGAATAGTCACTGTTTATCAGAGATAAAAATCTTTTTCCACTAAATAACTTGAGCAAATTGCCCTTTTTTCCCCCAAGAATGATGTTATGGTTTCACATATGTCTTGCATTGCTGACCTAACACCTTGCATTTGGCTCATGCTTCTGTGGCGGAAGCAAAGCTGAACTTTGGGATCCTGAAAAAACAGCAAAAACACAGCAAAACCTGCTTTTCATAAGCATCTCCTTTACTGCCAAGAGCTGCTTTTGCCTGCAGAAAAAAAACCACAGCAAAAACACAACAAAACAGGAAATCAGACGAGTGTAGGGAAGCATTAACCTTAGCCCATTTACGGTGTTAAAGACTACCACAGGTAAATATTTGCCATTCGTTGGTCATTTAATAACCTGTTTATACAGACAGGCCACATACTAATATGCACCGAGAACGATCGCAGTAGATCGTTTAGTGAGCATCGGCTGCCATTGTTCTCTGCAGCACAAGTTCTGTTTACACAAACAAAATATAATTTCACCCGACAAACTAACATTTTCCTCGTTTGTCGGGTGAATATCTGTCTACTCATGCTGCATGATTTTCAGGAAATGAATGGTTCCTAACTAGGCGTGAAGTATAAATGTACTTTTAGGACCCATTTATCGGCATCATCTTCACATCACCTGCAGCAGACGTGTCCCATGGGAAAGTATCCGCTGGGTGAAATTACAAAGCATGATCCATAATGCATCACTTTATCATTCTTTTAACAAAGAGACTACATGAGTCAGCTAGTTGGCAGCCAAAGCTCAGCCCACCACCATAACTTCCGCTCATCCAGCACCATGACAACCAGCACAGCAGAGTCCTGCATACACTGAGGCCCCTGATCCTGTGACTCCTGACTCCTCCTCTCCTGTGACCTCATCACAGGTCCTGTGCACACAGAACAGCCTAGCGACGTCATTGTTGGGATTTATTAGCAGTGAGGGGCTCCGGTGGGTCTCTTTGGGAGGGCGAGGAATGGATGGGGTCGGTGCATGGGGGGGCGTGGCGGCTTATCAGTGCAGTGCGGGAAAAGTAAACTCCCGGCCGGGACAGCGGGGCAGACTGTCAAAATCGGGACTGTCCCTCTGGATCGGGAAGGTTGGGAGGCTTGCCATAGCTAATTGAAGTAAAATGAGGCCTAACTGTGAAACTAGTTCCTATCCCAGGGTCTACATGATCTAGTATCATTAATGTAACAATTTTAAAGGCGTATCAAAACAATTAAAGGTGTATCAAAACCTGCTAGTTCCCCTATTCACATCAAACGTCAACCATGCATATCTACTATATAATTGTCTAACTTTTCACTTCCGTCTGTAACGGAAATCCTGCGTCGACGCAACCAATCAGCAACAGGCACATCCAGCTCTCACTACCGCTATTGTCGGGAGATCAGCGGCGCTAGCCGCTGATCTCCCGCCGTAGCCGCGGTCATCTCCAGTACATACTCACCTTCCGTCCCTGCATCCCTGTCCGGGCGCGCCTGCTTCTATCTTGTGCGGTGCGGTCACGTAGTACCGCTCATTAAGGTCATGAATATGGACGCGACTCCACTCCCATAGGCGCGGCGTCCATATTCATGACCTTAGTGAGCGATACCACGTGACGGCACCACAGAGGAAGGTGCTGACACGCTGGGATAGAGATGCAGGAACGTGCAGCGACGGAGCGAGGAGGGTAAGTATGATGGGGGAGGACGGGGGAGCCCAGCGGAGGGTGGGAGTGGAGCCATTTATATAGAATTGGAGGGTGGAAGCGGAGCCATGTATATAAGATTGGAGGGTGGGAGCGGAGCCATGTATACAAGGATGGGAGGGTGGGAGCGGAGTCATGTATATAGGATGGGAGGGTGGGAGCGGAGCCATGTATACAGGGTGGGAGCGGAGCCATGTATATAGGATTGGAGGGTGGGAGCGGAGCCATGTATACAAGGATGGGAGGGTCGGAGTGGAGCCATGTATATAGGATGGGAGGGTGGGAGCGGAGCCATGTATGCAGGGTGGGAGCGGAGCCATGTATATAGAATTGGAGGTGGGAGCGGAGCCATGTATACAAGGATGGGAGGGTGGGAGCGGAGCCATGTATACAGGATGGGAGGGTGGGAGCGGAGCCATGTATATAGGGTGGGAGCGGAGCCATGTATATAGGATGGGAGGGTGGGAGCGGAGCCATGTATATAGGATGGGAGGTGGGAGTGGAGTCATGTATACAGGGTGGGAGCGAAGCCATGTATATGTGGCGCCCCTGAGGGTTCAGTCGCCACAGAGGTGTTGCATCTCAACCAGAGGTGTGACACCTGACTCCCAGGTAAGAAGGAAGCACCCCTAGGACTCCACACCTGCATCCAACACACCATGCCAGCTGAGCATATGGACGTACCCTTAGGGAGGATGGTCTGACTCAGACTGGTTAGCAAGGGTGTAGAGTGGGTGGGTGGAGTTAGCAGCAGCACTTAGGCTGCTAGTGAGAATAGAGAGCAGCCAGTCTCTGACTGAGTCTTCGTCTGAGTTCACCTTAGGGAGAAACTGCTAGAGTCAGCGAAAGGGTCCGAAAAGGCACAGACGTTGGTTTATCCATCCGTGGCCCCATCCTGAAGAAGGACCAAGGCCATCAGGGCACGGCCCCTAGACTAGTGGGAAAGCTTCACGCCCTGCTAGTAAGCCGACGGCGGTGATCACTTTATGGGTCACTGCCACCACCACCAGCAGCATCCACTGGAAGGAAGCTATATAGGACCAAGGACGTACAGCATTGATCTGTTTCCCAACAGGACCGCAGCTTCTGATTCAAAGGACTTTATGGTGAGGTGCTAGGAAGTAGAAAGGAGTAAAGAGCACAGAGAGTGAAGGCCAGAAAGGAACATACTGAGAGGGAGTCCTGGAAGTGCGACCAATCTTCCTGGGGTTACTGGACCACTCACCCGGAGGACACAGTGCCAGGCGGGCATCTGTCTTTTGGCCAAAGACCGTAGTAAAATCTCTGAAACTGCACTTGGACTGTCTCCTAGAATTATTCCAGCGTCGCACATTCCTCTCTGCTACAACCACAAGCACTATTCCCTCACTACCACATCTACCTGCCCTGGAAGGACACAGCCTCACCTGTAGGAGTTTACCATCTAGCTGCATAACACCATCTCTTCCAGAGAACCTGCACAGCAGCGCTGGTCACCCTGACCAGACACTACAGGTGGCGTCACAAATCATTATACGAACATTAATCCCCTGTAAATATCCCCTTTTTGGTGAGCGCCCAGGGTCACGGACCAAGTCGTGGCTGCCATGACATCCCCCATAGAAGTCGACGGGCTCGGTGCCGAGTACCCCACGGCCCTGGCGGGCGACTCATATACAGGGTGGGAGCGGAGCCATGTATACAGGGTGGGAGCGGAGCCATGTATATAGGGTGGGAGCAGAGCCATGTATATAGAATTAGAGGGTGGGAGCTGAGCCATGTATATAGGATTGGAGGGTGGGAGCGGAGCCATGTATACAAGGATGGGAGAGTGGGAGCGGAGCCATGTATATATAATGGAAGGGTGGGAGCGGAGCCATGTATACAGGATTGGAGGGTGGGAGCCGAGCCATGTATACAGGATGGGAGGGTGGGAGCCGAGCCATGTATATAGGATGGGAGGGTGGGAACCGAGCCATGTATATAGGATGGGAGGGTGGGAGCGGAGCCATGTATACAGGATGGGAGAGTGGGAGCGGAGCCATGTATATAGGATGGGAGGGTGGGAGCGGAGCCATGTATATAGAATGGAGGGTGGGAGCGGAGCCATGTATATAGGATGGGAGGGTGGAGCGGAGCCATGTATATAGGGTGGAAGCGGAGCCATGTATATAGGATGGGAGGGTGGGAGCAGAGCCATGTATATAGGATGGGAGGGTGGGAGCAGAGCCATGCATACAAGGATGGGAGGGTGGGAGCAGAGCCATGCATAAATAAACTACATACATATTGTAGAATACCCGATGCGTTAGAATCGGGCCACCATCTAGTATTCTTATAATACCATTCTTAACAGGTCCTCTGTACTATATATTTGATTGCAGTGTATGGAATAAAACGTATATTTAATAAATCTGTTTATCCAATAAATCCAACATGCTAATTATTACTAGGTTAGTCGAGGAGGTGTTGGTTTCCCCAGATTAGTCTTCCAACCAATCATGTTATCACTCCCTTGTGGGCATGAAACATTGTTTGAATCACCACTGGCTCTCTGCAATTGTTGCACTTGCTTGCGACTTTTGTCCTTTCATGTCAGTGTACAATGAAACCAAGTCTACATTCCCTGGCTTCATAGGCGGACTTTGCATGTCTGGGGTGCACATTGTGTCAACGTAATCTGCCATCCATGGAGTAGCCGAAGACACTACTTAGAAGAACACTGTAGGCATAGCTTTGCTCCCTGGACATGCGTAGTGAGCCTATGAAGCTGGGGAACATACACCTGGCTTCATTGCACACTGACATGAAAGGACAAAAGTCCTATTTGCAGAGGGCCAGCTATTACAAATCATGTTACGATCCCAGAGCATTCAGGCTCTGAGATAGAAAGTAGCTTCACAGTTAGGCTGGTGTCACACTTGCGAGAAACTCGCACGAGTCTCGTGCAAGTTTCTCGCATCACACTCGCAAGTGTGACACCGGCCTTAGAAGTCATGTGCGAGATTTGCAAACAGACAGCAGAAGTTGCCTTTTACACCCTGCATTTACGGTATCTTATTTGCATTGGCGGGTTTGGTGATAGCCTGGATCAGGGTGTTGTGCCATAATATCACTATATAGTGGTTTGAACCAATATCTGGGACTTAGACTCTCATGCCATGTTTTTGCTATACAATAAAAACAAACACACAAAGAAATGTATAGCTGAATAATCACATAGATGTATGAAATTCAACAAGTCAAAATGCAAAAAGTTAAGTGGGAGAATGTGAACACTAAAATCTAGTTTTTAATGAAAATGTTTGCATGCATTTTCACACATTTTCTTAACATATATAATTTGGCCTTGGAATGAGGTGTGGCCATGTCTGCAAATAAAATATGAATTTTATCTTGTTCTAATGGAATTTATTGTGTGGTGCACTAACAAGATATGATTGTTACAGAAAAGCACCCTGCTTTCTGGATAACTCTCCATTTACACCGCTGATAAAGCAGACTGTCACAAGCACATTACACTCCCTGACAGAAGTTGTGTTGCTTATCCATGTTATGTAAATCAAAGCTTATAACCTGACATTATATTCATTCATTAGTTTTATAAATTACTCTTTTGAAAGCTGAAACCCTCCCAAATTTGCTTTAGGTTAAGAAAATAAATTGACATCAATGCTGAAATATTGATCATTTAATGAACACAGAATGGTCAGATTTTGGCAAGAAAAAAGTTTTGTCGCATGGTCATATAATGCACCCAATCCTAGTTTACATCCTCACCAGTGCTCAGTAAATGATCGGTTAATTAGTGGGTGTGTATAAAAAGAAACCCAGCACCCCAGACCTTAATAATAATAATCTTTATATAGCGCTAACATATTCCACAGCGCTTTACAGTTTGCACACATTATCATCGCTGTCCCTGATGGGGCTCACAATCTAGATTCCCTATCTGTATGTTTTTGGAGTGTGGGAAGAAACCGGAGTACCCGGAGGAAACCCACACAAACACGGGGAGAACATACAAACTCCTTGCAGATGTTGTCCTAGGCAGGATTTGAACCCAGGACTCCAGTGCTGCAAGGCTGTAGTGCTATCCACTGAGCCACCGTGCCACTTGAACTGCAACTTGAGCTCTGACAACATGTCAAAAATCCACCCTGTGACCAAATCCTGGATTATCAAGAGGTGGCTGGCACCTTTAATGTGTCTCAGCGTCAAGTACAAAGAATTAAAAAAAGATTTGAAGAGACTGGAGATGTGTTTGACAAGCCCAGGTCCGGCAGACTCCGCAAGACAACTGCTCAGGAGGAACGTTTGTTGGTTAGAAAATCCAAAGCTAGCCCCTCTTCCACTGCAGCAGAGCTCCAACAAGCCTGGTCACCTCAAGTCCCTGTGTCAACTAGAACAGTTTGTAGGATTCTGTCCCGAAATGGCCTCCATGCCCCAGAAGCCAGCAGTAAACAAAAGGCAAATAAAAAAACGTGTGGCATTTGCAAAGTCCCACAGCCTGCTAAACAGATGGACGCTGGAAAAGTGGCAGAAGGTGGATTTCTCTGATGAATCTTCAGTAGAATTACACCACAGCCGCCGCAAATACTGCAGGAGACCTACTGGAGCCCATATGGATCCGAAATACACCCAGAAAACAGCTAAATTTGGTGGTGGAAAGATCATGGTCTGGGGTTACATTCAGCATGGGGGTGTGCGAAACATTTGCAAGATGGAAGGCAATATCAATAGCCTAAAATATCAAGACATATTAGCTACCTCTTACATTCCAAATCATAAAAGGATCAAATTCTGCAGCAGGATGGTGCTCCATCTCATACATCCATCTCTACAACAAAGTTCCTCCAGGCAAAAAAGAACAAGATGCTCAAGGACTGGCCAGACCAGTCACCAGACATGAACATCATTGAGCATGTTTGGGGTAGGATGAAAGAGGAAGCTTGGATGACAACTCTGGGAGGCATGTAAGACTGCATTCTTTGCTATTCCTGATGACTTCATTAATAAATTGTATAATCATTGTTGAACAGCATGGATGCAGTCCTTCAAGCTCATGGAAGTCACACAAATTATTAAATATGACTCTAATAGCACCACAATTCATTCACCAATGTTATGCAACATATATTTGTTTTTTAAGATAATTATTTGTTTGAATATCACATTACTTTCTGTGGGCGACAAAACTTTTGTCTTGCCAAAATTTGACCATTCTGTGTTCATTACATAATCAATATTTCAGCATTGATGCCAATTTATTTTCTTAACCTAAACAAAATTTGGGAGGGTTTCAGCTTTCAAAAGAGTAATTTATAAAACCAATGGATGAATTTGACGTCAGGTTATAAGCTTTGATTTGCATAACATGGATAAGCGACATAACTTATCAAATCTTTTTGTACAGTGTATGAAATCTTTCATCTTGGCTACAAGCTTTGCTTTACAGGACCTTGACTACTTTTCTAAAGGGAATGAGAAAAATCAGAGAAAATAAACGTTTACAGCATTAACTTTAATTATTCCATTGAGCACTATCTATGTCACTGTCTGGGCATGTACTTGCAAAGATAAAAGCGGCAATTCTGTGAAAATGGTGCTGATGTGAAAGCTGTTCAATAAAGCAACCTCCCAGAAGCCCTTCTTACTCATTGTTTCAGTAAATGGCAAAGGCCTGAGGGCAAGTCAGGATCTAACTAAAGGTACTGTCACACTAAGCGATGCACCAGCGATCACGACAACGACACGACCTGGCGAGATCGTTGGTCTGATCGCTATATGGTCGCTAGTAGCTTCCAAACAGGAAGATCTCATAAACGACACATCAGCAATCAGCGATCTGTATAACGACCTCGGCGGTCGTTGGGACCTGTCACACAGCATGTATTGTTAAAGATTGAGCGCAACCTTTTCCACGCCCCTCAGCACAGATTGGTGGTCACTGTATGTCAAAAGTCACAGCTCTCACTTAGTGATTGGACGTCCGCGTCATAAAAGACGACACAAGTGGTTCATACGAATTTCCTGCATCGTTCCATACTGCGTCCTACTAGCCTGCTTTGCAGCTACTGCGATCCAGTCTGTGCCGCTATTGCGTTTGCCCTGGATTCATTTTTTCAGGATCCCAAAAACGTCTTGTATAAATGGCAAAGATGAAGCGCTGTAGCGACTCTGACAGGATCGCAAAACCTCACACTCGATTGTATCCTAGCAACAACGCATAAAGTATTAGATGTTGTGGTCACCAATCGGAGCTGAGGGGCGTTAAAACCTAGTCCCGCCTGCGCCGCTGACATGAGTCGCCAACGAAGTCGCTCGTCGTTCATAAAGGGTGTCAAACTCAGCGATTCAGGCTCACCAGCGGGACGCCAACGATCAAAAACGGTCCAGAACGTTTGTGCATGATCAGCGACATCGCAGCAGGGGCCACATCGCTGCTACATGTCACACACAGCGACAACGCTAACGATGTCGCTGCTGCGTCATAAAATCGGTGTCGCTTAAGCGATATCGCTAGCGATTTCGCTTAGTGTGACAGTATCTATACTCACATTGAGTATGATAAAGGGAGGCCTGGCTTTAAGAAAAAATATTAAGAAAAACATTCACGTGTACGTAACAATGACACTCATATTCAGTAATGCAACTAGAGTGCTATAGGCTTTGCTGGAAAATTTGTATCCGGGCCCTCACCAGCATACTGATCATTGTTAGAACCCTCTTGTTAGGTTTTGTTTCAGTTTGCTGGTCACATGACCTTTTTCCCTATTTAGTCTGGCTCCGCCCTTCTGGCTTTGCTGGACTTCATTGTATTATCTACTCTTAAGCTAGCCGGGTGCTTAGGTGCCTTTCTCAGTCAGTTTTGCTTGATCTTTGGATCTCTAAGTAGTTTGTTTTCTGTTTAATTTTTCCCTGCTACAATTTCTGTTAGGAGGTGTCCACCTTTTCTCCCAGTCCCTAGATCTTGTAGGGATTCCTCCCTCGCAACATAGGTCTTCGTTCAGACTAGCTGAGGACTTTAGCGGGTCTGGTCGCAGGATCAGGTTCCCCGTTACATTGTAGGGATCCAGCTTAGTTCTATTGTAGGGACAGAATTCCCATCTTTCCTTAGTGCTTGTAGCAGATCATAACAGTAAGTCCAGCCAAGAAAAAAAAAAAAAAATCTCTAAGGAAAGATTTTCTGTTTCCATCACGGTGTCGGTTCAGGATTTGGCTCAACGCCTACAGGGACTCTCTCTGGAGGTGGCTGAGATCCAGCAACACGTGAGTAGTTGTTCTGGAGCACATTTCGTGGAGCCAAGGGTACGTTTGCCTGATTTATTTTTTGGTGAACAACAAGATTTTTTTTCTTTTAAAAATGCTTGCTTGTTGTATTTCCGTTTGAGACCCAGATCCTTTGGTGATGAATCACAGCGCATAGGGTTCATAATGTCACTTTTGCGCAAAGAGCCTCAGGACTGGGCCTTTTCTCTGCAGCCTGGTGATCCATGCTTTAGATCAGTGGATAGTTTTTTTTCTGCTTTGGGGTTATTGTATGACGATCCTGATCGTGTTTCATCAGCTGAGACAGAATTGAGACGTTTGAGACAGGGATCAGGTAATGTGGAAAAATATTGTACTCACTTCTGAAGGTGGTCCACTCAGGTGGGGTGGAACGATTCAGCTTTGAAAAGTTTATTTCTTGCAGGGTTAAGTGAAAGGGTTAAAGATTTGCTGATTGCTTATCCTATACCTGGTAACTTGCAAGAGGCTATGCAATTAGCCATACGGGTGGATAGGAGACTGCGTGCAAGGGTTAATGAGAGTAAATCTGCCTTGTCAGCTCCAAGTCTGGAGAGGGACTGTACTGACATTGGAGAGCCGATGGAAATTGGAGCAATGGCACCTCACTCTCGGGAAAAAGACCGTAGATTTGCTGAAGGTTTGTGTTTCTATTGTGGCAAGTTTGAGCATTTTATTAAGAACTGTGTGCTTCGTATGAACAAAGAGAAAAAAAAATGAGGTCAGTTTCGCCAGTATAGCTTGTTTAAACAATAAAGGTGTCTTTCTTTCTGCTACCACTGCTGTTGAGGAGGAATTAATGGAGTTTCGGGTATTTGTGGATTGTGGTTCAACTCTCAATGTGATTGATGGGAAATTTTTGGAAAAACAAAAATTAAAACCCAAACTTCTGTCTTCTCCTATTAATGTCGTTTCTGTGGATGGCTCTCCCTTGAAAAATGTTACTCACCATATCTGTGAATTTCCTCTTACTATTAATGCTGTTCATCAAGAGAATTTGGATTTGGTAGTTTTGAATAATTTGCCCTCACCGGTGATTTTGGGGTTATCTTGGTTAAAATTGCACAATCCGGTACTGGATTGGTCTACCAATGAAATTAAGTCCTGGAGTCCTAATTGTTATGACAAGTGTTGTAATGGGCGTATTGCTGCTGTAGTTAAGGGGGAGTTACCTGTACCTATTCAGGATTTTTGGAAAGTTTTTTCTGATAAGGAATCGCAGGTATTGCCTCCTCATAGAGATTATGATTGTGCAATTGAATTTGTCCCTGGAGCGACTCTTCCAAAAAGGTATGCCACACTAAGCGAGATCGCAAGCGAGATCGCTAACGAGATCACTACTGCGTCACCATTTATGATGCAGTAGCGATCTCGTTAGCGACTTAGCTGTGTGATTCCAAACACATCTATCATCAGCGATCTGCATAACGACCTCTACGGTCGTTAGGAAAACCTAGTCCCACCTGCGATGCTGGTGAAGTCGTTCATAAAGGGTGTCACACTCAGCGATTCAGGCTCACCAGCGGGACACCAACGACCAAAAAATGGCTCAGAACGTTCATAAGCAATCAGCGACATGTCAGCAGGGGCCACATCACTGCTACATGTCACACACAGCTAAGTCGCTAACGAGATCGCTACTGCGTCATAAATGGTGACGCAATTGCGATCTCGTTAGCGATCTCGTTTGCGATCTCGCTTAGTGTGGCATACCCTTTAAGAGTCGTTTATTTAATTTGACTATTCCTGAGAGAAAGGCTTTGGAGGAATACATACAGACAAGCTTGGCCGCCGGTCACATTAGGCCTTCTAAGTCTCCTGTGGCGGTTGGATTTTTTTTTGTTAAAAAATAGGACGGCGGTTTACGGCCTTGTCTAGATTTTCGTGAGATTAATAAGATTACTGTACGCAATCCTTACCCACTGCCATTGATTCCTGATTTGTTTAACCAGTTAGTGGGGGCCAAGTGGTTCTCGAAAATTGATCTTCGTTGGGCATACAATTTGTTGCGCATGAAGGAGGGTGACGAATGGAAGACTGCGTTTAACACTCCACTGGTCATTTTGAGAATCTGGTTATGCCTCTTGGGCTTTCCAGTGCTCCGGCATTTTTTCAGAATCTTATTAATGACATCCTTAGACCTTTGATCGGCAGAAGTTTGGTTGTGTATTTGGATGACATTTTGATTTATTCACCGGATTTGGAGTCTCATTGGAGGAGTGTGCGTGAAGTATTACAGTTACTGAGTGATAATTCACTTTTTGCCAAGCTAGAAAAATGTGAGTTCGCTGTACAGAGACTTAGTTTTTTGGGCTACATTATCTCCAGCGAAGGTTTTGAGATGGACCCGGTGAAAGTGCATGCTGTGCAGGATTGGCCTAGACCTATTGGTGTGAAATCAATACAGAGGTTTTTGGGGTTCGCCAATTATTATAGAAAATTCATTAAAAAATTTCTGTGATTGCCAAACCTCTGACCGATCTCACCAGGAAAGGTGCTTATGCGGTTCAGTGGACTACTGAGGCCATTGAGGCTTTGTGTTGCTAAAGGAGAAGTTCAGCTCTGCTCCCATCCTTACGCAGCCTGATGTGACTAAACCATTTTTGGTTGAGGTTGATGCTTCTTCGTGGTGGTCGGCGCGGTGTTGTTTCAGGAAAAGTCGGAGGGAGTACATCCCTGTGCTTTTTTTTCAAAGAAATTTTCTGAGTCTGAACTAAATTATGATATCGGTAATCGGGAATTGTTGGCAATTAAACTCGAATTTGAACACTGGCGTCATTTTTTGGAGGCAGCGGAATTTCCCGTTCAAGTCTTCACCGATCATAAAAATCTGGTCTACCTTGATGCTGCCAAATGCTTGAATGCCCGTCAGGCTAGGTGGGCACTGTTTTTCTCGCGGTTTAATTTTACCGTTACTTACATCCCAGGTACTAAAAATGTTAAAGCTGATGCTTTGTCTCGCAGCTTTTCTCCTATGGTGGGTACTGAGGAGGAGGAAAACATTTTGCAAGAGGGGGTTGTTATTGCTGTTCTGGACTCTGTGTTGGAAGATGAGATTCTTAAAGCACAGGAGAATGCCCCATCTAACACTCCCCATGGGAGGTTGTTTGTGTCCTGGTACCCTGAGGAGAGATTTGTTTGTTGAATGTCATGACTCTCGGTTGGCAGGTCATCCTGGAATCTCTGAGACCAAGAGACTTGTGGGTCGCAGCTTTTGGTGGCCTGGATGGCAGAAGGAAGTCATTAAGTGGGTGCGTCAATGCACGGTGTGTGCTAGATCTAAGTCTTCTTATACTCCTGCTGCGGGGTTGCTTTGCCCTCTGGAGGTCCCCAGTGCACCTTGGACACATTTGGCTATGGACTTTATTACTGACCTTCCCCCCTCTGAGGGTTTCACTGTCATCTGGGTGGTCGTGGACCGTTTTAGCAAGATGTATCACTTGGTTCCTTTCATCAAACTGCCCTGCGCTAAGACTCTCGCTAAGGCCTTTGTCAAGGAAATTGTCAGACTACATGGCGTTCCTACTGACATTGTTTCTGATAGGGGTCCTCAGTTTTTGGCTCGTTTTTGGCGCGCCTTTTGTGACAGGTTGGGAATTCATTTGTCGTTTTCATCCGGATATCATCCTGAGTCTAATGGCCAGACAGAAAGGAAAAACCAGGATGTTGAGAAGTTCTTGCGTTGTTTTGTGACTGATAATCAAGAGGGGTGGTCTGAGTTTCTGCCACTTGCTGAGTTTGCTCTTAACAACCATACATCCGCTTCTGCTGGTTGTTCGCCTTTTTTTTATTGTACTGGGAGACATCCGTCGTTTGGGTCATTTTCCAAGTTGGGATCGGCTGTACCTGAAGAGGAGAATTTTTCTGGTGTTTTGGAGAGAGTTTGGACTGATGTGCGTGCTAATCTTCAGGAGGCTAACAAAAGATCCAAAGTGTATTTTGATAGAAAACGACAAGAGGTTTTGTTTGCTATTGGTGACATGGTTTGGTTGTCCTCTAAGAATCTGCGCTTGAGGATTCCATCTAAGAAATTGGGTCCCAAGTTTGTAGGGCCCTTTAAGGTGCTTCAGGTTATTAACCAATCTGCTGTTAAGTTGGAGCTTCCTACCTCCTGGAAGATTAATCCGGTGTTTCATGTTTGTCTCTTGAAAAAAGCTGAGGTCTCAGATGGAGACGTCTCGGCCACTGTTCACCTGGTGGTGGAGGATGGGCAATATGAGATTTCCCGCATCCTAAATTCTAGACGGTATAGAGGGAGTTTGCAGTATCTCGTCGCTTGGAAGGGTTATGGACCCGAGGATAACTCATGGGTGAGGGCGGATGATGTTTCTGCGTCTAGACTTGTCAGAGCGTTTCACAAGAGGTTTCCGGATAAGCCTAAGGCCTAGGGGATCCGGAGGATCCTCTAAGAAGGGAGGGTACTGTTAGAACCCTCTTGTTAGGTTTTGTTTCAGTTTGCTGGTCACATGACTTTTTTCCCTATTTAGTCTGGCTCCGCCCTTCTGGCTTTGCTGGACTTCATTGTATTATCTACTCTTAAGCTAGCCGGGTGCTTAGGTGCCTTTCTCAGTCAGTTTTGCTTGATCTTTGGATCTCTAAGTAGTTTGTTTTCTGTTTAATTTTTCCCTGCTACAATTTCTGTTAGGAGGTGTCCACCTTTTCTCCCAGTCCCTAGATCTTGTAGGGATTCCTCCCTCGCAACTATAGGTCTTCGTTCAGACTAGCTGAGGACTTTAGCGGGTTCTGGTCGCAGGATCAGGTTCCCCGTTACATCTAGGGATCCAGCTTAGTTCTATTGTAGGGACAGAATTCCCATCTTTCCTTAGTGCTTGTAGCAGATCATAACAATCATATGTACAGGCCTCTATAATAATGACCTCCATCCTGACCCCTATTCTATAATAATGTCCCCCATCCTGTAAGAACATCCCCCGTCCAGGTCCACAACCTGTAATAATGTCCCCAGACCTGGCCCTTTTCTTTAATAAGGTCTCCCCGTCCTGGACCCGACATGGTACCTATGCTGTCATAATGTCCCCCATCCTAACCCAATATTTTAATAATGTTACTCATCCGGATGCCTATCATGTGATAATGTCCCCCCTCCTGGCCCCTATCTTGTAATAATGTCCTTCATCATATAATAATAGCCCCCATCCTTTCAAAAAGCCCCTCATCAGGGCCCCCATTCTGTAATTATGTTCCTATCCTGTAATTAAGTTCTCTGTTCTGGCCCTCATCCTGTAAGCACGTATTATATATTGCCCCCTTCCTGTAATGATGACCCTTATCCTTCCCCTTCCTGTAATAAAGTCGCCATACTAGCCCCTTTCTGTAATAATGTCCCCTGTCCTGCCTTTTCCTGTAACAAAGTCCCCATCTGGGAGCCTTTCCTGTAATAAAGTTCCCATTCCGCAATAATGTCTCCCATTCTGAGTCTCCTCCTATATTGTAATAATGTCTCCCATCCTTTAATACTGCCCACCATCTTGGCCCCTTTATTTAATAATGTCCCCCATTCTGGCCGTTACCTTGTAAAAACTACCCCGTCCTGGACCCACTTTTTAATAATGCCACCTATCCTAGCCCCTATCCTGTAATAATGTCTCTTGTTCTGGCCCTTTTCCTGTAATGTCCCCCATTCTGGTCCTTTTCTTTAATAATTTCCCCATCCTGGCCCCTATCCTGTAATAATGTCAACATCATATAATAATGTCTCTTATCTAAGCCCACATTTTGTAATAATGTCCTTTATCTTGCAATAATGTGCCCAATTTTGTAATAATTCCCTTCGTCTTGATTCTGTCATGGGGCAGTAGTGGGAAAACAGGGGACGAGGAACCTGGGCCCCTGAACTGCCCCTCAGGCTAAGGGGGTGCCCTGTCTTTCCTTAACTTGGGGGTACCCTTGAAGGTAGGGAGGCCCAAGTCACCGACCTGTCCCTAACTCTTGTTTAGCCCTGAGCTAAACCCCCACCCCTCCCCAGGAGGTGAGACAGGGAATAAAGTGAACTGCACCAATATAACCAAAAGGACAGAAAAGACAGACACCTAGGGGTCAAATCAACTAAAAAACAAAACTGAGCTTTCTTTGCTGCAAAGCTCCACACAGCAGGATAAAGTCACCAGATCAAGGTAATAGCTGAAGCACAACCTCACTCAGCAAGGTCCTTCTCCTGCTTGGTTGATCTCCAGAAAGACCTGTATCACCAACAGTCAGCTGAAGCATCAGGTGACTCTATAAAGGGTGGTGGGAGTGGTCACCACCTACATCAGCTGACCCAGCAACACTGCAGTAATGCAATTACGCCAGCAGGCCACCGGGGCAAAAACAGACATTAACCCCCGATGGCCTAAAAGAAAAAAAGTTTTATATGAAAAGCCAGATCTGCCACAGATCCAAAAATGGATCGTGACAGATTCCCTTCCTGTAATTATGTCCTCCATTCTGGCCCCTTTCTGTAATATGCACCTCTGTCCTGGCCCTTTCTGTAATAATGTCCCCATCCTGTAAAAATATCCCCCATCCTGGGCCCCTGGGATTACTAATATCCCCCATCATGGGTGCTTTCTGTAATAATGTCCCCAATCCTAGCTCCCTTCCTGTAATAATGTTCCTCATCCTGCAATAAACTACTCCATCGTGACCCCCATCCTTTAACAATGACACCCATCCTGGCCACTATCCAGTAACAATGTCCCCTACCCTGTGACCCCATTCTGTAATAATATCCCCCATCCTGCACACCTATTCTGTAATAATCTGTCCTTTTCCCCTTTGTCTAATAATGTCCGATGTACTGGCCTTCATCCAGTTAAAATGTCCCTTGTCCTAGGCCCTATCCTGTAATAATGTCCCACGTTCTGGCACCTTACTGTAATACTATCCCCTTGCCTAGTGCTCTTCTCCAAAAGATTTTCTTTTTTTTACAAAAAAACAAAAAACTACTATTCTCACCTGTCTTTGCTCCCATGGTGAGCACTGCAGCGTCCTCTTCCTTCTCAGTAGGCAGAGCATTAGGGCGGATGGCAAATGACAGTGACATCATGACGGCATGCTGAAGTCAGCTGCCAACCTCGGATTTTCAGGCAGGGAGTATAGCTACTGCAATAAATTTGAGTTGAATTGGTTTTTTAGGACACATATTCAGCTGAAACCAAAGCTGACATCAGTGGGCCCCCTGACTCCACAGGGCTGGTCACAGTCGCAACCTCTTCGACTGCAATTGTTATGTCCTTGGTCATACTGAATGACATATTTATGAAGTCACAGAAGAAGAAGCAGAGTTTATGCATTTTTGATCAATTTAAGATCCACCTTTTTGGTTTAAATGTATTAAAACATCAATCAATGTACTATGAGAACAAGATTTTGGCAAATTTTGAGTGGCTGAACTAATCCCAGGAGCTCACAACCAATATGCCTAGAAATTTGGCTCTGACTTTGATTTTCTTTTATTGTGTTTCATAACTGTCTATGGAAGCTTTTATTAGCTACAAAAATGTAAACTGGTTCCTCAAATGCCTTACCTGACTGCTACAATAATTTGTGCCCAAGTGTACATACTATATGTGTCCTTACTTTCGGTACTTCGCTTTCCTCTTGGCTAGAGGAATTCACAGGTGAGTTGTCCAAGAAGACCAGCCTTGGGAAAAAATAGCAATTTTCTAATCGGCATTTTGAGATCACTTTAGCCAAGAGGCAAGGTAAAGAAGGATACATCTGTATCTTCCTCCAGGAGATGTATTAATAAATTGATGACTGGGTATTATCATTCCCTTTGCCAATAGAAAAGTCCCTTCACACACTGACACAGTTTAATCAGTAGTGACTATGTCAGATTGTAAAGAAACTGAATTGTAAAGGCTATGTTCTCACAGCACACTTGTTTCTGAGATTTCGACTAACGAAAATTCCATTGCCTACATCAAAATGGAGATCTAAATGGAGCATGGTGAATAGATTTTGTAAACTCTAGTTAAATGAATGGGACAGCTGTAGAAATGTCTAAGAAAATCTGCCATATTTAGCATCGCTGTTACCCCTTTATATGTGTTAATCCTGAACAATTTTTGTAGAAATATTAAGATACCTTAAATTGTCAAGCAGAGAAACATTTCCTGAAAATAAAAACAGATTTGAAAATACTATGAGGTGTTAGATTTTGGGGACAGTTCCCCTTGAACATCAGAATAAATGTCTTCAATGATGAATTGTTGTGCCAATTTCCACTATGCTCATTAATGCCATCTGGTCCTGTGCCATGAAACTCAAAAGACGTTTTACAATTTTATGAAAGGGACTACAGGAAGATTCTGGCTTACTGTCTATAAAAACAAAATTAAATTTAAAAAGTTTTTTCCTTTGCAGAAAGAATGATGGCAACACACCTCTCCACCTGTTGTACTAAACAAGGCTCTTTTATTCTCAGCTAGTGTGTATTCATGCAGCAACTTTACATTTGAGTCTGTTGGCAGAAAATGCACAGGGGGGATCATAGATTTCTATGCCAGAGCAAGGTCAATACTACACGTGGTGTATTACACATACTGATCCCCCAAAACATCTCCTTCTATTTCCATTTATAACCCTGTTTATCACAAGTATGAGTACATGTATAGTTGTAAGGATGTGGGCTGTCTTACCCTGTTCCTACCCTGTAGTGTGAAAAATGTTATGCGTTTTATGCATTTAATATGTATATGTATAATCCCTATGTAATATGTTATGGTAATGTGTAGAATAGCGGGCCAAATGCCGAAACCCCATGATAGTGTATAAAGATAAGTGTTTATAGATAAAAGGCAGCAAGGGTTATTAGTAATATACTGTAGGAGATAGGAAATAGATAAGGATTAGTTAATGTTAGGTAGAGGCTCGCAGTTGGGAGGGGAATAGTGTCAATAAAAGTAGATGTACTTCATGGTTATGGGTGGTTAGGAGCAGAGGAAGGTTTTAGCAAGTTCTTCGTGGAGTTCAATCGCAGTGGGATGCTAGGGTCAACATGGGGTTATAACTTGGGGCAGTGAACTGCCATGCAAATCCCCCATGCGGATCCCTTCGTCAGGCTCGGAACCTCGAGATTGTCACTGGGACATCGAGCACCTGCAGGTCTGCATTGGAATATGGACACAGATCCTCAAAGGTGGAGGATGATGGAATGCAGGTGCAGTGCCACCGATGGAGAGGGATTCCTAGAAGTAGTGGGGACAGCAGTAAAAGGGATGCTCTATCGGGAGCGAGTGCTAGTAATGAAGTTATGTCTGGTACTTGAGGGAATGACTGACCTGTGGTGCCCTATACCACATTCTCCACTGTAATGACTGTGAACTGTTTAGTAAAAGTTTGACTGTTGAAAAGCACATGGTGTCCTTGGATTGTGTGCGTCAGATCCTGAAGATGAAGCATAGAGTCAGCGGAGGCCTGTGGCCCACAAGTGAGTGTGATGCAACCCACACCTAACAGCACACTGGGTACAGGACACAATTTTCCTGTAGGGTGCCAGAGCATACAGAAGCAGCAGCTCGTCCACGACTACCCCGCTCGGGCACCTTACATAGTCACCAAAATGTTTCTGCTCAACAGCTCTAAGTGGGGTGTGCAACGATGAAGAGGATATATGGCAGCTTAGGATAAATATACACACAACACAAATCTTAAACAGTAGCCAGACTTGAAACATATTTAGAAGACACAGATATTCTGCTGTAAGTTCTACTTAAAGGGAATCTGATAGCAGGTTTTTGCCACCAATCTGAGAGCATCATGATGTACCACTACCACTGGTTGGCAGCTTTCTCTGTAGAACCCCACCACTACCACTAGTTGGCAGGATTCTCTTTATATGGGCAGAAAACTGTCACTCAGTGGTGTGGATGAGGTTATACAGAACTCATGAATATGCTTGACTACTTGGCAGCATTCTAGTCTTCTAATGATAATCTCCTGCTGACAAAACTGTGATTTTATCAAAATTACACTAAAGGTACTGCCACACTAAACAATCCCGCTAGCGATCACAATAACGACGCATACTAATGCGATCGCTAGCGGGATTGTTTCTATATCGCTAAATGCGGCCACATTTAGCGATATAGTTAACGACGCTATCGCCGTTAGCGATCTTCTTAACGACTTTAGCGGTACAAAAGTACCGCTAAATCGCTAAGAAAAGGTGCCACACAGCGATTAGATACTTACCCAGCGGGAGCGTCGACGAGAAAATAGGGTCCGGAACGATTCCAGCGACGAGCGAGATCACAGCAGGAAGCTCGTCGCTGGAAGCTGCCGCACTGAACAACATCGCTAACGGGATCGCTAAATAGTGACGTTTTTTAGCGATCCCGTTAGCGATATTGTTTAGTGTGGCATACCCTTAAGCAGCTCAGTAAGTAACACTTCCCTGTAATCAGGGTCTCTGCCCCATACATTATGCTGCTCTCAGATTAGGTGGCAAAAAACCTGTTGACAGATTCCCTTTAAATGACAGTTCTCCATAAAACTTAATAAGTAAGCACCAACTATCATTTTCTCTCTCACTAATGGGAAAATCTGTGTTCACTGAAAATAAATTTTTACCTGTGAATTGAAAATTATGATTGATCAGTCCAGGAGAGAAATAAGCATATTTCTCTGATAAGATATATTACAAAGTTCCTGATTTCTCACGTACTATTAATTTTTGAAAGAAAATAAAATGACCGTTACTCTTTAAGTACCCAGTAAGTGCCAAAAAACGATAACAGCTACTATATGTCAGACATGTTTTCAATCCTTGATAGACCCCAGCTGAAGTCAGGGGGTGGGGAGTTCTGGTATTTCTGATGGTAAGAATAGTGCTGCAGACTGCTATTATTAATTTCAGAAATCTTGGACCCCCTGACAGACTAGCAAAAATGTCAGCATGACCGTTGTGCAACGAAAATAGATTATATACTTTTTTGCCTTATCAGGACGGCATCTTCTCACTATAACCACAGTATTCAATAAAGCTGTTCAGTTCAATGCTTTTTCTCTCATTCCAACCATCTGTGAGAAAAAAACTGCAGCAAGCATTACTTACATACCAGAATCGTGCATGTAAATGACTGTCAGCTCCTGAACTTGTTTGATATAGTCGGAAGAGCCCATGTATAACACTCAGAGCCAGTCATGTCCAGCGTTGGGCTGGAGCACCTTGGGCCCACCAGAGAAAATCATTCTTGGGGCCCACTATGTAGCTACATAGAAATAAATACAAGACCACCAACTCTGCGATATAACACGCTAATCTCAGGGCATAACATAAGGTAGTACACGTCTTAATGATATAGCAGGAGTTGGCGCCCACATTTTGGTTTAAACTCAATGATAAATGTTCCCTGGTGTATTAACCACTAGGCCAATGTGCTATAGCACCAGTGAAGTGGAGGGGATTTTATGATATCTCATCTATATTCTGAGAAAATCCACGGCGGGAATTGACTGATGCAGATTTAACATATTCACCACCAATTTCATACTTTGCAATACAAAGAATCAGGTCAGTGGTAAAGGTGCGATATTACATAGTAGTAAATGCAGCAATGTCTGCATAATGACTGTGTGGCTATTTCAGCTGTTAATTTGCTGTTTGATTTCTACAGCAAATACATTATGTGAATGCCCCCTCTTCTAGTGTTAGGGGTCCTAAATCACTTATGTATGATACTGGAGTAATATCAAAAGAGCTTTCCCTCACATTCCCCATACACTTTTTACAGAAATCTCTCTGCCACCTATAAGGCCATAACTTTTTATAAAGGGCCTCATTTTGTTAGCAGTAGGGAAAGAAAAGTTTTAGTCCGGGTGATAAAGGGGGAGAGGGGCTCAATCAGGGTGATAGAGAGGGAGGTGGCACTGCCAGGGGTGACACAGAGGGAGGTGGTGCAGTCAGGGTGATAGAGAGAGAGGTGGCACTGCCAGGGTGATACAGGGGAACGGGGCTCAGTTGTAAGGGGATTGAATAATGCCTATTATTATAAAATGGTACTGCTACACTTAAATGTGTATTACTATTGTTCTGCACTGATATTGCTACACTTGAATGTGTATTACCATGTTGTAAATTGTATATTTTTATTCTTGTATATACTGTATGTGTACAGTAATATAACATGTTTTTTATCACTGTGAAATATATCTATGTTTAGACTTAGGGTAAGCATAGTGGTTAGTTTTGGCCACTAGATGGTGGCATCATAAAACATTATATGGGTAATTAGAGTATAGGATAGGAAATAGTTAAAGATAGGAGGGGCTGCTGTGTGGTAAGTCAGGAATGTTTTCGTAGAGTAGTTAGGGCTTAATGCCCAAGACATCCAGACGGGCCATAGGCCCTGGACACCGCAGCAGCCAGATAACTTTTACAAGAAGATCTACAGCCATTCAGAGTCCCTTAGGGACAGAAGAACAGTGTACAGCAGCACAGTTTCAGCAGCTTGGAGTGGGAACAAGGAAACGGTCCAGGAAGTACTGGACGCAGATTGTTCAAGATGTGGCATATCATTGCATGGGCAGACGTACTCAGATCCGGGTGAAACGGATGAGGGAGTCCCCAGAAGTAGTGAGACTGGACAAGGAGAATGCTGCTGTACCGCCTAAGATGCTATTACCCCGTAATGTACTCGAGGACGTAGAAGGAAGCGCAGGGAAAGTGCAAGGAGTGAACTGTGTGGTACCGATTGCTGTCCCTGTATCTGACAAGAATGTGCTGAAAGTATGCCTAGTAAAGTTCTTCGTTTTGCATTGGAACCAGACTGTGTCTTAGTTATTATGGAACCAGCTACCGAAGGTCCCCAGTGCCACACAGGAGGAGTCCCTGATGGAGCAGTAACAGAAGACACAGGTACGCTGCTGAGGGGACAATATTTTCAAGTAAGAGGCCAGGGCCCTGATGTAACTAAGGGCTCGGCCACGACTACACCCCTGGTCGACTTTTACACAGTCAGTCAAGGGTGATACGGGGATGTGGCGCAGTCAGGGGTGATACAGGGGGAGGGGACACAGTCAGTCGGGGGAGCGGGGCTGAGAAAGGGTGATACAGAGGGAGGTGATGCAGTCAGTCAGGAGTGATTCAGGGGGGAGGTGGTACAGACAGGGTGATACAGTGAGGTGGCGCAGTCAGGGTGATACAGAGGGAAGGTGGCGCAGTCAGGGTGATACAGGGGGAGGCGGCGCAGTCAGGGTGATACAGAAGGAAGTGGCGCAGCTAGGGGTGATACACGGGGAGGGGACTTGTGAACGTGTTGGAGACGACTTCGGAGCTGAGGCTCACTCTGGTGGTACCTGAGGGTATTGAACCTATGTTGAACAGCAGGAGTTCTCCACCTGCAATGGATGAATGGTTATCAGGGAGGACGGACTGGCCTGATATAAGTGAGCTGGCCTCCCATGATCCTCGCCGGTGATCAATTGTTACTTCCTGGTTCCTGGTCTGTGTTCGTGTTTTCCTCTTGTCTAACCGCCATTATATGTTTGGGGGCTTCCTAATACTTTGGTGCTCTACTCTGGGGCAGTTAGCTTTCCTCTTTCCATCTACAGGGGTAGCTAATCTCTCCGGCTGTGACGAGGCGTCTAGGGCAACATAGGAACATCCCACGGCTGCTTCTAGTTGTGCGGTTAGTTTAGGGATCTGCATTAGATACCAACCTCTCTGGTGTTTGGCTGCGTTTTTTGCTCCTGCCCTCCTCAGCTACCAAAACATAACAGGGGACATAGTCAGTCAGGGGTGATACAGGGAGAGGTGGTGCAGTCAGAGGAAATACAGGGGGAAAGAGGCTCAATCAGGATGATACAGGGGGAGGTGGCGCAGTCAGGGGTGATACAAGGTTAGAGGGGCTCAGTCAGGGTGATTCTGGGGCAAGGGGGTTCAGCAGGGCTGATACGGGGAGGGGGTGCAGTCAGGGGTGATACATGAGGGGATCAGCAGGGGTGATACGGGGGAGGGGGTGCAGTCAGGGGTACGACATGAGGAGGCGGCGCAGTCAGGGGTAATACAGGGGCTCAGTCAGGATGAGCCAAACATAACAGGGGACATAGTCAGTCAGGGGTGATACAGAGGGAGGTGGTGAAGTCAGAGGAAATACAGGGGGAAAGAGGCTCAATCAGGATGATACAGGGGGAGGTGGCGCAGTCAGGGGTGATACAAGGTTAGAGGGGCCCAGTCAGTGTGATTCTGGGGCAAGGGGGTTCAGCAGGGCTGATACGGGGGAGGGGGTGCAGTCAGGGGTGATACATGAGGAGGGGATCAGCAGGGGTGATACGAGGGAGGGGGTGCAGTCAGGGGTGCGACATGAGGAGGTGGTGCTGTCAATGGTAATACAAGGGGAAAGAAGCTCAATCAGGATGATACAGGTGGTGCAGTAAGGGGTGATAAAGGGGTAGAGGGGCTCAGTCAGGGTGATTCCAAGGCGAGGGGATCAGCAGGGGTGATACGAGGGAGAGGGTGCAGTCAGGGGTGATATAGGAGGAGGGGGTGCAGTTAGGGGTAATACAGGGATAGAGGGGCTCAGTCAGGGTGATTCTGGGGTGAGGGGATTCAGCAGGGCTGATACAGTGGAAGGGGCTCAGTCAGGGGTCATATAGTGGGAGAGGGCTCAGTCAGGGGTGATACGGGGGAGGTGGTGCAGTCAGGGTGATTCAGGGGTGAGGGGGTGCAGTCAAAGATGATATAGAGGGAGGAGGGGCTCAGTCAGGGGTGATAGAGAGGGAGGGGTGCAGTCAGTCAGGAGTGAAAGGAGAGATGAGGTAATGGGGCCATCATTTATCCCTAAGTAACTTAGCCTCTCTCCTTTTATCACCCTTGACTTAAGGCCCCCCATTTACACTTACTTTTAGGCTGGCAAGGGGGGCCCTTGTTCAATCTTTGCAGCTGTAGCAGGGAGTTCTCTATCTCCCTCTGCTGCTTCCACTGTGGGGGAGGGGAGAGCGCGTTATGGATGACAGCAACTTATTACCCGAGCTGTGCTGTTCAGCCGGTGAGATGAGGACACAAACAAAGCTAACACTGTTGTGAACGTGTTGGAGACGACTTCGAAGCTGAAGCTCCCTCTGGTGGTTGCTGAGGGTATTGAACCTTTGTTGAACATCAAAAATCCACCACCTGCAACTGACGATTGGTTATCAGGTGGGACGGACTGGCCTGATATAAGTGAGCTGACCTCCCATGGTCCTTGCCGGTGATCAATTGTTCTTCCTGGTCTAGGTTGGAATTCAGCTTGCTTTTCTGCTGTCTCCTGCTTGCATTCAGATAAGTCACTTTCAGCTTTTTTTACTGTGGTTTGAATTTCCTTGTTTTTTTGCTGCATTGCTTTTTGAGTTCAGCCGGGTCCCCTTTGGGGGGCTTGGGCTGGTCTCCGTTCTCTTTTTGTATTTGTTCATTTGCTCAGTTTTTGTGAAATTTTATTGCTGGGTAGCTACATGTCCACACCAGAGATCTGATATAGGTGGTCGAGACTGTGTGGTCTCAGCATTTTTTGGATTCAGAAGTGTTGGAGTTTTTCCTAGGGTTTTTCTGGGTTGCAGATGGTATTCTCTCCTGTGCTGTCCTATCTAGACAGTTTTGGGCCCCAGCATTTGCTCAATCTATTTTCTGTCTGTGTTCGTGTTTTCATCTTGTCTAACCGCCATTATGTGTTTGGGGGCTTCCTATTCTTTTGGGGCTCTACTCCGGCAGTTAGCTTTCCTCTTTCCATCTTCAGGGATAGCTATCTCTCCGGCTGTGTCGAGGCGTCTAGGGCACCGTAGGAACGTCCCACGGCTGCTTCTAGTTGTGCGGTTAGTTTAGGGGTCTGCAATCTATTAGTTTCCAACCTCTCTGGTGTTTGGCTGCCTATGCGCTTTTTTGCTCCTGCCTCCTCAGCTACCAAAACATAACATAACACTGACTGGCTGTGCTCTGTCCATTCAGTGTTAGCCTTATCAAGAGCTGCTCCACTCTCCCTGCTTGTTCATCGCAGGGAAGAACATACAAAGTCATCAGGACACAGGAGCGCGCTTTTACTTACAAATAGTGTGCCGCAGTCTGCAGCAGCCAAACATGTCAGCTGTTATCAATGATGCCCGCACTGCTCTCTGAGTAGCTCTGAGCACCGAAGCCGAGTAGTGGTGATGTCACGCTGGGAGGACGTCCTGCTCGCAGCTCCTCCCAGTCAGAGAGCAGTGTGGTTTCACTGATAACACAGATGACACGCTCGCCTGCTGCAGACTGCAGCACACTGTTTGTAAGTAACACAGCGCTCTTGCGTTCTGATGACTTTTACTGTCACTGCTTTGCCCAATAAGTGAAATTGATATTCACCCCTCTCCACGCCCATGGGGGCGTGGGAAGCAGTGAATATTCATTTCTCTTTAGCTGCGGGGACAGACTTTAGCCATAGCATCCAGCTTCTGCTTTAGCTGCGGGGACAGACTTTAGCCATAACAGCCGGCTTCTGCTTCCTGTCACCGATAGGGGTTTGTTATAAGTCTCCTAAAATAATGGAAGCAACAGAGAATATCCTCGTAAAGCAAATAGATGAAGCAGCGACTCAAGGAGAAGTCATTATTATGGGGGACTTCAACTACCCTGAAATATATTGGGGAACAGAAACCTGCAATTCCAGCAAAGGTAATAGGTTTTTGACAACTATGAGAGACAATTACCTTTCACAACTAGTTCAGGACCCAACAAGAGGGGAGGCACTGCTAGACCTAATATTAACCAACAGGCCAGACCGCATATCAAATATAAGGGTTGGAGGTCACTTGGGTAATAGTGATCACAAAATAATAAGCTTTCATGTATCCTTTAAGATGTGTAGTCGAGGGGTTACAAGGACACTAAACTTCAGAAAGGCAAATTTCCAACGGATGAGAGATGATCTTAGTGAAATAAACTGGGACGAAATCCTGAGACATAAAAATACACAAAGAAAATGGGAGACATTTATTAGCATCCTGAATAGGACCTGTGCACAGTATATACCCTATGGGAATAAACATGCTAGAATTAGGAGGAAACCACTATGGCTAAATAGAGCTGTAAGGGGCGCAATAAGTGACAAAAAGGAAGCGTTTAGGGAATTAAAGCAAGTAGGTAGTGATGAGGCATTAAATAAATACAGAAGACTGAATAAATTCTGTAAAAAGCAAATCAAGACAGCAAAGATTGAGACAGAGAGACTCATTGCCAGAGAAAGTAAAAATAATCCCAAAATATTCTTTAACTACATAAATAGCAAGAAACTAAAAAATGATAGTGTTGGTCCCCTTAAAAATAGTCTGGGTGAAATGGTGGATGAGGATGAGGAAAAAGCCAATATGCTAAATGACTTTTTTCAACTGTATTTACACAAGAAAATCCTATGACAGATAACATGATCAGTGATAAAAAAAAATTTCTCCATTAAATGTCACCTGCTTAAACCAGCAGGAAGTACGGCGGCATCTGAAAATCACTAAAATTGACAAATCCCCGGGCCCGTATGGGATACACCCCCGAGTACTGCAGGAATTAAGTACAGTCATAGATAGACCGTTATTTTTAATCTTTAAAGATTCCATAATAACGGGGTCTGTACCACAGGACTGGCGTATAGCAAATGTGGTGCCAATATTCAAAAAGGGGGCAAAAAATGAACCTGGAAATTATAGGCCAGTGAGCTTAACATCTACTGTGGGTAAAATCCTGGAGGGTTTTTTTAAGAGATACTATATTGGAGTATCTGAGGCTGAATAGCCTCATGACACAGTATCAGCATGGGTTTACGAGGGACCATTCTTGTCAGACTAATCTGATAAGCTTTTATGAAGGGGTAAGTTCCGGACTGGACTAAGGGAACGCAGTGGACGTGGTGTTCATGGACTTCTCAAAAGCTTTTGATACGGTGCCACACAAAAGGTTAATACATAAAATGAGAACAATGGGGATAAGGGAAAATATGTGTAAGTGGGTTAAGAACTGGCTCATGGATAGGAAACAAAGGGTGGTTATTAATGGAGCACACTCGGACTGGGTCACGGTTAGCAGTGGGGTACCACAGGGGTCAGTATTGGGGCCGCTTCTCTTTAACATATTTATTAAAGACCTTGTAGGGGGCATACAGAGTAGTATTTCAATATTTGCAGATGACACTAAACTCTGTAGGGTAATAAATACAGAGGAGGACAATTTTATATTACAGGAGGATTTATGTAAACTAGAAGCTTGGGCTGATAAATGGCAAATGAGCTTTAATGGGGATAGATGTAAGGTCATGCACTTGGGTAGAACAAACAAGATGTATAATTATGTGCTTAATTGTAAAACACAGGGCAAAACTGTCACTGAAAAAGACCTGGGTGTATGGGTGGACGACAAACTCACATTTAGTGGCCAATGTCAGGCAGCTGCTGCAAAGGCAAATAAAATAATGGGATGCATTAAAAGAGGCATAGATGCTCATGAGGAGAGCATAATTTTACCTCTATACAAGTCACTGGTGCGACCACACTTAGAATACTGTGTACAGTTCTGGTCTCCGGTGTATAAGAAAGACATAGCTGAACTGGAGCGGGTGCAGAAAAGAGCGACCAAGGTTATTAGAGTACTAGGGGGGTCTGCAATACCAGGACAGGTTATTACACTTGGGGTTATTTAGTTTGGAGAAACGAAGGCTTAGGGGTGATCTTATTACAATGTATAAATATATGAGGGGACAGTACAAAGACCTTTCTAATGATCTTTTTACTCTTAGATCTGTGACGGGGCATCCTCTACGCCTGGAGGAAAGAAGGATTAGTCATAATCACAGACGTAGATTCTTTACTGTAAGAGAAGTGAGACTATGGAACTCTCTGCCGTCTAATGTTGTAATGAGTGATTCCCTACTAAACTTTAAGAAGGCACTGGATGCCTTTCTTGAAAAGTATAATATTACAGGCTATCTTCACTAGTTTCCTAGATATTGCGTTGATCCAGGGAGCTAGTCTGATTGCCGTATGTGGAGTCAGGAAGGAATTTTTTTCCCCAATGTGAAGCTTACTGTTTGCCACTTGGGTTTTTTTTGCCTTCCTCTGGATCAACATGTTAGGGCAAGTTAGGATAGGATATGGGCTGAACTAAATGGACTTAAAGTCTTCCTTCAACCTTAATAACTATGTTACTATGTTACTATGTTACACGCTGCTGCTCCACCCCCATAGCAGCTGCCCATTGGCTGGGGGCCCCTGGAGCAGTGGAGGCCCTAGGCAGCTGCTGGCCAGTATGCCAGCAGGTGTCAGTGCCTGGGCCCACCGGAGAATCCTCCGGTTCACCGGTGGGCCAGTCCGACTCTGGGTCTGTTAATTGCAGAAATGATTGGCCCGAGTCCTCATATGCTAGTCTGCAGCCAACATTAAAGGGTTTGTCCACTTCTCTGACAACTCCTTCTCAATTGCTATTATCCCACTTCTAAAATAAAAACAGCCAATACTCACCTCCGGTTTTGTCACCGTTCTAGCGATAATGGCATTGGCTCGCATGACGTTATGTCATGTGAGCCCTGCAGCCTATTAGCAATTGCACCACTTTCACTTTCTTTGGACGAAACTGACAACCGGATGAATGTTCGTTACGTCCGAAGAAAGCAAAAGTTATGCGACCATCTATTGGGTGCAGGGCTCACATGACAAGTACCGGGAGAACCAGTGCTGTCAGTAGTGTTGAGCATTCCAATACTGCAAATATCGGGTATCGGCCGATATTTGCTGTATCGGAATTCCGATTCTGAGTTCTGATATTTTTGTCATATCGGATACCGAAATCTGAGTTTTCCGACCAAGTTTATGGGAGTTCCTGTGTCACAGAACGAAGTACGTGACACAGGAACTCCCCAAAACTGTCACGGTCAGTGTCGGTCGGGTCTGTCAGGTGTCAGGACTCAGCAGAGTCCGCACTTACCAGTCAGAAGATCTCCTTCCCCGGCGGTCACGTCCTCCTGTATGGCCGCCATTACCCTGTCCCTGGCGGTCACATGCAGAATCTCGCGATAACTGCAGTGACTGCCGGGTACTGGGTAATCTCGGCCAGCTGTACTCTCGCGACAGCTGGCCGTAAACCAGTCTGGATTACGTCACCGCCGGGGACGCAGCTCAGTTAAGCAGCTCTGCTCCATGTGGATGTCAGGCTCAGCCTGGTATGCAGATGTAGCAGAGCTGGACTCGTCATGGGACACTCGTGACTTTGGACTGCGTCGGACAGGGAGTATTTGTGTTGGTTTATTATTTTTGTTTTTTTACAGGAGATCGATGGCGTCGCAGGAATGGGAGTGTAATAAAAATAATGAAAACTGTGTGGTATTTTATTTCATTAAAAGACTTTTTTCTTGCTGTGTTTTTTTTTTTTAAATTTACAAACTATGATTAATAATGGATCGGTGTCTTATTGACGGCTTATTGTCACCGATCAATCAAAGGTGACATTAACCCCTTGTTACCCCGCTTGCCACCGCTACAGGGCAAGTGGGAAGAGCCGGGTAAAGTGCCACAATTGGCGCATCTTTGGATGCGCCATTTGTAGGGCTGCTGCAGCCTGGTATTTTTAGGCTGTTGAGGGCCAAAATCCATGGGCCTTGACGGTCTTTTAATACCAGGCCGCAGCAGTCTGCATTTTACTTGGCTGGTTAACAAAAATAGGGGGATCCCCACGCCATTTTTTTTTCGAGGGGATCCCCTATTTTTGTTAACCAGTCAAGATAAGCAGACTGCTGTGGCCTGGTTTTATCAGACTTGCAAGGTCCATGGATATTGGCTCCTTAACAGCCTGAAAAACCAGGCCTCAGTAGTCTGCTTTATCAGGCTGGTTAACAAAAATAGGGGGGACCCCATGCAATTTTTTTTTAGAGGGGATCCCCTATTTTTGTTAATCAGTTCACTTCAGGTCAGCCGGGATTCCCTCTGACATCACTGATGCTGTGGGTGTCCCTGGCTGACCTGAAGTGAAAGTGGAAAGCAATCAATTATGCTAACCACTTCCTCTCCTGTCAGCCAGGAGAGGAGCTCATTCATTCGGGGGTTTACTGTGAGACTGTCAGCATTAGCTGCAGTCTCTGCAGTAAACATTAACCCTTTCAGAAGGATTACATAGGGGACCTGACTGAACATCGGATAGGTAAGAATAATGTTGCTTTATTATTTTATTTTTATTACAGGTGAACAAGAGCTTCGCAAGGAATGGCAGTAAAATAAAATATTGTCAAAAACTGTGTGTTTATTTCATTAAAATGATTTTTTATTAAAGTGTGTGTTTTATTTTTATTTCATACAATAGGATTAATAATTGATAGTTGTCTAATTGACAGCTCTCAATTATTAACTTGGCTTAAAGTCACCTTTCAATAGGAAGGTGGCTTTAACCCATTATTAACCCATTCGCCACCACTACAGGGCAATGGGAATAGAAGGGCTAAGTGCCAGAAAGGGCGAATCTAATTATAGATTTGCCTTTTCTGGGGTGTCTGGGGGCAGATGTTAGTATTTATATTTATAGTTCATACACTTCTACATAGTATAATAGCCGCTAATTCAATTCCCGGCTTTTGTGAAAATACAGAATCCGACATGAAATGACACATGGTGTACATAGAGTTAACCATGTCATTTCATGTTGTTTGATATATTGTTTTCACTAACAATTACATGAGTGTATGTGTGCAAAATTTGACACATGTAGGGGTTAATTAAAGGTGTAAATTCGTAGCAAAAAAGTCCTTTTTTTTACAACGAATTTACACCTTTAATTAACCCCTACAGGTGTGAAATTTTGCACACATACACTCATGTAATTGTTTGTGAAAACCAGATATCAAACTACATGAAAAGACATGGTTAACTCTATGTAAACCATGTGTCATTTCATGTCGGGTGCTTCTGTATTTTCACAAAAGCCGGCATTACCCGGCAATTGAATCAGAGGCTATTTTACTATGTAGAAGTGTATGAACTATAAATATATGTATATATATATATATATATGTCACAATGACATGTGTATATATATATATATATATATATATATACAGTCATGGCCAAAAGTTTTGAGAATGACACAAATATTATATTTTCACATGATCTGCTGCCCTCTGGTTTTTATGTGTGTTTGACAGATGTTTTTATCACAGACAGAAATATAATAATTGCAAACATATGAGTAACAAAAGCTTATATTGACAGTTAGAATGAGTTAATGCAGCAAGTCAATATTTGCAGTGTTGACCCTTCTTCTTCAGGACCTCTGCAATTCTCCCTGGCATGCTCTTAATCAACTTCTGGACCAAATCCTGACTGATAGCAGTCCATTCTTGCACAATCAATGCTTTCATTTTGTCAGAATTTTTAGGTTTTTGTTTGTCCACCCGTCTCTTGATGATTGACCACAAGTTCTCAATGGAATTAAGATCTGGGGAGTTTCCAGGCCATGGACCCAAAATCTCTATGTTTTGTTCCCTGAGCCATTTAGTTATCACCTTTGCTTTATGGCAAGGTGCTCCATCATGCTGGAAAAGGCATTGTTGTTCGCCAAACTGCTCTTGGAGGGTTGGGAGAAGTTGCTCTTGGAGGACATTCTGGTACCATTCTTTATTCATGGCTGTGTTTTTAGGCAAGACTGTGAGAGAGCCGATTCCCTTGGCTGAGAAGCAACCCCACACATGAATGGTTTCAGGATGCTTAACAGTTGGCATGAGACAAGACTGGTGGTAGCGCTCACCTTGTCTTCTCCGAATGAGGCGTTTTCCTGATGTCCCAAACAATCGAAAAGGGGATTCATCAGAGAAAATAACTTTACCTCAGTCCTCAGCAGTCCACTGCCTGTACCTTTTGCAGAATATCAGTCTGTTCATGATGTTTTTTCTGGAGAGAAGTGGCTTCTTTGCTGCCCTCCTTGTGACCAGGCCTTGCTCCAAGAGTCTCCACCTCACAGTGCGTGCAGATGCACTCACACCTGCCTGCTGCCATTCCTGAGCAAGCTCTGCACTGCTGGTAGCCCGATTCCGCAGCTGAAACACTTTTAAGAGACGGTCCTGGCGCTTGCTGGTCTTTCTTGGGCGCTCTGGAGCCTTTTTGGCAACAATGGAACCTCTCTCCTTGAAGTTCTTGATGATGCGATAGATTGTTGACTGAGGTGCAATCTTTCTAGCTGCGATACTCTTCCCTGTTAGGCCATTTTTGTGCATTGCAATGATGACTGCACGTGTTTCTTTAGAGATAACCATGGTTAACAGAAGAGAAACAATGATGCCAAGCACCAGCCTCCTTTAAAGTGTCCAGTGGTCTCATTCTTACTTAATCATGACAGATTGATCTCCAGCCATGTCCTCATCAACACCCACAAGTGTGTTAATGGAGCAATCACTGAAAAGAGGTTAGCTGGTCCTTTTAAGGCAGGGCTGCAATGATGTTGAAATGTGTTTTGGGGGATAAAGTTCATTTTCTAGCCAAATATTGACTTTGCAAGTAATTGCTGTTAAGCTGATCACTCTTTATAACATTCTGGAGTATATGCAAATTGCCATTAGAAAAAGTGAAGCAGTAGACTTTGTAAAAATTAATATTTGTGTCATTCTCAAAACTTTTGGCCATGACTGTATATATGTATTCTATGTGTGTATATTTAGTGTTTACAAGGAAAGAAAGGTTTTTTTTAGTTCCGCTATTTCTGTCCCATTGACTTGCATTGTGTTTCCGGTATCGGATCGGCGATACCCGATACTTTTTGAGTATCGGGCCAATCCAATCCGATCCGATATTTTAGGATATCGGGCAGTATCGCTCAACTCTAGCTGTCAGTGCAGGAACAGCAGCGGCAGTAGGTATAGGCTGATGTTTTTTTATAAATGGAATATAGCAATTATAAAGGGGTTGTCCAAGTAGTGGAAACCCCTTTAAAGAGCATTAAAGAGACTGAAGCCTGTAATTTATTTGATATTAGTATTCGGTCGGTGCTAATCTGTTAATAATGGAGTCTGCTAATAACGGAGTACGTCAACTCCAGACAGCTGACGTTGGGTTGGCCCACTAAGAACATTTATCTCCTATCCATAGTATAGATGATAAAAGTGTGATCGATGGTGGTCTCATTGCTGAGGCCACTATTGATAACAAGAATGCTTTCTTGTCTGGAAAAAAAGGCATTCCAACAGAACAGTGATATAACAATTACTGGACTAGAGGAGGCAGCAATATAAACGTGAGGACTGTACAGGATAAAATAAGCCATAGCATGGTGCAGGGTCCAGTCTGGACTGGGCCCCCATCTCATAGCAGCTACATTGGGTTCCTCTCTGATATGTGCGCTAATGCCACTATACGTTCATGCAAATATCTACATTGTTGAAAATCTTTGGCAACGTATTTGCTCATTTTACAGCTATACTTACCGTATATCTGTTTACAAACTTTGGTTTTGAGTCCTTTAGTACACTAAAATATTCTGAAAATGTTTCTATACTTAGAGAAGCATGTAACAAATGATATCAATGTTACAGAATGTCTAGCTTAGGCCTTTACTAGAGACTTTGACATATTGATTCTATATTTGGGAGGGATAAGAACTCACAAACTGCGGGGAGCAGGTGCAACTTCTATATGAATGTAGTTCTCTATACAATATCGGCTTTGTTTCCTAAAGAGCTTCAAGTTATTTTTGTGTCTCTCAGTCAATGTGCAATTCAAGCACTGGAAACAGTCTTAAAATTCAGAAAAAACAACCTATTGTGTTTAAAACAAATGTGCAAACAGTAATAGACTGTACAGGAAACGTTTTGTAGGACCCATAACATTTTTAGGAATGCCCAGTAATCAAGTAAGTTTAGGGACACAGTGCACAGTTCAAAGACAGTGCATATACTAATGTTCTTTTAGGCTAAATTCACACTGCCTTCAGTGTCTGCCACAAGGAAAATATGTAAAGCAAGGTATTGTGGCATTAAAATGAGCAGCCAACTTTTAAATACAGTACTGAACTCTCAATGCAAATGAATGGACAGTTTTCTGTATGGGGAGAGGGGAGTAAGCCGCTGTCAGTCAACTTTGATAGCAGATTATCTCAATTGAGAATGAAAGGGGTTTTTTTACAAAAATGGAGGGTTCAACCAGTCTTAGTCTAATGTGTATGGGCACCTTAAATGCCAGCCGTATCCATCAACACACTGATAGAAAGATCACAATATTTAGAAGCAAAGGGAATTTTCTTTATCTACACTCCTCAACAATGAAATTGCAACACCAAGAAGGAAAAGTCATGGAGGAATCAAAATCAAAGGCTTAATAGACATGTTAATGATATGCAAATGATGAAAAAACAGAAACAACATTTTCAAAATATCTCGATGTATTCAGTTTTGAGCCTTGAGCAGAAATACACGCACTGATACTCCTTGGCCTTGGCTGCTATTAGTGAGGTTACTAATCGCTGTCCGTGGAATATTCTGCCGCGCTGAATGCACCTGGGCACACAAATGATCACTTTCCAATGTTGGTAGCCTCCTGAAATTGCTGACCTATCAGCTCCCAGACGTGCTCGATGGGAAACAAGTCGGAGACACTGCAGGCCATGGTAGAACGTTTAGGCTACACAGACTGCTCTCAGTAGCACGAGCAACATGTCATTTGGGGTAGTAGTGTGGAAAATAGCTTTTTGCAGGGCCGGATTTAAGAGGTGGGTGGCCTGGGGCCCATTTTGGAGGGAGGCCTATTTTTCAAGGTGTTGCATTATGTAATGCAAAAACACAAAATGAAACGAACGTAAGTTTATTTACAAAAATCATTTACGCAGAGTAATTCAGGTAAAATCTTTCATTTTTTACAATCCAGGCACTTTCCTTGATTTTCGTGCTGCAAAATCACTAATGATGTCACTAAAGTCCAATTCACGCAGTATATCTGACTCGATGCTCATGATAGCCAAATTTACAATTCGTTCCTGCTTCATGGATGTCCTTAATCAGTTTTCAACTAATTTGAGTTTTGAGAAGGAACACTCACCACTGCAGTTTGTTACCATCAAAGTTAGATATATCCTTAGAGCTATCTCAATATTTGGGAACTTGTCCGGCACACCCTTTTCCATGATAAGCTTGTACATGAAGTTCAGTGCTGATATCTTTTGGCTCCTCGTCTGTGAATAAATTGGCAAATGTTACAAACTGACACAGTTCATCGATAAATGTAATGTCCAAGTCATCTGAATAAGACCTGACGAGTTGCTCTGCTGTGGCCTTAAGCTCGTCTGAAGACAGTTCTTTCAGATGGCTAAAAAAGCAAAATTTGCTTGAAATATCTTTATATGCTTGAAAACGTTGGTCAAGAGAAGCGATAAACTGATCAATGATAGGCAAGAAAGTTTCTGTTCTGTATTTTTCAGAAGGGCTGAGTTGTACTTCTTCCGTATGGCCATAATCCAATGGATTGAGACACACATTTCGGCGCCTGTGTCAAGTTATCGTCTAAACATACTCAGATGAACCAGACAGCTTTTCGCCTTGCTTCTCATAAATTTTGAAGGAGTCACGCCTTGCCATGACTCTGCCGCTCTGCGCCAGCCACTGAGATGTAGGACTGTAGCCAGGTCACTACACTTTCAATAGTTTCTCTTTTGTTAAATGTTCCTCATCATTAGAAACGGTCCACAGCAAAGAGACGTGTATTTTACATGTTTTGAAATGTTTATCCCTATATTGGTGGGAGGCCCCCGCCTGGTGGGTGGCCCAGGGCCCGGGCCCCTTGGGCCCCCCATAAATCCGGGCCTGGCTCTTTGGACACTTTGGAGAAATGTTTGTACTCAGTCAATGTAGTAGAGAGCTGTTAATGTCCCTGGTGTTAAAACTATGCCACCTCAGACCATAATCCCAGGAATAGGACCTGTGTGGCATTCATTTGTAAAGGCATTACAATGAATTGGTTGTGAAAACAGTGTGGCCATTTCTCCAGTATTCCAGGAGCTGTTTTCCAACAAGACAAAGCCAGAACCGCATGTTGCTGATGTTTCTGTGAGCAGACTGAGAGGTCCAAACATGCTACTATGGACTGCGGCATCTCTGAACTCCAGCAATTGCAAAGGGAGCAGCCAGCAGCGGCCCTTGACAATTTGAAAACCCAACTTCATTTAGCATGACAGAATATTCTTCAGACAACCATTAATAATCTAGTTTATAGCATGCAAAAGAGTGCAAGTGCATGTATTTGTGTGCACGGAGCTCATACTCAATACTCAAAATTTTCCTTTAAATATTTTATCACTTGCATACCATTTACCCATTCATGACATATGATATATATTTCAGTCATACGTGGTGACCCTGACTTTCAAGCCCGTACGCCAAACCTGCATCTTTACTGGCAGATGATAGCTAATCTTCCCGTCTTAGGACAAATCGCTTACATCCAGAGGAAGTGAGCGCTGCTACTCTCTACCTTCTTCCGGATGTACAGTATGTGATATGTCTGAAGGTTTTCGAGAGAAATGGCCTCTGATTGGCCACAGTGTTTGCGTGACATCATACTCAAATGTGATCGCCGGGAGAGACAGTGCCGATACTGCTCGAACGGTGCCGGCATGGGAGGTTAATAGAAGTGTTGTTATTTTAAAAGGGGTAAACATATGGGTTGAGAAGGGTTTGTCCCAAGTAGTACAACCCCTTTAAGGAACAATCATTTCCCACCTTCAGTTATGACATTGATAAGGAGAGATAGAATTACCACTGTGGCCACAAAATAGATCACAGCACCTGTTATGCTAATATAATGTTTATTGCATTAACCATATAATAAACAGCTTCATTGCCAAATATAAACTCCAATATAAGGCCCCATGTACATGATTGTATTTCAAACTCACATCACACAGATCCTAAACCAATCAGGAATTCATTTCAATGGTATCATACATGCACAATATATATATATATGTATATTAGACACAATGTTATTGGGAACCGCTTGATTCATAATTGTTGCATCACCTACATTAAAAGAAACAATTAAATTTTCTCTAAAATAATAAACTCAAATGAGACCTAACCAGCTGTCAGGCACATGCAGTATTACACAACGGAGTTATCGCACCAGTGACATAGGGCATCACATCTATTTCTTTGCTATCCCAGCCAGGTATGAATGCTGTGACAGCAGATGAGCTACTTACCCAACTAGCTGCTTTTGTGACATTTCCATGACGATCTCTTGTAAAATATCTTTATAAAATCCTTTTTTTCAAATTGAGGAGCATACAGTCACCATAGCATTCCTTCCAGGAGACTGTGATTTGTTACCTGAAATTATGGGACATCCCTGAGCTGTAACAGAAAAGTATACAGAAAGCTGTGAGGCTTTTTATTCTGATGAGTGTTTCATCTTCCTACATGCGTAAGACAAAGGAACATTCAGTTATATAATGTTTGCACAAGTTAAACTAGTCAATTTGGCATGCTTCATTACCTCCTCTCTAAACTCAGAACGCCATGGCCGGTTATTCAGAAAAAGAGGATCACACGCCTTACTTAAAATACAGATACACATGCCGATAATTCAGTAGCACAGCAGCATGTGATATCTGCCCCAGGAAAATAGATAAAGCTAGACATTCGTGAGAAAGCCCATCACTCAACAGAATTATCTAGTGTGCTGCATGATGGAAACATTATGAAAACACCCGTTGATGCATTGGGATTTTTACAGAGGATCTATCAATTAGTTGGAGTGGGGAAAGTCTCTGTCTCTCTGGAGAATCCAGTACTCACATTACATGGATGGCATCATTTAATGTTAATTTCCCCTGTGATGAGTCAGAAGGGCAATTAAACAATTGCTGCTCACTTTCCCCACTGATTACAGATGATCTCTGGGAGTCACACCATGTGATCAGGTTATTTTTGGCAAGCACTTAAAGGGAACCTGTCAATGGGATTTACCCATAAAATATTATTAAGAGAGCTTTAACAGGTTCCTAATAACATTTTTAATGATCCCTTTATTAGAACTGTTACTGAAGTCTTAGTAAAAATAATGTTTAAACTTGGCGACAATTTTGCGGGCACCATCATTTATCTCTGCTGATATCACACCCACAGGGGCGCGATTGACAAATGTGCAGGAAGGAGAAGTCTGGAGGGCATTTCTGTCGTAATTTACGCCACTTCAGTATTGAGCAGGTCAGCGGTGCTCGGCCCCGAACTCTCAACTAAGCTCCACCAAATTTTTAAAAAGTCATGAGACTGGCATAAAAATGCTAAAAGTTCCAACATTTTTGCAACATATCAAATATTTTTGATGCCAAAATTCTGACCAAGGGTGCAGTCAGACAGGCATATAATTCAGTCCAAGGTTGGAACGCAGTGTACGGACTAGCCGGCGGCTCTCCCGACCCGAAAGTGATAGCTGTATAGAAATATACACATGTGGTCAAAATTGTTGATACCCCTTGTTTAATGACAGAAAAACCTACAATGGTGACAGGAATAACTAGAATCTGACAAAAATAATTATGAATCAAAAATCTATGAAAATGAATAAATGAAAGTCAACCATGCTTCCACAGAATTTTTAGAAAAATAAAACTCATGAACTAGGCCTGGACAGAAATGATGGTACTTGCACAACCTTTTGAGGCAATCACTGCAACCAAACAACTCCTGTAACTGTCAATGAGACTTCTGCACCTCTAGACAGGTATTTTGACCCACTCCTCAAGAGCAAACTGCTCCAGTTGTCTTGTGCTTGAAGGTTGCCATTTCCAGACGGCATGTTTCCGCTCTTTCCAAAGATGCTCAATAGGATTTAGGTCAGGGCTCATAGTAGGCCACTTCAGGATAGTCCAATGTTTTCCTCTTAGCCATTCTTGGGTGTTTTTAGCTGTGTATTTTGGGTTATTATCCTGTTGCAAGACCCCTGACCTGCGACTGAGACCAAGTTTTCTGACACTGGGCAGCACATTTCTCTCTAGAATCCCTTGATAGTCTTGAGATTTCATTGCACCCTGCACAGATTCTAGACCCCTGTGCCAGATGCGGCAAAGCAGCCTCAGGACATAACAGAGCCTCCTCCATGTTTCACAGAAGGGACAGTGTTCTTTTCTTGATACGCTTCATTTTTCCATCTGTGAACATAGAGCTGATGTGCCTTGCCAAAAAGTTCCATTTTTGTCTCATTTGTCCATAGGACATTCTCTCGGAAGCTTTGTGGCTTGTCAACATGTAGTTTGGCAAATTCCAGTCTGGCTTTTTTATGATTTTTTTCAACAATGGTGTCCTCCTTGGTCGTCTCCCATGAAGTCCACTTTGGCTTATACAACGACGGATGGTGCGATCTGACACTAATGGCCCTTGAGCTTGAAGTTCACCTTTAATCTGTTTAGAAGTTTTTCTGGGCTCTTTTGTTACCATTCGTATTATCCGTCTCTTTGATTTGTCAGCAATTTTCCTCCTGCGGCCACGTCAAGGGAGGTTGGCTACAGTCCCATGGAGTTTAAGGGTGCGTGCACACGTTGAGGATTCTACTGGCCCTGCGGATCCACAGCAGATTCTGCTGCGTTGTACAGTACCATTATAATCTATGTAAAAAAAAAAAACGCTGTGCACATGCAGATTTTTCCACGCGGATTTGCTGCAGATTTAAATCCACAGCCTGTTAATTTTTTGTGCGGAAACCGCAGCGGTTTTACACCTGCTCCATTATAGAAATCCGCAGGTGTACAACTGCAGGGCAAATCCGCACAAAAACCGCAGAAAATCCGCGGTAAATCCGCAGATAAAAGCAGGTCATTTTACCTGCGGATTCTGCAGATTCCGAAAGGAAAAATTTGCACAGGAATCCGCAACGCGTGCACATACCCTAAGTTTCTGAATAATATGTGCAACTGTAGTCACAGGAACATCAAGCTGCTTGGAGATGGTCTTATAACTTTTACCTTTAACATGTTTGTCTATAATTTTCTTTCTAATCTCCTGAGACAATGCTTTCCTTCGCTTCCTCTGGTCCATGTTGAGTGCAATACACACCATGTCACCAAACAGCACAGTGAGTATCTGTAGCCCTCTATACAGGCCCACTCACGGATTCCAAGATTGTAGACACCTGTGAGGCTAATTAATAGACACACCTTGATTTAACATGTCCCTTTTGTCACATTATTTTCAGGGCTACAATCATTTCTGTCCAGGCCTATTTCATGAGTTTTATTTTAAAAAAAAATTCTGTGGAAGAATGGTTGAAAAGCAATGTCTGACTTTCATTTGTTCATTTTCATAGATTTTTTATTTATTATTACTTTTGTCAGATTCAAGTTATTTCTCTCACCATTGTGGGTTTTTCTGTCATTAAATGAGGGGTACCAACAATTTTGACCATGTGTGTATGAAGCTTTCACACTCAGGTCGGGAGAGCCACCTGTTGTGAACACTTTTAATCTGACTTCTGAGTTTGGGCTCCCTCTGGTGGGTGTTGCTGGTAGTGAAGCTGCCCTAGCTAACAGAAGTCTTCCACCTGACGGGGATGATTGTCAGCCAGGTGTTGCTGACTGAGGAGATTTAAGTGAGCAGCCTTCCCATGATTCTTGCCTGTCATTGTCTTTCTTCCTGAGCCATTTGGAAGTCTGCTTGTTCCTGCTGTGTCCTGCAACTTTCAGATAAGTTATTATGGCTGTTTATATCTGTGGCATTTGTTCACCCTTTTGCTTTGCTCAGTTTTCTGTCTTGTTGGAGTCTGATCTGCCAGGTCCCCTGCGGGGCCTGTGCAGGACTCTGTTCTCATTTGCCACAGCTTTAACATTTCTAGTTCCCTGTTATTTCAGTATCTGTTGTTTGCAGCCAATTCACACCAGAGTTCTGATCTAGTGGGGGACAGGTCGTGCGGCCTCAGTATTTTTGTATATCAGACGTGTTGGAATTTTTCTTAGGTTTTTTGCTGGATTGCAGACAGTATCTTTCCTGTCCCGTTCTATCTAGACAGTTTGGGCTCCAGCATTTGCTTACACTATTTTCTGTTTGTGTTTGTGCTTCATCTTACTAACCGTCAATATATGTTTGGGGGCTATCTATTCTTTTGGGGCTCTACTCCGGGGCAGTTAGCTTTCCCCTTTCACTCTTTAGGTTTAGTTAACTCTTTGGCTGTGACGAGGCATCTAGGTCTTCGAAGGTACGTCCCACGACTAATTTATTTGTGTTGTCAGTTCAGGGGTCTGCAATCCGCTAAGGTACCGACCTCTCTGGTGTTGTGCTGCGTAGCCTATTTTTCCTGTTATCCTCCTGTCATGTGTGCATTGCCACGTAGATCGTCGCGGTGCACATTCTGACTTCTCAGCTGAGTTGCTGTTCTTTGTGTTTGGCAGTTAGGGAGTTTTAATTCTGTCTGTGCTTCAGTTCTGGACTGGTGCAGTTCTCCGGCTGCAATTAATTAATTTGTTGATTGGTTTCCGTTAAATCTCTGGTTGTCTGTGTTGGAGTTGCCAGTGAAATTCTTCATGCAGACACAGATAGGATTGTATTGTATACACTTAAGTTAAAGAGCTCCTTATTGTTTTAGCTCACCTTGCTTAGAGTTTAATATCCCAATCATTTATGTTCCTTCTGTGTTGAGTGTGTATGCAGTCTGTGTTTCTCCTCTGCTAATATGTCTATCTGTGATTTAGCAGAGATCAGCCGTATTCTTTGGTGTAATCAGTATCCTTCTAGGATGATTACAGGGTTCAGGACTGATAGGAGACAGGGTTAGCTGGAGATTGGGCCTCTGAACCATTATAGTACCTCCAAGGTGAGGATTAGTTAGGACCCCAGTTTAGGGTCAGGTTAGACCCCCGGTCCTCCTCTTTCCTGTGACAGTGTATCAAGTCCTCAAGATTAACCCTGAGTTCAACGGATATCGTGTCAGGTAAATCTATTCTATATTTACATGCTGATGTTGCTAATCTATATGTTGTATAGAGTGTTGTTCTTTTAAGAATAGTTTACTGACATCGTACACATATCATAAGACCGCGTGACACCTCCTCAGTTACCGAATCATAACAGCCACCAGTCTGTGCACTGCGTTCCGATCTTGGGCCAATTTGTATGTATGTATGTTTAGAATTTTGTGGATTTTTTAAATAACAATGGTATGAACTTAAAATTTACTTGGAATTTTCAGAAAAATTCTAATGAATTTTCAGGACATTACATTGAATTTTTCTGACAATGGAATTGTTGTTACCCCTTTTAGGAAAGAGATGGCTATGAATGCTACTTTATATGCAACATCTTGCCATGCTAGAAATACTATTAAAAATATTCCAGTGGGTGAATTTTTTCGTTTGAAAAGGAATACTTCTCATGAAATTTTTATGTGAATGAGGTTAAAAAAATTAGTAATAGATTGTTATCTAGAGGTTATTCCTCATGGATGATAAATAGAGCTATTTCATTAGTAAACTCTAAAAAAAGAGAGGAGATGTTGAATATATAGATAATCCTTTGAAAAAAAGCAATCCAAATTGCATTACTTTTGTGACCCAGTATAGCCCACAGTTCAATAAAATTAAAAATCTCAGTTTTGTATCAAGATGAGAGATTGAGAAAAATTATTCAGGGTAATTTGAGGTTTACAGCAAAGAAAGCACCGACTCTGAGTAATTATTTATCACATAGTCTATATACTAATCAAACTGAAATGGTTAATAAAACATGGCTTAAATTTAAAGGTAATTTTAAGTGTGGCCACAATATATGTACTTGTTGCGATTATATGCAAGTTTCTAAAACCTTCCTTTCAAGCATCACAAATAAAAAATATACAATTAACTCCTACATAAATTGTAACACTACATATGTAGTTTATTTGATAACCTGTACATCTTGTGATATACAGTCATGGCCAAAAGTTTTGAGAATGACACAAATATTATATTTTCACATGATCTGCTGCCCTCTGGTTTTTATGTGTGTTTGACAGATGTTTTTATCACAGACAGAAATATAATAATTGCAAACTTTTGAGTAACAAAAGCTTATATTGACAGTTAGAATGAGTTAATGCAGCAAGTCAATATTTGCAGTGTTGACCCTTCTTCTTCAGGACCTCTGCAATTCTCCCTGGCATGCTCTCAATCAACTTCTGGAACAAATCCTGACTGATAGCAGTCCATTCTTGCACAATCAATGCTTTCATTTTGTCAGAATTTTTAGGTTTTTGTTTGTCCACCCGTCTCTTGATGATTGACCACAAGTTCGCAATGGGATTAAGATCTGGGGAGTTTCCAGGCCATGGACCCAAAATCTCTATGTTTTGTTCCCTGAGCCATTTAGTTATCATCTTTGCTTTATGGCAAGGTGCTCCATCATGCTGGAAAAGGCATTGTTGATCACCAAACTGCTCTTGGAGGGTTGGGAGAAGTTGTTCTTGGAGGACATTCTGGTACCATTCTTTATTCATGGCTGTATTTTTAGGCAAGACTGTGAGAGAGCCGATTCCCTTGGCTGAGAAGCAACCCCACACATGAATGGTTTCAGGATGCTTAACAGTTGGCATGAGACAAGACTGGTGGAAGCGCTCACCTTGTCTTCTCCGAATGAGGCGTTTTCCTGATGTCCCAAACAATCGAAAAGGGGATTCATCAGAGAAAATAACTTTACCCCAGTCCTCAGCAGTCCACTGCCTGTACCTTTTGCAGAATATCAGTCTGTCCATGATGTTTTTTCTGGAGAGAAGTGGCTTCTTTGCTGCCCTCCTTGAGACCAGGCTTTGCTCCAAGAGTCTCCGCCTCACAGTGCGTGCAGATGCACTCACACCTGCCTGCTGCCATTCCTGAGCAAGCTCTGCACTGCTGTAGCCCGATCCCGCAGCTGAAACACTTTTAAGAGATGGTCCGGGCGCTTGCTGGCCTTTCTTGGGCGCCCTGAAGCCTTTTTGGCAACAATGGAACCTCTCTCCTTGAAGTTCTTGATGATGCGATAGATTGTTGACTGAGGTGCAATCTTTCTAGCTGCGATACTCTTCCCTGTTAGGCCATTTTTGTGCATTGCAATGATGACTGCACATGTTTCTTTAGAGATAACCATGGTTAACAGAAGAGAAACAATGATGTCAAGCACCAGCCTCCTTTTAAAGTGTCCAGCGGTGTCATTCTTACTTAATCATAACAGATTGATCTCCAGCCATGTCCTCATCAACACCCACATCTGTGTTAATGGAGCAATCACTGAAAAGAGGTTAGCTGGTCCTTTTAAGGCAGGGCTGCAATGATGTTGAAATGTGTTTTGGGGGATAAAGTTCATTTTCTAGCCAAATATTGACTTTGCAAGTAATTGCTGTTAAGCTGATCTCTCTTTATAACATTCTGGAGTATATGCAAATTGCCATTAGAAAAAGTGAAGCAGTAGACTTTGTAAAAATTAATATTTGTGTCATTCTCAAAACTTTTGGCCATGACTGTACAATATGTATGTTCTACTACTAATGCATTGAAAGTTAGAACTAGGAGACATTTTATCTGACGCTGCTAATAAGAGAGTCATTAAATGCTCTGCAGCTTCCAGACATTTTTCTACATATCATGAGGGTAATTTGTCCACTTTTAAAATCATGGGGATAGAAAAAGTTTTTAAACCGTGGAGAGGAGGAGATCATCGTAGGAAATTAATGAATAGGGAATCTTGGTGGATTTACAATCTAAAAACTAGATCCCCTAAAGGTATGAATATTAGACAAGATTTATCCTATCATTATATTTAAATGTAAATAAGAGAAAAAAGAAAGCTAACACAGCCTGGAGTTTTTTTGTTGTTTGTTTTTTTAGTATTCTTTTTTGTGTTTTTTATATTGATTGTCATTATTTTTTTATTTATTAATTTATGTTTATATTTGATGTATTATTTTTACACAAATGATTTATATATTTTTTTATGGTGTTACGGTGATTTTGTTTTTCAATTTGCAATGAATATACTGGTTTTTTTTGGATTTCTGTGTGTATGCTATGTGATTGCAAACACGCATCAGGTTAGAGCTAATTAATGAAAGCAATGTGGGGGTTAATAGTTCACCTGTTTTAATTAGCCAATAGTATATAACAAGTGCAAAGTATGTTATCTGTAGAGCAATGAATAAGAGCATATAGCTCGAAACGCGTCTGTTCAATCCCACCTCGGTGGTGACTGTATGCTGTTATGAAGTTGGAATTATCATAATTTGTGGAATAAAGATTTTTCTGGAATCGTGAAGCTGGATTTTTTCTTCTTCTCTTGGACAATTTGTATGTCCGTCTGACTGAGCCATAAGACTGTTTGATAAATCAGGGCCCAAGTGTTTTGGTTATTGCTTTTTGCTGCATTTTTTATTGCTGTCAAACGTTAGTCAGTAAGGCTGGAGTCACACACAACGTATAAAAAATCGGTCCGTGTTTCACGGACGAGAATCGCACAAATGTTTCCTGAACAGTGATCCGTCTGTCATCCAATTGAAATGCGAGGATAAAATTTTCTCACATCTGAGCGTCCGTGTGACATCCGTTTGACATCTGGCGAGATTTTGTCCGTGGCTTGCAAATGGACAGATAACGGTTTTTAGGCCTGAAAGTAATTTAAATCATCATCCAGACCACTATTTATTGGCTCTACAACAGGTGTGAGACTTCCAATTTTGCAGTAGAGTCCTTGCTTGGTTTGTGTTAGTTCTGCTTTGTGACAAACATGACAGACAGACTGACATTTAACACCACTGAGCGGGCGCTTTTCAATTGAGTTTTATCCCGACGTTTTGGGGAGCCATACCCAGTGACTGTGGATCTGTGGAGGCATTCTTCCTGGTTTTTTTTGTACAGGGTGCCAGTGTCATTTGCATGCCAAAGCTTCCTGACAATGCTTGATGCAATTTCCTGTCCCCTGGAGAAGTCTTGCGATTTTATCGAAAGTCACACTTGTGGTCCGTTTGGAATCCAATTTTTTATCTCACCCATAGACTTGCATTGGCGAGTCCAATCTGATAATCGGTGACAATCGCAGCGTGCTGCGATTTTCTCGGCCGAGGAAAACGGCCAAGAAAAAAATCGGATGATGGGAGCTGCCCCATAGATTAACATTGGGACGATTGCAATGCTATTTTTTATCGCATTGCACTTGTCCGTTTTTGTCGCCAGCGTGACTCCGGCCTAACGAAATAAAATGCACTACAAAGACTGTGTTTCTGTAGTGTTTTCTTGTTAGTGCATTTTACATTTTTGTCCAGGAATTTTCACAAGTGTTTATTTATATGACAGGAAAAAAACAAACAATAAATTCTAAAAATAAACACTACAAAGTTATGCCATGTGCAAAATGGAACCGCCTGAAAAAGGGGTAAAAAATACTAAAAATATGCAGATCATATAAAAAACAACTTGCTGTGCATATGTCCTGTATCATTTCTCTTATCCGATTTGCAATTTTTGAATGTTGTATTGTGGTAAAAAGCACTGGGATGTCCATTCTTTGGGCGGCTCACACTTGGAAGCTGCTCACTATTTAATGTTTAAATTCTAAAAAAAAAAGACACTAGAAGTGGAGCCACCCAAAAGTGGTGGAAATAACACCATAGACAATTCAGGAAAATTACTACCGGTGTTTACATGAGGAGTCACCAGCTTGGAAACCTTGGTGAGTACTTGGAGTCTAGAAGACACTGCGTTTGTGTAGCCCTGGTGTTAGGCACACGCAGTACCCTGGAGAGTGTGTGGCGAGACAGCAGTTTAATGCTAAATATCCATTCACTCAACATATACTAGACACACCCTTAGGGTAGTGCAGTTTACTCTAGAGGGAGTGGTCAAGGTGTATGTGTTTGAGTGATTGAGTCAGTGTCCAGACTTCAGAGGGAGAGGTTGAAAAGTCTGTGTCGAGACTTCAGAGAGAGAAGACGTCTGGAGGGAGGAAGCAGTCCAGATTGCTCTCATCATCAGTTCGGAAAGTGGAGTCTAGTACAGGTGGTTTTAATTCACCTCAGCCTAGTCAGAGCTGTACCTCATCAGAATACATTGGAAGGAAAGAAGAAGTTTAGTGCAGAAAGTCTTCAGTATCCTGTCTAAAGGACGGTGTAAGGTTCAGAGACGTGCTCCTGCCTATTGATAACTGAGCATCTGTAACTAACTTTGAAGTGAAGGAAAAGAAAGAAGTGACTGCTCGACCCTTGGCTAGTGTGAGTGCTTATGTTACCAGCGAGGACAAGGCGAAAGGCACAGTGGTTTAATGGAATAGTGCTTACGGATTGAAGAAGTCCTGCACATTGCTACCGGTCACTGGGGACCGAAGGATCACTATTGTTACAAGCATAGTGGTAAGAAAACCAGGAATTTACCGGACCTTAGGTCGCGGCAAACAAGCCCTTATAGTCAGTACGTAACTGGGGTCAGGGGGAGTGAAGACTTTGAGTCAGGCGCAGACAAAATAAGAATTCAGCTCTCTCGCAGGAAGGCTCCTAACACAAAACTGACTGGGCAGTACAGCTATGGATTAGCTGGAGTTATTGAGGGAACTACGCTTCAGGCTGGTTGTACTCATTGTATTGGAAGTAAAGGAGGCCCCTAACTTGTCCAGCTGCTGTCTCAAGATACACTCTCCTTGGATCAGCCTCCCTGGGACCTGCCTGAACATCTTACAAGTAAAGGTATGGAAAGACGCTGACCGTGTGAGACTGTGTTATTTATCTGCACCCGACTTCACTAACTTCATAGACTTTGAGGGACCAGTCCCACCTGTAGGGGACCCGACATCTAGCTGCCTCACCATCCCCTCAGAGATCTACAGCAGCGCTGGTACAAATTACCAGAAGACTACAGGTGGCGTCACGAACTGTATATAAATCTATCCCTGTAAATATTCCCCCAACATACGCCAGACCGCCAGGGCCACAGACCGAGCCACAGCTACCTGTGACAATCCCCATAGACTTCTACGGGCTCGGCTCTGAGTACCCCATTGCCCTGGTAATCCACAATTGTGGTGGCGGGTCGACACAAAAACTTGGCGTCACGAACAGGATGCGAAACTCGCAGAATTGCGAGCCCTGTGTGCCTAAGGAATTGTTTTTGTGAAAAAGGACTGTTTGCACTTTTGGCGCCAAAATCGCCATTTTTGTCGCCATATTCGCGCCCTCAGGCGCTGGAGAAGAAGGTGGGCGTACCTTCGTGGGCGTGTACCCCCCAGTGGCGCAAAGAAAATGCCTGCCCTCTCAAAGTGCTATTACAACATGCGATCCTGCCCTACAGCAAAGGAGGTCCGCCTCCTCTTCACCTTCCCTGAGAGGAGGAGGAGACGCAAACCCAGCCTCCACGGAAGAGACCGGATGTCTCTGGAAGAAGAAAGAATCTTCTGGAACATCATGGAAGCAGGACGTGTGCAGCCGAGCAGGGAAGCGGAGGAAGGCAGGCCCCGTGCCCCAGCCAAGCTGCCACCAGCACAGGAGTCATCCGTGGTCCTGCACCTGCAGCAAGCATTGCTGGAAATCAAAGAAGAAAATGCACGATTCGAGTTACCGAAAATTCTGCTGCCCAAGGCAAAGGAGCAACCGGAGGCTGCCCCGAAAGTACCAATCCTGATCCCACCGGTGAAGCGGTGGAGGCGAAGGAGGTTGAGGAGGTACCGCCAGTTCCGGAACGCCCGCCCGGCCAAGAGGCCGCAGCAGATGATCGATCCCCGGTAGGGACACCGTCGGGGACTCAGCCGTCAATGATGGAGCAGCAACAGCAGCAGGTTAGTGCGTCCCCAACTGAGCCATTGCGCACACCTGCTTCCTGCTCTGCATCACACCAGCATTGTGCATCGGCATCGCCCCCTGCGTACACCTCCGTATCGCAATCGGCGATCTACTCTGCATCGCAATCGGCGACCCAATCTACATCGCAAGAGTCTGATGCGATCTCAATTGAGCCACTACAAAAGCCTGCTTTTTGCCCAGTATCTTATGCTGCAGCAGCGTCCCCAGAGGAGGACGGGCCCTGCGGCCTAGAGGACCGGAGTGAACCGGCCCTGCAGGTAACCAGCGATGATGACACCCTGCTGGAACCCCCGACGTCCCCACCAGCCCAGTGCACACCAGCCACACATTCCCCATCGCATTGTTCCAGCCCCGGGGTGGAAAGTGTATTATTTGAAAATGAATAAATAGTAAAGAAGAATCGGTGAGATCCATATCGGGTCTACCATAAGTAAAAAGTTTGAGAATGTTTTATAGAGTTTTGCACAAGTTGAAGAAGTATAGCGTATATAATGTATATATATATGTTTCTAACTGTAGAATGCCCGGCTGGGTAAACAGTAACCAGAAAAAGTTTTTGCACTTTAGTATAATAATGTGATATTATATATATGCCTTTGGTTTTACAATGGACTTTGAGGTTGAGGACTGTGCCAACCCAGAACTTATTTGTAAATAGTTGCGCTTCGGTGCTTTATCTTGGTTTTACATAAAACCAGCACAACTACCTCTGAATACAAAAACCCGTGTGGTGTGGCACTGAGTGAGGTCTGCATTTGGATGTCCTGCAGCCCACCCAGGACCTACGTTGAAGGTTTGGTGCGGGTCCTTCACAAGTATACTGTATATTTATTGAATGCTATTTAATACTTTTGTATTTCTATATATGATGTTTTTGTTTTGCAACGTTCAAGATATCCTCACCTCCCGGATGGGATGAATTACTGTTTATTGTTTAATGTTTTCATGCATAAACAAAATGTCTCTTTTGTATTTTACAGCCCGGGAGTGCTGTCTTTTACCATGGGGGAATGTGTAGCCCTGGTGTTAGGCACACGCAGTACCCTGGAGAGTGTGTGGCGAGACAGCAGTTTAATGCTAAATATCCATTCACTCAACATATACTAGACACACCCTTAGGGTAGTGCAGTTTACTCTAGAGGGAGTGGTCAAGGTGTATGTGTTTGAGTGATTGAGTCAGTGTCCAGACTTCAGAGGGAGAGGTTGAAAAGTCTGTGTCGAGACTTCAGAGAGAGAAGACGTCTGGAGGGAGGAAGCAGTCCAGATTGCTCTCATCATCAGTTCGGAAAGTGGAGTCTAGTACAGGTGGTTTTAATTCACCTCAGCCTAGTCAGAGCTGTACCTCATCAGAATACATTGGAAGGAAAGAAGAAGTTTAGTGCAGAAAGTCTTCAGTATCCTGTCTAAAGGACGGTGTAAGGTTCAGAGACGTGCTCCTGCCTATTGATAACTGAGCATCTGTAACTAACTTTGAAGTGAAGGAAAAGAAAGAAGTGACTGCTCGACCCTTGGCTAGTGTGAGTGCTTATGTTACCAGCGAGGACAAGGCGAAAGGCACAGTGGTTTAATGGAATAGTGCTTACGGATTGAAGAAGTCCTGCACATTGCTACCGGTCACTGGGGACCGAAGGATCACTATTGTTACAAGCATAGTGGTAAGAAAACCAGGAATTTACCGGACCTTAGGTCGCGGCAAACAAGCCCCTTATAGTCAGTACGTAACTGGGGTCAGGGGGAGTGAAGACTTTGAGTCAGGCGCAGACAAAATAAGAATTCAGCTCTCTCGCAGGAAGGCTCCTAACACAAAACTGACTGGGCAGTACAGCTATGGATTAGCTGGAGTTATTGAGGGAACTACGCTTCAGGCTGGTTGTACTCATTGTATTGGAAGTAAAGGAGGCCCCTAACTTGTCCAGCTGCTGTCTCAAGATACACTCTCCTTGGATCAGCCTCCTGGGACCTGCCTGAACATCTTACAAGTAAAGGTATGGAAAGACGCTGACCGTGTGAGACTGTGTTATTTATCTGCACCCGACTTCACTAACTTCATAGACTTTGAGGGACCAGTCCCACCTGTAGGGGACCCGACATCTAGCTGCCTCACCATCCCCTCAGAGATCTACAGCAGCGCTGGTACAAATTACCAGAAGACTACAGGTGGCGTCACGAACTGTATATAAATCTATCCCCTGTAAATATTCCCCCAACATACGCCAGACCGCCAGGGCCACAGACCGAGCCACAGCTACCTGTGACAATCCCCATAGACTTCTACGGGCTCGGCTCTGAGTACCCCATTGCCCTGGTAATCCACAATTGTGGTGGCGGGTCGACACACGTTCACATACCCTTAGGGCCCCGTCTCACATAGCGACTCACCAGCGATCTCGACAATGATGTGAACTTGTCAGGATCGCTGGTGAGTCGCTACATGATCGCTGCTGAGCTGCCAAACAGGCAGATCTCAGCAGTGATCAGTACAGTGAGTATGCCGATAACAAGCGACACACGTCGTTTAGTTACCGGCATACCAGTGCGCTGGTGCAGGAAGCTGGTAACCAAGGTACACAGCGGGTTTCTAGGCACCGCTCGGCGCTTAGAAACCCGCTGTGTCCCTTGGTTACCAGCTCCCTGCACCAGCGCACTGGTATCTAAGGTACACGTCGGGTTTCCAGGCACCGCCCGGCGCATGGAAACCCGATGTTTACCTTGGTTACCAGCTCCGGCTGACTGATCGCTGGTCTCCCGCCTGTCACACGCAGTGATACGTGCTGGCCAGTGGGAGACCAGTGATCAAAAAAAAGTCCAGGCATTTCTGACACGACCAGCGATTCACAGCAGGGGCCTGATCGCTGGTACGTGTCAGACATAGCGAGATCGCTTCTGAGATTGCTGCTGCGTTACAAAATTTGTGACTCAGCAGCGATCTCGCTATGTGAGACGGGGCCTTTACAGTGTACAGTATTTACTGGCAAAAAAACGGAGTGTACACAAGGGAGCACACAACCCAACGTCTTTTTTCAGGTGGGCAAACCCACTAATTTTTTCAAGAGGGAGACATTTCAGGAAACTGTATTTTTTCCCTTTTTTAGCTTCTTTTTTAACTCCATTCAATGAGAAGGAAACCTCTATAATTTTTTCAATCAAAAGCGCTGGCGACATGCTCAAAAAGATACACGGCGTCTTTAGAGCAGATCCCCTAAGAGGTCTATTGCTTCTATCAATGGAATTGCTCCTAGATGAAGAAGAGATGAAGGAAAGTAAAAGGTGTTTACAACAGGAGAGGAGCAGTTGCCCACAGCAACAAACCACAGCGCTGCTTCCAGTTCTAATGTGCTTTAGAAATAAGCTGACATCTGATTGGTGGCTATGATGAACAGCTCGGTTTTCCTGGGCTTCGGCCAGCTGTGGGGCTGTGATGCCTTCGGGCACCTAATTATGGGCACAGAAAAGCCCCATTCACTTTGAATGGTTTCCAGCATTTGACACACGGACTCCAATGCCCGGGAAGCTGGAGTCACAGTGTGGAGGTGGCTCCTAAGATTCAGAGGTCTTAGTGAGAGCACCTGAGAGGGCAGTAGGTGCAGCTGAGAAATTCACAAGCATGGTACCAAGAATTTTTGACAGAAACTAACATATGTTGAGAGCTTTCAGGCCAGAAGCCATCAGTATGAGGCTGCACAGCACCTTTGCTTTTCACTCTTTATTGTATCTGTAGCAAATACAACATAAATAATAAATACATCACTGACAGCCTGACATGGGAAGATGCCGCCACCGAAAACATTGGGGGCCGGGCAGGAAAAACAAAAGAAAATTGAAACTATGCCCATAGGCCATGGGGACCGGATGAACATCTGTGAGGTGGCACAAGGCGCTACTGATACCTGCCATTGCGCACAGCACTGGGAACTTTCCGCACTCACACTGGCAGAGGTGGCGCCAGTCAGAGCTGCCCCATATGTGTGCACTGACCACAAGGTGTCCGGAGAACCCACACAGGACGCGCCAGGACCTCCCAGCAACCTGCACACAACACCGGCACATGGTAACAGGACACCCGGCCGGGCACGGCGGCAGCAGGAGTCACAGCCTTACCTGGCAGCAGCCGCACACGGAGGGCGAGGGTGAGCTGCTGGGGACCAGAAATCCCGTCAGCTGTCAGTCGGGGGCACCGGCTCCTGCTCCGGTATTATTATCAGCCCTCCTGTAATCTCCGGAGACTGTATCCCTTCCCCCGCCCCTGGCAGCAGCTGCCAGCCCTGTGGAAGAGAAGCTTACTTTCCCAAGCCCTCCCCTCCAGGCTGCACTGTGACTCTGCAGGGAGGGAGGCATGGTATGGGGGCAATGTCACACGGGACGGCGCTGAGAAACCCCCCGGGGAGGGAGGCATGGTATGGGGGCAATGTCACACGGGACGGCGCTGAGAAACCCCCCGGGGAGGGAGGCATGGTATGGGGGCAATGTCACACGGGACGGCGCTGAGAAACCCCCCGGGGAGGGAGGCATGGTATGGGGGCAATGTCACACGGGACGGCGCTGAGAAACCCCCCGGGGAGGGAGGCATGGTATGGGGGCAATGTCACACGGGACGGCGCTGAGAAACCCCCCCGGGGAGGGAGGCATGGTATGGGGGCAATGTCACACGGGACGGCGCTGAGAAACCCCCCGGGGAGGGAGGCATGGTATGGGGGCAATGTCACACGGGACGGTGCTGAGAAACCCCCCGGGGAGGGAGGCATGGTATGGGGGCAATGTCACACGGGACGGCGCTGAGAAACCCCCCGGGGAGGGAGGCATGGTATGGGGGCAATGTCACACGGGACGGCGCTGAGAAACCCCCCGGGGAGGGAGGCATGGTATGGGGGCAATGTCACACGGGACGGCGCTGAGAAACCCCCCGGGGAGGGAGGCATGGTATGGGGGCAATGTCACACGGGACGGCGCTGAGAAACCCCCCGGGG
>JARQOD010000006.1:156262442-156440169 GCA_033576555.1 Oophaga sylvatica | reverse complement strand
ACACGGATACATACCTATGAAACACTTATGGAAAAAATCAACACACTGATGACACCCCTGAAAAGTAAAAACAAAACCCCCGGGATGGTAAAAATAATAAACGGAGACACACTGATGGAAAAGCTAAAAACAGGGAAATCACATACAAAAGGTAAAATCAGACACACTGAGGGTAAAAAGGGACAACGGATGACACACAAGGCAAAAACAGAAAAACACAGACCAACTTTGATGACACTGACCCAAAAACACTAATGACACACTGATGGTAAAATGGAGCCCAAAAAAACCCATACACTGATACAAAACTAAAGAACAATACTGTTTGACATCGGTGCCTTTTTTTCATTTCTGTTTAAACACATAGATGTGAATGGGGCCTTAGAGCAAGGTCTTGCACGAAAACATTTTTGGATTTGTGGCAGACTGGTTCTTTTCCCCTTCCCCCAACCCTTTCCCCCTTCTTCTCTGGTGGGTGCAGGGGGGGTACGGGCCGGGGAGTGGATGAAAGACTCAACCCTCACCACAATTAAACCCTAAGTGTCGGAGTCCTCTTGGAGAATGGGTCAAGGGAGGGTGGTGGTTCCCCCTGTCTAGTGGGGGGGTGATTTTTGGGTTTACACAGGAGGACGGGCCCCTTTGTCAGTTCTTCAAAGTGTTTCAAACCCTTTTTTTGGCAAATGCATGCTTGGGAAAAAAACATTTTAGGTCCCGGGCCGCGGGGAACGAGTTTTGTGTGGGGGTCCACCAAAACTCAGGGGGAAGTGTGCAAAAAAAGGGCCGGGGTTCTAGGTGACGGGGGGCCCTTTTTCGAGTTTCGGCCATTCCGACCCGGAACTTTTTCCCGCGGGGGTTACTCCCAGAAATTTCATGTACACAACACATTTCACAGGTCGGCGCTCTGGAGATTTGTGGCGCCTCCAGAGCCTACATTATTATCACCTCCATCGGGCTGCGTTTGCCATAAACCTGAGGGTCAGATGACTGCAGAGGTGAACTCTGGTGGATCGAGGTGTCCTCACTGTATGTTGTTTTCTGGTGAGATCCGGTGGTGAGGGTCCAGAGGCCCCTCATTGAAAGGGGGGTACTGTCACGATCCATTTTTGGATTTGTGGCAGATCTGGTTCTATTGAGTTAAACCTTTTTTCCTTTCAGGCCAGTGGGGATTAAATGTCAGTTTTTCCCCCGCTGGCAAGTTGGTGTAATTGCATTGCTGCTGGGTCAGCTGGTGTGGGCGGTGACCACCACCACCATCCTTTAAAAGGTCACCTGATGCATCAGCTGACTGTTAGTGTTAGAGCAATCTGCAGTGGCCAAGCTGGAGTAAGGAGCTCTCTGGGTGCAGTGGTGCTTCTGTTGAGTTCACTTTTCTGGTGCCTTTATTCTGCTGTTCGGTGCTTTGCAGCAGAGAAAACTAAGTGTAGTGTTTTTTGTTACCTTGTCCCTTTGGTGTTTGTCACTTCCCCCTGTGTTTATTATCTGCAGAAGTGAGGCTAGTGCTCCTTGCCGGCCAGTGCACAAGCCAGGGCAGTTATAGGAGACAACTATGGACGAGGTATCATGATGGCGGCAGGGGGAAGGACTCACATAGGGCGTTAGGGGAATGCAGGGACAGGCTCAGGTTTCAGCTCAGGTGGTGACCATCCCTCATTCCCTATTGTTAGGACCCTCCTCTCGCCTTTCCTATCCCATTGTGTATGAGTTGTGCCTTCTGCTGACCAACCACCCATTGGGTCGAGTCACACATAGTGACAGGTCTTTAATCTTAGGCCCTGGTGACAGAGAGCGTTCAAGGACAGCTGTAACATAACTGGCACATGGTAGGTGGGTGCCTTTCTATAGATTTTACATTAAGATCTAAGGGCTTCAAGCGATGTTACGTAGCATGCGGTAAAATATGTGTGGCGAGAATCACAGTTATCCAGTGACTGACTACGTTCTGTCTACATTTATACATATGTGTTTATTTATCTCTACATTTATTGTCTGCTGTTGTCTTAACTTAGCTGATTGATTGCTAACAAGTCATATTAGTGATAGATCTTAGAGGAAACCATCTATATATTCTGACATAGCTTTGGGGATGCATCTATGTACATTTTATTCTTAGTATATTTTTCAAAGTACCTTGCAGTTAAACATGGCAGTTAGCCAGGGAAGCAGACAGGTAAAACATTTAAAGAAACCTATTCCCAGTACATTTGGATTGCAACAAATATTCACCATATGTATTTGCATAATTTATATACTGGCTGCTGCTTTCACGCACATCCACCATCCTTGCACTAACTCGTCACACACCATCTTTATCAGCCCCTCTGTCCTCTCCTCTTCTATGTACAGCACTCATGCTCTTTTCACATTGCTAAACTGCACAGATCCATTCAGTCCAACCATCCAACACAAGAGACACTCTCGCGAATCACTTAACCATCTGCTCACTCTTTCAATCCTCCTCCTAGTCTCAGGAAATATCTCTCCCAATCCTGGCCCCTCATGTTATAGTAAGTCGAATCCCTCAACTGCTACACTCAGAAACCCCTCAAATCTCATTAATATTCCCTGCATTCCTTCTGTCTCTTTTAATTGTGCCCTCTGGAATTCTCGCTCAGTGTGTAATAAATTCTCCTTCATCCATGACTTCTTCTTTTCTGATTCTCTTAACCTTCTGGCTCTTACTGAAACCTGGATCCAGCAGTCAGACACCACCGCTGCTGCTGCTCTTTCATATGGTGGACTTCACTTTTCTCATACCCCAAGATTGGACAACAGAGCAGGTGGAGGCGTTGGTCTGCTCCTATCACCCAAATGTACCTTTCAGGTTATTCCCAAGTACCCTCACTTGTCTTCCCTTCTTTTGAGGTACACACTGTCAGACTCTACATCCCCATCTCCATGTGAGTGGCTGTTGTGTATCGTCTTCCGAGCCCCTACCATCAGTTACTGGATCATTTTGCCACTTGGCTTCCACATTTTCTCTCCTGTGACATTCCCACCCTCATCATGGGAGACTTTAACATCCCCATTGTCTTTCCCCTCTCCCCATTGGCTACTCACCTTTTATATTTAACTTCCTCCTTCGGCCTTTCGCAGCTTACTAACTCTCCTACGCAAGAAGACGGAAACTCCCTCGACTTGGTCTTCTCCAGGCTTTGCTCAGTGTATAATTTCACCAACTCCCCTCTCCCGCTCTCTGACCACAACCTTCTTTCATTCTCTGTCAAGAACTGCCATCCCGCTCAGGACACCCCCACTTTCCACACTTAGGCCGGCGTCACACTCACCGTAAAAAAATACGGACCGTATTGTACGAGCGTAATACGCCAAAATGTTGCTGGCACAATAATCAGTATTTCATCCGTTGTCAGGGTGCAGCTGCGTATTTTGCGCATGTAAGCATCCGTATGCAATCCGTAGGGCATCCGTATAGCGTATTTTTCTCGCAGGCTTGCAAAATGGACATTTAACAGTTTTTAGGCCTGAAACTCATTCAAACCATCATCAGCATGCCCGTTTATTGGCTCTGCATCAGGTGCCAGCCCCCAATCTTGCCATTTTGGTGGTGTGCTTGTGTTGGAGTACTGCTGTTTGGTTGCCAACATGTCTGACAGTCTTCAGTTCACCCCAACTGATTGAGTGTTGTACAACTGGGTTTTGTCCCGCCGCTTTGGACAGCCATACCCAGTGATCATTGATCCGCGGAGGAGGAGGCGAAAGTGGGTGCATCCGCTTTTGAGGCAACGCCTCACTATAGGCCATTTTCACCGCCTATATGCATCTCTGCGGACTCATCCTGACAAGTTTTTCCTGTTTTGTCGGATGACCATTCCCACATTTGATGTTTTGTTGGAGATCGTGTGCCCTGGGAACACCTACCAGGATACCATGATGCGCAAAGCTATCTCTGCAGAGGAGCAACTTCTCCTTACGCTACGGTATGTATTCCTCACCTACATACTGTCTGTTGATGATGTGTTTTTCCACAAGTGTCCCTTTACCCTTATGTCTGTAGCTGAAATATCCTCATAATATATCCCATATATCACCTAGAACTACCAGAACTATTATGTGTATGTAAAAATGACAGAAACCTTTGACTTGTGGTAAATTGAACTTAGGATTGTTTGTAAATGAAATGATGTAACGGTTATGTATATTGCGTTTTTTCTACCTTTGTGCATGTGTAATGATTGCTCTCTCTACATTTGGTTACTTGTAGGTTCCTAACTACTGGCATATCCTATGCTGCACTCCATCTGGAGTTTTTGATTGGGAGGTCCACCATATCTGGCATTGTGCGTGATACCTGCTCACAACTCTGGACAAACTTCATCAACTGGTGATGCCTGAGCCAAAGATGGAAGACTGGAAGAGGATTGCCAGGGGATTTGAGGAGCAATGCCAGTTCCCAAATTGTATAGGAGCCCTTGATGGGAAGCACATCCGTGTGCGTTTGCCGCCGAACTCAGGGTCCCAATTCTATAATTATAAGCAATATATTTCTGTAGTGCTGTTGGCTCTGGTTGACAGTAACTACAGGTTTATAATTGTAGACATTGGGGCCTATGGAAGAACTGGAGACTCTAGAGTCTTCAATTCTTCCATTATGGGTCAGCGGCTTCGCAATAACGAGTTGCACCTACCAATAACACGGCAACTTCCTGGCTCCAATCTAGAACCTGTCCCATATGTTGTAGTTGGGGATGAGGCCTTCCAGCTATCAAGGAATGTGATGAGGCCATATCCTCGTTGACACCTTGACCACCGTCGTCGGATCTTCAACTTGCGCCTATCACGGGCCAGGCGCCTGGTGGAGTGTGCCTTTGGCATTCTGTGTGCAAAATGGCGGTTCCTCCAGTCTGCAATTCAGCTGAGTTAAGCCAACGTCAATGAGGTCATCAAAGCATATTTTGTTCTACATAATTTCACCAGAATGCATGATTGTGGCCCATCTGATGTTGGTGAAAGTGTGGTGACCAATGGGGATATTCCTAGGCCCCATGTCATCCCTTTAGGTCGCCCACTCTCTGACTGAAAACCCATGATATCTTTACTCAATATTTTGTGTCACCTGAAGGTAATACAGCATGGCAAGATGATGCCATATCTATGCTGTAATGTATTTCTGTGTGTATACATAAATCCTTTTATTCTATGACATAGTACCAAAATAAGTCAGAAAAAAAAAAAACATTTGCATAAATAATATTACAAAATCAAAATAAAAAAGTTTCACGATCACTAATGAGCACCATATCTGACCCATATGGTAGGGTTGTAAGACTAGACTATTGCAATGATGCAATAGCCAACAAGGTTTAAAATTAAATATAAGAAAATAATAAACTTTCAGGTAGCCCATTTCCCACCATCTCTGTACCATATGCTGTTCGTAGGCTTTCAGATGAGTGCAAATATGCTTTACACAACATGGTGTAAAAATAAATATAAAAAAATAGCAAACTTTTGTATAAATAGTAAGAGATAAAGAAAATAACAAACTTTGACTATGCCTACTAAAGAGCATATTGGTACCATATGTTGTTTAGAGGCAACTAGATTAGTGCAAATTTCTTTGACACAACATGAGTTTCAACTAAATAGAAAAAAATAAACAGGTTTTTAAATCATAATATATAAGTAAAATAAAATATCACAGCTGGTTGTATGTGGGTGGTGGGGTTGGCGGGTGAGCAGCCTCTCTGGGTAGTTGGCTATGATGAGAACCTTGACCATCACCCTGTTGGGGTGGATTTTCTGGGCCCTGAGCTAACATCTTCCCACAGTCAGGTTGGTGTGTGGGCACAATGCCATAAAGATAAGGGAGATTATATTCCTGGGTAACATGGTACCCACGAGAATCATACCCCCCAATATGACCATGTTGAGCAAATCCAGGTTGGGACCAACCTCCAACACTGGATCTGTACAAGTAGCCATATTGGGAAGTGAGGTTATAGCCTGCCATTTGACCCTGTTGTTGCCAAGGTTGGTTTGGTGGGGGAATGGGTTGAGGTGTAGGCACCCGTGCAGGAAGATCCTCAGATCCTAATTGAGCATGCACATTTTGGTGGGGGGTAAGGCGCATAAGGTTACGGGGTGAGAGCTGCCACCTCTCAAGGAATTCAAACACCTCATATGAGGTATTGGGGGGTGTGCATGCGTCAATTAGGATCTGAATTGATCCTCGCACACTGAGCCTGACCTCTAGGGGTAGGGACGAAGGTAGTGGGCAAGGCTACGTGCATAGGCCTCCTCACCCTCATCCACAGCTGCCCTTGACAGATAATTGAGGACCCCAGTGTCCACATGCCTCCGGGTTTCAGAAGCTGTGATGTCTCGACGTCTTCTCCCACGGCGGGATATTACAGCAGCCTGGGGGGATACCCCCAGAGGTACAGTGGGGCTTTGGTGGGTGCTGCAGACCCACTCCTTGACCTCTGCTGCCTTTGTCGGCGGTACTGGTCGTGGATGCTCCTCCTGCGTCTCATGACATCATCCACTGCAATGTGACATATATAGTAATAATTTAGCTACATGCACAATGCCAAATTCTTCTACATACACTTCACATAGTCAAGGGGGCCTAGTCGGATGTGTTGAACATAACATTTTGGCGCCAAAAAAAATAAATAAAAATTTTTAAGGGAAAAATCATCACTATTATTACATTCTGACCGTTAAGAAGTTTGAAAAATAATCAGGGAACTTACTCATTCGCTGCTGCTCCTCGCATGGGCTGTCCCCAAAGTGGGGAAACATCTGCCCACAGATGCGCCTCCATGCCGCCTCTTTCCTTGCGCAGTCTGCATAATGTGCATCTCGTTGGTCCCAAATTTCGGGCCTCTCCTGCACTAACACAATGAGCATCTCGACATTGATGAGGGTTGACATCATGGCCTGACTCCGTGGAGGCGTTCTCTGGGTTGTCTGGCGCTCTTTTTGAGCTAATTTGCATGTGTCAGCTTCCTGATGCATGTGTTGCACCATTTCCTGTGAGCTGCAGAAGTCTTGCGTATTTCTCGCAAGTCACATGTCTGGTCCGTGTGTAATCCATTGTTTTCTCGCACCCATAGACTTTCATTGGCATACAACGGGCGTAATACGCTGACAATCGCAGCATGCTGCGGGTGTCTCGCACCGTAACATAAGGCCGAGAAAAATACGCATGATCAGAGCTGCCCCATAGAGAAATATTGGTCCGAGTGTAATGCCTCTCACTCGTCCGTATTCCTCCTTAGTATGACGCCGACCTTATAGAAATATACAGGTCATTAACACCCAGAAACTTAAGAATAACTTGCAGTCATTGTTGGCCCCAATCTCCTCCCTCTCATGTCCTGACTCTACACTGAAGCATTATAACGAAACACTGCAAAGTGCCCTGGATGAAGCTGCACCTCCTATACATAGAACAACTCAGCACAGACAGCAACAACCCTGGCACATGCTGCAAACACATTTCCTACAGCGGTGCTTAAGATGTGCCGAACATCTATGGAGAAAATCCAATCTACCCAAACATTTCATCCATTATAAGTTTATGCTTAAAACATACAAATCTGCCCTTCACCTCTCCAAACAAAGCTATTTCAACACCCTCATCACCTCACTATCTAATAACCATGAATGTCTTTTTGACACTTTTTATTATCTATTCAACCCATAGAGTGCAGGTCCCAACCACGGATCTCCGTGCTGATGATCTGGCCAATTACTTCAAAGAAAAAATTGACCATATCCGACAGGAAATTTTCTCCCAATCCCCTCATACCAAGCACTATATCTAGCTCCCTCTCTGACTTTGAACCAGTCACAAAAGAAGAAGTGATCAGGCTCATTGCATCTTCTCGCCCTACTACATGCACCAGTGACCCTATTCCATCACATCTCCTCCAGTCCCTTTTCCCTTCTGTCACCACTCACCTAACAAAAATATTCAACCCCCCTCTCTCTCTTCCGGTATCTTTCCCTCCTCATTTAAGCATGCCATCATACATCCATTACTTAAAAAACCATCCCTCAACCAAAGCTGTGCTGCTAATTATAGACCTGTCTCTAATGTTCTCTTCATCTCTAAACTCCTGGAACGCTTGGTCCACTCCCATCTTATCCGCTATCTCTCAGATAACTCTCTTCTCGACCCTCTTCAGTTCGGTTTCGGCTCTTTACACTCTACTGAAACTGCCCTCACTAAAGTCTCTAATGATCTACTAACAGCTAAATCTAATGGTCACTACTCCATGCTAATTCTCATGGATCTCTTTGCAGCATTCGACACTGCGGATCATCAGATCCTCCTCACTATGCTCCGCTCCATCGGCCTCAAGGACACCATTCTCTCCTGGTTCTACTCCTACCTTTCTGACCGCTCCTTCACTGTATCTTTTGCTGGCTCCTCATTCGCTCATTTTCCTCTCACTGTTGGGGTTCCTCAAGGATCAGTCCTAGGCCCACTCCTCTTCTCCTTGTACACTGCCTCTATTGGATAATCAGTAGATTTGGTTTCCAGTACCATCTCTATGCTGATGACACCCAGTTGCAGACCTCATCTCTTGACATCACGCCTTACAAAACACTAGTGATTGTCTTACCGCTGTCTCCAACATCATGTCCTCCCTCTATCTGAAACTGAACCTGTCAAAAACTGAACTCCCTTTGTTTCCTCCCTCTACTAACCTACCTATGCTATCCGTGTGTGGTTCTACCATTACTCTCCAGCAACATGCCTGCTGTCTTGGGGTTATACTTGATTCAGAACATTCATTCACCCCCCCACATCCGATCACTGGCTCATTTTTGTTATCTGCACCTCAAAAACATTTCTAGAATTCAACCTTTTCTTACTTTTGACTCCACAAAAACTCTTACTGTTGCTCTTATTCATTCTCATCTGGGCTATTGTAACTCTCTACTAATCGGTTTCCCTCTTACCAAACTCTCCCCTCTCCAATCTGTCTTGAATGCTGCAGCCAGGATCATATTCCTCACCAACCGTTACATCGATGGCTCTACCTTGTGCAAGTCATTGCATTGGTTACCCATCCACTCCAGAATTCAATATAAACTTATCACTCACCCACAAAGAACTCCAAGGTTCAGCACCACCCTACATCTCCTCCCTCGTCTCAGTCTATCACCCTACCCGTGCCCTCCATTCTGCTAATTACCTGAGATTAACGGCCTCAATAATCAGAACCTCCCATTCCCGTCTCCAAGACTTCTCACGTGCTGCGCCAATTTTTTGGAATGCACTACCCAGGATAATTCGATTAATCCCCAATACCCACAGTTTTAAGCATGCCCTAAAAACACATTTCTTCAGACTGGCCTACCGCCTCAATACATGTATCTAACTATTAGTGATGAGCGAACACTAAAATGCTCGGGTGCTTGTTGCTCGGGTCAAGCAAATTGGAATACTTGGGTACTCGACCTGAGTAACGAGCCCAATGTAAGTCTATGGGAAATCCGAGTATTTTTACCTCGATGGGTCCCTTTAAAGTCTAAAACCCTCTGAAAATGATGGAAACAGTGCTCAAATGACATAGGAACATCATGAGGAATGCCCTTGGAATAATTTCTGACTCCCAGATCACAGCTGTAAACAATGTAGTCAGAGTCTTACGCCATATTTACAGGTGCGCCAAAAAACATACAAAAATGAAACCAAAATGGATTTTCCTGGGCAATCTGTTAAGGAACATGCATTCCAGGGTAATGAGTTTTATATAAGGCAAATTAATGAACCCAAAACAAAAATGTTCCTCCACCACTTGAGCTATGTTCACACGTAGTTTTTGATGCGTTTTTCAACTTTAGCATTGCTTTCAACCAAGACAAATGCATTCACTTTGAAATGTCATTTTAACAGTTTACAACCTTCTTTTGCCATGTGGTGTGTGACACATAATCAGGCACATCCTATGTCATTTATGAAGGAGGAACTCTGAAAGTCACAAAGTATTTTTAGAGGGACAGGAGTCGGCCCTTAGTATTCTTAGAGAGCCATCAGTTGGCTATGCTTTGTTCTTCCCGTTATTAAACATTGAGTCTCTTATACTGTTGCATATGCAGTGAGTGGCAGGGCTGGCCAAAATTTGGACGCACCCCAACAACCCATTGAACAGACGTCTTGGATGGCCACATGAAACCATAGTTCATAGTATTCATTTGGTACTCCCATACTGTTTGCTTATGCATTGAATGCAAGGCCTGCTGTTATGAGCTCGGTTGCAACAGCTTTATTATATAATGGATTGCAACCGAACCCGGGTCCGCGATGCAGTTTTTCACTGCTGCCGAATACCCCTAGAGTATGAGGGTCAAACTGACGACAGAAATCTAACATTAGATCTCGCCTGTGTTAATTCACACTAGGGGAGATGTAGAATTGGCACTATCTCCTTTAACGTCACGGGAGATGTGCTATCAACTGCCGTAGATGTAGCCCTGTTAATGGCACAGAAGCCACTTGCCAGATATTAGGTTTGCACTATCTGCTGCAAGCTGGTATAGACGTGGCCCTGTTGACTGCACAGAAGCTACGTGCCAGCCGCTAGGAAGTGCGTGCGACTGACGCCAGGCGTACGTGCTACCAGCCGGCGTGAGACTGGGCTGAGCAACTCTCTATTCAGCTTGGCAGGCGGTGCCCAGGTTACACGCCACGCAGTCTGCTCAGGGTGTATAGCTACCCTGCATTTGTAGCAGGACTGCACCACGTTAGCTACAGGTTATGCGCCCCGCAGTCTGCTCAGGGTGTATAGCTACCCTATATTCGTAGCAGGACAGCACACGTTAGCTACAGGTTACGCGCCCTGCAGTCTGCTCAGGGTGTATAGCTACCCTATATTCGTAGCAAAACTGCGCACATTGGCTACCTGCCTGGCATAAGCTGAACCTGCCTAAAGGACCTGTGATGATTAGCCGAGCGTACTCTGGCATTGGCAGGTCCCGAAGAGCAAAGCTAGAGAGCACGTGGAGCCCAGATTCTGGCACGTCCACACATGAGCACTGCCTATTTTAGTATGATCTGACCGCACCGCGGACAGACAAGCTATTTAAGGGCTAAGCTTCGCCCCCATCCATCTCGTCAATCGCATCACCAATGACGTCATCCGCGACCAATCAGGCGATGCCAGGTCAGAGGATCAGCTGACATTAAGCACCAATCATGGCTCGCCATGTCACGGACATGCTCAGTGCAGGCATTTCTGGACTTAGGCTTACAACAGCATTCTCTTGTTCCATAACCTAGGTTTAAGGCTACTATGAACAAAGACCCGAGTAACTATTTTTGCCTCTCGGGTATTGGCTAGGCACAGGGTTCGATGGCGAAGCTGAGCAGCATCTGCCTCGGCTGGATCTGGATGGGAGACCACAGACTCCTCGGATCCAGGTTCAGATCCGCCGTTGCCCGATGCCTAACAACATCCCCCCCACTTGACGCTCATATTCCTCAATGAGCAGGGGAGCATGAATATGGTCCACGGGTTCCCAGGTGCGATCCCGCCAGTGTACTAAATAAAAAATTTTGCCGCGCACCGTCTTAGACCCCACAATCGCCTCTACCTCGAAATCCTCACCCCCGGTGTCAGAAGCGTGCTGAGCTTCCGAGAATTTCATCAGGTGAACTGGTTTCAGGAGTGACACATGGAATGTATCATGTATCCTCAAGTGCCGAGCCAATTGCTGACGATACACCACGGGATTTACTTGGGCCAGAATTTTAAAAGGACCAATAAATCGAGGGGCGAATTTAGCCGATTCCCCGCGACCTCTAATATAAGGAGCCGCGAGCCAGACCCTGTCGCCCGGAGAGAAAACGGGAGCTGGACGACGATGAGTGTCAGCCGACTGTCTCATCTGATTTTTTGAGGCCAATAACGCTTCCTGCATCTGATCCCAGACGTCCCGTGCCTCCATAGCACAATCTCTGACCCCAGGCTCCGCAGAGTTAACTGGCATAGGAACTGGCACACGTGGGTGCTGACCTTTGCTCAACAGGAAAGGAGTCTGACCTGTGGAATCCGCCACTACATTATTTAGAGCAAATTCTGCCCAAGGAAGCAAAGTTGCCCAATTATTATGATTGGCAGAAACGAAATGACGCAAGTATGTCACTAGCGTCTGATTAGTGCGTTCCACCAGGCCGTTGGTCTCCGGGTGATAGGCCGTAGAGAGGTTCAGTTCAATACTACACAGATTACACAATTCTCTCCAAAACCGAGAGGTGAACTGAGGACCACGTTCACAGACAATCCTATCAGGCATACCGTGAAGACGGAAGACGTGATGGATAAACAGTGATGCCAGAACCCGGGAAGAAGGATCCCTAGGAAGGGGTACCAGGTGAACCATCTAAGAAAAATGGCCAGAAACCACCCATATGGTCGTATTACCCCAGGACTTAGGTAACTCAACCACGAAATCCATCCCAATCAGCTCCCAAGGTCTATCCGCCACGGGTAACGGATGTAGAAGACCCGCCGGACTCTGATGAGAAGATTTATTTCTCGCACAGGAGATGCATTCTTGGACGTATTCTTTAACGTCCTGGGACAACCGAGGCCACCAATACGAGCATTGGAGGAACTCAGTGATGAAGGTATGAGAGGTTTTTATGTTTAGAATACACCACAAACGGATGTTTAGCTCCCTCCAAAAGATACCTCCATTCAACAAAAGCCAATTTTATTGCGAGTAACTCTTTATCCCCAATAGTATAATTCCTCTTCGCTAGAGAAAAGGTCTTGGAGAAGAAGAAACATGGTCTTCTCCGACCCTGCCCATTCTTTTGGGAAAGAACAGTATCTGCCCCTACAGAAGATGCGTCGACCTCCAAATAGAATGGCTTATTGACATCTGGCCGATGTAGGATGGGAGCTTTTGAGAAATAAGACTTGATCTCCCGGAAAGCCTCAGATGTCTCTTTAGACCAGTTTTTTTGGGTTGGCACCTTTCTTGGTTAGCGCGGCCAAAGGAGCCACCAGTGTAGAAAAATGTGGTATAAATTGCCGATAATAATTGATGAACCCCATGAAGCGCTGCACCGCCTTCAGAGAATGGGGCTCCTGACAATTCTGTACGGCTACCAATCTTTGGGGATCCATGGCCAAGCCCTTACTGGATACAATGTACCCCAAGAATGGTAAAGACTCTTGTTTGAACTGTCATTTCTCCAGCTTGCAATACAGAGAATTTGTGCGCAAACGCTCAAAAACTCTGCGCACATCCTCTCTGTGTGTGGAGAGGTCCGGGGAAAAGATCAGGATATCGTCAAGATATACAACCACGGAGGACAGCAGCAGATCTCGAAAGATATAATTGACGAAATCCTGAAAGACGGCGGGGCATTGCATAACCCGAAGAGCATGACGAGGTACTCGTAATGGCCATCACGAGTATTAAAGGCCGTCTTCCACTCGTCGCCCTCACGGATTTGCATGAGGTTATAGGCCCCACGCAGGTCTAATTCAGAGAACATTTTAGCCCCTCAAAGTCTTTCGAACAATTCAGGGGCAGGGGAGATTTGTTCTTGATGGTGATTGCATTTAATCCCCTGTAATCAATACACGGACGTAGGTCACCTCCTTTCTTCTGGATGAAGAAGAACCCCACTCCAGCAGGAGAGACCGACTTCCTGATAAACCCCTGGGGTCTCAGGGACAGACGGGATAAACCCTACTGCGAGGAGGCTCTGATCCGGGGATCAGATCTATGGCGCAGTCATACGGTCGGTGGGCAGGCAAGGTCTCTGCAGCCTTTTTCGAGAACACATCGGCATAGCTCCAATATTGCTTTGGAAGTGCCTCTAGACCGGCCGGCGGGTCTAAACCACCTTCCGAGTTGATGCCACCATACACTGGGTAGTACATCTCTCACCCCATGTATAAAGTGTCCCCGTTTTCCAGTTTATATGTGGGTTGTGAGAACGTAACAACGGAAGACCCAATAGCACCTCATCCAATCCTCCAGGAAGGATAAGGAACGAGATATCCTCCCGGTGACCCTAAGGAAACGACATGGTGAGGGGAATAGACTGGTGGGTAATCTGTGTGTCTAACATGGTAACATGGAACCATTGACTACCCTGATGTTTATGGGTCTGGACAGTAATTCCATAGGAACGGCGTGCTTCTGGGCAAAAGATGATGACAAAAAATTGCCATCGGCCCCAGAATCCATCACCGCCTTGGCAGCAACCGTGGTTGTTCCGAAAAGCAACGTCACCTTATAGACTAGTCTGGAGGAAGAAGTCTCTGAGTCTAACACACCTCCTCCGATGGTGGTTAGACACTCGTTCTCCCGCCTGCTTGGAACCCTTATTATTGGGGTACTCCAAGAGATGCGTAGGAAGGGAATGAGGGGACCATTTCCTGGTCTGGGAAATATCCATTGGCTCCGGTTCCGTGTCTGGAACCACGGATTCTGAAGTCAATTTAGAAAATGACGGTGCCAACGGAAGCCGAGGTTTAGAGACCTTCAGCTCCAACTTGGTTTCTGCATGACGTAAATCAATACGGTTGGCGAGGGTCATCAACTCTTCCAGGGAGGTTGGAATCTCCCTGATGGCTAGAACATCTTTTATATGCCCAGCCAAACCCTTCCAGAACACCGGAATTAGTGACGGTTCAGACCAATCCAGTTCTGCCGCTAATGTCCTGAACTGGACGGCATAATGACTGGCGGTGGTCGAACCCTGCACTAATGTAAGCAGCTTAAGAGCTGTATCATGTGTGACCTGAGGCCCGAGGAACACACTTTTTAGGGTTCTAAGAAAGAGACCCACATTGGTCACTACCAGATCACTCCGTTCACACAGAGGAGTAGCCCACTCCAAGGCCCTGCGGGTAAGCAATAGGATAACAAAACCCACTTTAGCCCTTTCGGAGGGGAACCATGCCTCCATCATTTCTAATTGAATGGAGCATTGATTAATGAATCCTCTGCAGGATTTACTGTCCCCAGAAAATTTTTCCGGCAGAGCAAAATGCGGTAATGACACTTTAGTAGCTACCGCAGTTTGCACAACAGCAGAGCTTACGAGATTTGCTGCTTGTGCGGCCCCCTGAGTAGCTACTGCAGTGAGATCAGCAACTGTAGGGGCCTGCTCCAGAGACCTAATTCTGGCCCCTAGTTGCTGAATGTAACGCTGCAGCTGCTGATCGTCAGCCATGATCAGCTAGACCCTGGCGGTCAGATACTGTTATGAGCTCGGTTGCAACAGCTTTATTATATAATGGATTGCAACCGAACCCGGGGTCCGCGATGCAGTTTTTCACTGCTGCCGAATACCCCTAGAGTATGAGGGTCAAACTGACGACAGAAATCTAACATTAGATCTCACCTGTGTTAATTCACACTAGGGGAAATGTAGAATTGGCACTATCTCCGTTAACGTCACGGGAGATGTGCTATCAACTGGCGTAGATGTAGCTCTGTTAATGGCACAGAAGCCACTTACAATGATATTAGGTTTGCACTTGAGCCGCCCAGTCAGGGCTGTGGGGTACTCGGACCCGAGCCCGTTGATCTCTATGGGGGATGTCACGGTGGCCACGGCTCAGTCCATGGCCCTGGGCGGTCACCCTCAAATAGGGGATCATTTACAGGGGATAATGTCAGTGAATCGTGACGCCACCTGTGGTGTCTGGTGAGGATCACCAGCGCTGCAGCAGTCCATTGAGGCCGGTGTTGTGGCAGCTTAGGTGGTATCGCTCCCCACAGGTGGAGCGGGCCTTCAGGGCAGCGTAAGTGTAGGGATGCAGGACAGAGGGAACCCAGCCGGGTAAGAATAAGAATGGGAGAACACACAAGTCACTTCTGTACCTTTACTGGAGTTAGTGCAGGAACATCCCGGAGCACCGTAAGGTGAAGAGTGCACGTCCGGATTCACCCCAGTGAGCAGGTGTAGGGCCTCCTGTTTCTTGCATCTCTGTAGTAAGTTTCTGACCTGCCTGTAGCTAGGCCTAACTTTGCCTCTGTCCTGCACCGGCTGACTTTGTGGTAGGGCGTTCTCCTGGAGTACACACTCCCTGATTGTAGGGTCTCCGTGTCCCCTGGCTCTGTTACGTATCATCTCTTAGGTGCTCCTGGGACCTGTAGACCTCCAGGAATTTCGGTTGTCTCCTACTGGGTCGTAGAGATCCCTGTAAGCTCAGACTCGGTGTCCGGTATGTGCTTTCTGGGGTGAGCTAGTAAAACTCCTCTACCCCCTTGCTACTCTCTCCTCTCGCCTTCGGCCTACTCAGGCCCTCACTAGGCTATACACACTGGCAGTTAGCTGGCTGCCTCTTCTGCCACTCTCTAGAGCGTCGGCACGCTCCTAGCTCGCTGACTTCAGCTGAGTGAGTCTCACACTGCAGACTGACCTGTTTCAGTGTCTCAGAGAGTTCTCTGCTAGAGCGAACTGCACTGTTCCTAGAGTTTCCTCTCTAGAGTGTGTTGTTCAGAGTATGAGCTGTTCTGCTCTGTTCTGGCTTCCTGCCTTCTCCCTCCTTTTTATCTCCCTATACAGGCTCCCTCTGGTGGTCTGAGGAAGGGAGAAGGTGTGTGAATGCTCTGAGGGCCTCTTGTGGATGAATTCTTCAATGCACCCTTCTAGGATTTGTGGCACCAAGCGCCACTGGGCTCCACATTCCCCCCTAGCAAAGCTCAGCACTCCCGGGCTGAAGTACATTTTTCAAAACATATCAATAAACAATAAATAATCTTCCCTTTATGGGAGGTGAAAACACTTGAACGTTGCATAAAAGGTAAATAACTATATACACATATATATTGCAAAAGCGGTAAGGAATGAGCAACCGGAAAGTCCAAGTCTCTTTCGGAAAGATTACTCAAAAGGGAATTAAATGAGCAAGTGTCCATATCACTTGGATTGTCCATTAAGGGGAAAAATATAAATTAGTAAGCAGGTATGTCAATGAATACATAGAAATAACAAAATAATACAGTGATATACAATACCCCAGGGTTAACTATCTACATCTGCCAGAGGTTTGACTATTCTCTGTACCTAGCAGGGGGTTGACCTCTTGTGCTATGTAGTGATCTGTGTGGTGCGATGGTCTGTGAGGTATCAGTTACCCTGTCTGCTCTACGTGCGAGTGAGTTTTAGAATTGTCTTAACCTCTCTACGGGACTGGCAAGTATACCATGGGCTGGGCCATCTGGCTCTGTTTCTGCAGGGGATCCTTCTTCCTGGGATTCTTCTTGAGCAGGCTCTTCTGCGGCACTAGGCTCTTCTGCAGCACTTACAGGTTCAACTTGCTGTGGAGGTTCTTCTGGCTGTTGGAAGAATTGGAGTATTGGGATTATGACTGCTTCTCCGATTAGAGGCCAATCTGCCGGAAAGTCTCCCAACTCAGTATGTATTAATGCTTCTTCAGGTTCCTCCGAGGTGTTGAAAGGCACTTCTTCTTGGGGCTTTAGCAGATCTGGGCACAACTTCAAGTGGTCAATGGATACAGTTGCAGTCGTTCTCCCCCCATCTTTGCTGATAAAACACGTTTTCCTGTTATCAAACCTTGAATTCAACACAGTGTAGGCCTCTCTCTCCCACTGGTCATCGAGTTTGTGAGTTTTCCTCTTTCTTTTCAGCATGACTTCACCAGGTGTGAAGGGTTCTGCGGGCGCACGCTTGTTGTAGTGAGTCTGTTGCTTGTCTCTTACCCGAGTGAGACTATCTTCGAAACAGGCCTGTACTTTTCTGTACTGCTCCTGTCTGGTCGTGTCCCAGTCCTCAGTGGTCGCATCTGCTTCTGGTTCTACCACACCAAGCTACAGATCCATGGGCAGATTTCCTGGTCTTGCCCGCATGAGGTAAGCTGGGGTGCAATTGGTGGAACTTACAGGTATGTGATTGTACAGATCTACCAGGTCAGGTAGTAGGTCTGGCCACTGATTTCTCTCCTCAAGTGGTAAGGTCTTCAGCAGGTTGATGACGATGTTGTTCATCTTTTCACAGAGACCATTGGTTTGTGGGTGGTACGGTGTGGTTCTTATCTTTTTACATCCGTACAGATGGCAGAACTCTTTGAACAATTCGGCCTCGAAGGCTGGGCCTTGGTCAGTAAGCACCTGCTCAGCTTATCCATTGGGTCTGCAGAAATATGCTTGGAACATCTTTGCTGCTGTCTCTGCCATGAGATCTTTGACAGGGGCTACCACCAGGAACCTGGAGTAGTGATCCACCATAGTCAGGGCATAGGAGTATCCTGACCGGCTGGGTGACAACTTGACATGGTCCAGGGCCACGATCTCTAGCGGTCGAGTCGTCTTGATGGGTTGCAGGGGTGCCTTCTGGCTGCTGTAGTCTTTTCTTCTGAGGCCACAGGGTCCACAGTCTCTACACCATCTCTCAATGGAGCTGCGCATTCCCACCCAGTAGAATCGACACTTTAACAGGTTCTCTAGCTTTTTCCAGCCAAAGTGCCCCGCCTGATTGTGGTAGGCTTCCAACACCATCTGGATGTCCGTCCTGGGGACTACTATCTGCCATACCATCTCATGGGTCTTTGGATTGACGTACCTCCGGCACAGCTTCTCGCGGTAGATAAACAGCCGGCTTCTCTCATTCCACAGATGCCTTGCTTGTGGAGACACATCCTTCTCCAAGGAGGAACCTTCTTGAGTTATCAGCTCCTTGATACGACTGACAACCGGATCACTGTCCTGGGGCTCCTTCCAGCTGTGGTGAGGTAAAGGGTTTAACGTCTTACCACGCTGCCTCCTGAAGGCTTGTTGCTCGAGGCTCATCTCATTCCTGTGAAAGGCAGGTAGTTCAATCTCCTCCAGGTCATCCACCTCTTCTTCTGTGTCTGACTGGTGAGGCATCCTGGACAGGGCATCAGCGTTGGCGTTCTTGCGGCCCGCCCGGTACTTGATTATGAATTGGTAGTTCGACAGATGAGCCATCCATCATTGTTCCATGGCTCCCAGCTTGGCTGTTTCGAGATGCGTCAAGGGGTTATTGTCAGTGTAGGCAGTGAACTTGCTGGAGGCTAGGTAGTGCTTAAGCCTTTCAGTAATGGCCCAGACCAGCGCCAGGAACTCCAACTTGAAGCTGCTATAGTTCTCTGGGTTCCTCTCGGTCGGCCGGAGCTTCCTGCTTGCATAGGCGATGACTTTCTCTAGGCCATTTTGCTTCTGACTTAAGACAGCTCCCAGTACTTCATTGCTGGCATCCGTATACAGCAGGAACGGTTGGTTGTAGTCAGGGTAGGCTAGGATCTCGTCACCTGTCAGGATCTCCTTCATTTCTCGAAATGATTCAGCCTGTTCTTTACCCCAGTGGAACGGGGAATTTCTGCTCTTGGGGGACTGTCCTACCAGGAGGTCTTGCAGAGGCGCTGCTTTCTTAGTGTAGTCTTTTACAAACCTCCAGTAGTATCCTGTCAGTCCCAGGAACTGACGCACCTCTTTGTGGTTCTTCGGCTCTGGCCATTTCTGGATGGCAGTGACCTTCTCTGGGTCTGGCGCTACTCCCTCTGAACTGACAATGTGTCCCAGGTACTGTACCTTTTGCTTGAGCAGGTGGCACTTTGAGGGCTTCAGTTTCATCCCATACTGGGATAGTGACTCAAATACTTCCACCAGGTGCTTCAAGTGGTCTTCATACATTTTGGAGTACACAATCACATCGTCCAGGTATAGTAACACAGTCTTGAAGTTGAGGTGTTCCAGGCAGCACTCCATCACTCTCTGGAACGTTCCAGAGGCACTGCTGAGTCCAAACGGCATTCTGTCGAACTCACAGAGTCCCATTGGGGTGGTGAAGGCCATCTTCTCCTGATCCTCCTCAGCCACAGCTACTTGCCAGTACCCACTAGTGAGGTCAAGGGTGGAAAAGTAATTAGCAGACTTTAAGGCAGCTAGAGATTCCTCAATACGTGGTAAAGGGTATGCATCTTTATGTGTAATGCGATTTACTTGTCTGTAATCCACACACATTCTTATGCTTCCATCCTTTTTCCTGACTAGAACTAGGGGAGCTGCCCAGGGACTACAACTATCACTTATCACCCCTGCCTCCTTCATGTCACGCAACATCTCCTTGGCTTTCTGGTAGTGTGCTGAAGGTATAGGCCTGTACCGTTCCTTAATGGGGAGATGGTTGCCTGTGGGGATGTGATGTTGTACACCCTCAATCTTCCCAAAGTCAAGTGGGTGTTTGCTGAATACCTGTGCATATTCCTGGACCACCCGATGTACTCCCTGTTTCTGGTGAGCTGGAGTGGTGTCTGTCCCAACTTGGATCTGCTGACACCAATCCTCCACCTGGGTTGCCGGGCCCTTATCCTCCCTGAGTCTGGGGAGGTTAAGGACTCTGTCATGTGAATGGAGTTATCTACAGCATGTAACTTGGCAACAGTGGCATATCGTGGTAATCTGACTTCATCTTCCTCACAGTTGAGAAGACGGACGGGCACCCTCCCATTGCGTACATCCACTACCCCCCCGGCGGTTAAGAGTGTAGGTCTGTGCTCTGAGAAAAGGGGTTCTACTACTGCCTGATAGCTCTGTCCTTTCAGACCTATTGCTGCTCTACACCAGATAAGCATTTCACTCATTGGGGGAATCACAATGGGTGTCGGGTCTGTTACCCGCACACTACCAATCTCACCACCAGTCAGTTCCACGTGCTGCTGGCACATCAGGGCCCGGATCTCCTACTGAATGGCTCTCTTCTGCCCTGGTCTGGCAACATCGGCGAACTGTTGGAGTAAAAACACAACCTCCTCCAAACAGTTACCAATAACGTTAGTGCCTAGTACCACATTCAGTCCATTTTCCTCATTGACAGTCTTCACTACAATAAGTCCCTGGTCCTTTAACTCCACCCTCCCCACTTTTACTGCTACATTCTTGGCCCCAAGTAAGTCAATAGGGTGGCCGTTAGAGGCGTATACTGCAAAGTCGGGGCTTGGGGGTTGGAGACTGTCCATGGACCAGTATCGGTTGTGAAGAATACCAGGTATGATGGTTACCTAGGATCCGGTGTCCAGCAGGGCAGGTATTGCGATGCCGTCCAGTATGATGGATAGGAAAGGTCTTCCTCCCACAAACCTGCGGTGCCAGTCTGAGGGGCCTGATGAGTCTATTCCTGGGTGCTGGCCCTAGGACCCAGGGTTTGCTCGTTTAAAGGACACTGGCGTACAGTGTGACCTTCCTTCTGGCAGCGGTAGCAGACGATCTCTCGGTGAGGATGGCGCTGGTCATTGGTCATTCCTGGGGGTGGAGTTGTCCTCCTCCGGGGTGGCGATGTCCTCCTTCTCCTCCGGTTCATCCAGGGGACATCCTCAGGGCAGTCGGCTAGCAGGATCTTTCCTTCTGTCTCTGGTTCCGTCCGCAGTTGCAGGGCACTCAGAGTGGCCAGGTTTTTGGTCAGCTGTCGCACGTCTGAGCATAGACAGTCCAGCTCAGTAGGTGGCGCTGCCTGCGTTTTGGCTTCAGCAATCAGCTGGGAAAAGGTGGGTGCTGCTGACGTTAGAGTGGCCTCACCCTGGTAACGTTGGGTTGCGGTATTTGCTGTTTCCAGGGGTTGCAGTCCCTTTATAGCCATGTCCTTAAGGGCATCAAAGGTAGCATCTGGATGATCCAAGGACCACCAACGCACAGTCCTGCCCTCTGCTTGGGACCTCAGCCCCGTACAAATTGTTCTTTCAGCATTTTACTCTCATTGGTGACGCTGATTGGATTAACCTGTTTTAGAGCTCACAGGGCCCCTTGTAAACGGCAGGCATAGTCTCGAACGCTGTCCTCAGGTTTCTGAGAGCATTGTAGAACCTCATCTGGAGGTCTGCTTCAGTGTGGTCCTCAAAGGCTGTCTGTAACTTTTTGAAAATTGCGGGCATTGATTCCTGTTCGGCGGCCGACCACGTTTCTACTTCCCTCTCCACAGCACCAGTCAATTGTCCCACAACTACTGCAGCTTTTTGCTTGTCTGACATAGAATGTAAGCCCGAAAGGGCTGGGTCCTCTCCCCTCTGTACCAGTCTGTGATTGTTAGTTTGTTTACTGTAAGTGATATCTGTAATTTGTATGTAACCCCTTCTCATGTACAGCACCATGGAATCAATGGTGCTATGTAAATAAATAATAATAATATAGAATACATGTCCAGTATGCTGCATATTTTGTGCTTGAATCCCGACAGGGTGTCTGGCTTCCGCTGTACTGGGGAAGCCACTTTGCTCCAGGCATGTACAGTAGAGTCAGGGGTACTATAGGGGCTACAGGCCCAGGTGATGGGGCGGCTGCTGCGGCCTGCGTGGCAGCGGTCGAGGGCTGATCGTCAGGATTGTCGGCCCCGGCCGTGCCGTCGGACGAGGGCTGCGACATCTTGGCGCCCCCCCTAGTGAACCGTGGCCTACCTTCCTCTGTAGGCCGCAGATCCTGCAGGGCACAGTCTGTTGGTAGGACCTGCGTCGACCAGCGCTCCCGCGTCAGAGCGTTCACTGGAGTTCCCTGCCAGGACCTGCCGCCGCGTCAGCGCGTGGGGGCGTGTCCAAAACTCAGTGCGCTTTTACAGGTACGCCTCCTAGTTTTCCTGCGGTGACGTGATAATGGCGGACAATGGGGCGAAATCTTCACCACCATACGATATACTGTTGTTTAGTAAAGCGCACAGTACCCGGTGGCAACGGGCACAACTTCTTCCGTTGCCGTGGGCATGCGATCCTGTTCGTGACGCTAGTTAGATGAGCTGCCCAGCCAGGGCTGTGGGTTACTCGGACCCGAGCCCGTTGATCTCTATGGGGGATGTCACGGTGGCCACGGCTCAGTCCGTGGCCCTGGGTGCTCACAATCAAAAAGGGGATATTTACAGGGGATAATGTCAGTGAATCGTGACGCCAACAGTGGTGTCTGGTGAGGATCACCAGCGCTGCAGCAGTCCACTGAGGCCGGTGTTGTGGCAGCTTAGGTGGTATCGCTCCCCACAGGTGGAGCGGGCCTTAAGGGCAGCCTAAGTGTAGGGATGCAGGACAGAGGGAACCCAGCCGGGTAAGAATAAGAATGGGAGAACACACAAGTCACTTCTGTACCTTTACTGGAGTTAGTGCAGGAACATCCCGGAGCACCGTAGGGTGAAGAGTGCACGTCCGGATTCACCCCAGTGAGCAGGTGTAGGGCCTCCTGTTTCTTTCCTCTCTGTAGTAAGCTTCTGACCTGCCTGTAGCTAGGCGTAACTTTGTTTCTGTCCTGCACGGCTGACTTTGTGGTAGGACCTTCTCCTGGAGTACACACTCCCTGATTGTAGGGTCTCCATGTCCCCTGGCTCTGTTATGTATCAGCTCTTTGGTGCTCCTGGGACCTGTAGTCCTCCAGGAATTTCGGTTGTCTCCTATTGGGTCGTAGAGATCCCTGTAAGCTCGGACCCGGTGTCCGGTATGTGCTTTCTGGGGTGAGCTGGTAAAGCTCCTCTGCCCCCTTGCTACTCTCTCCTCTCGCCTTCGGCCTACTCGGGCCCTCACTAGACTATACACACTGGCAGTTAGCTGTCTGCCTCTTCTGCCGCTCTCTAGAGCGTCGGCACGCTCCTAGCTCGCTGACTTCAGCTGAGTGAGTCTCACACTGCAGACTGACCTGTTTCAGTGTCTCAGAGTGTTCTCTGCTAGAGCGAACTGCACTGTTCCTAGAGTGTCCTCTCTAGAGTGTGTTTCGAGTCTGAGCTGTTCTGCTCTGTTCTGGCTTCCTGCCTTCTCCCTCCTTTTTATCTCCCTATACAGGCTCCCTCTGGTGGTCTGAGGAAGGGAGAAGGTGTGTGAATGTTCTGAGGGCCTCTTGTGGATGAATCCTTCAATGCACCCATCTAGGATTTGTGGCACCAAGCGCTGCTGGGCTCCACACACTATGTGCTGCAAGCTGGTATAGACGTAGCCCTGTTGACTGCACAGAAGCTACGTGCCAGCCGCTAGGAAGTGCGTGCGACTGACGTCAGGCGTACGTGCTACCAGCCGGCGTGAGACCAGGCTGCGCAACTCTCTATTCAGCTTGGCAGGCGATGCCCAGGTTACGCGCAACACAGTCTGCTCAGGGTGTATAGCTACCCTATATTCGTAGCAGGACTGCACCACGTTAGCTACAGGTTACGCGCCCCGCAGTCTGCTCAGGGTGTATAGCTACCCTATATTCGTAGCCGGACTGCACATGTTAGCTGCAGGTTACGTGCCCCGCAGTCTGCTCAGGGTGTATAGCTATCCTATATTCGTAGCAAGACTGCGCACATTGGCTACCTGCCTGGCATAAGCTGAACCTGCCTAAAGGACCTGTGATAATTAGCCTAACGTACTCTGTCATCGGCAGGTCCCGGAGAGCAAAGCTAGAGAGCACGTGGAGTCCAGATTCTGGTACACAGGAGCACTGCCTATTTTAGTATGATCTGACCGCGCTGCGGACAGACAAGCTATTTAAGGGCTAAGCTCCGCCCCCAGCCATCTCGTCAATCGCATTACCGATGACGTCATCTGTGACCAATCAGGCGATGCCAGGTCAGAGGATCAGCTGACATTAAGCACCAATCATGGCTCGGACATGCTCAGTGCAGCATTTCTGGACTTAGGCTTACAACAGACTTTTCTTGTTCTGTAACCTAAGTTTAAGGCTACTATGAACAAAGACCCAAGAAACTATTTGTGCCTCTCGGGTATTGGCTAGGCGCTGGGCTTGACGGCGAAACTGAGCAGCATCTACCTTGGCTGGATCTGGATGGGAGACCACAGACTCCTCAGATCCAGGTTCAGATCCTGTTGTTGCCTGATGCTTAACACCTGCCCTGCACCCCAATAAACTTTTGAACCAATGTAATGGATGGCCACATGCAACCATAGTTCCCAGTATTCATTTGGTACTCCCATACTGTTTGCTTATGCATTGAATGCAAGGCCTGCCCTGCAGCAAAGTTACATGCACCACAATAATTCATTTCACCCACGTACTGGATGGCTACATGCAACCACAGTTCCCATTAGTATGTTTTTTTACAGTCACCTAAAATTTGCCCATGGAGTGAATACAAGGCCTGCCCAAAATTTGCACACACTCCAATCCCCCAAGAAAGAAATGTGGAGGATGGCCTCCGAAAAATGTTTTCCCAGTTTAAAGGAGGAGGTCTCCTATACTGGTAATGCCCATACACTAAGTTTATGGGCTGACAAACATTTCCACCTGAGGGGTACACATCAACATACTGTGAAACATTTTTTTTTATGGCCATCATAAACAAAACACCCTTACAAACAATAACGTGGTTTCCAACACAGTTGCTGGTGGGAAAGTGCAGGTTTTTAGTAGAAACATGGCAGACGAGTCATTGGATGAAGTGATCAGGAAAAGGGTCAGGGTGACGGCAGGAATGGAAACGTACAGTATTAATTACAGGGGGCTATGGGAGTTTTGAGATCCAGGATCAAGACTATAATGATTAGTCGTTTACCAACCACCAATTACCAAAATGCGTTTGATGCCCGTCAGAACATAGGTGTAACAGATGCGCGTCTGAAGCTCGGTCTAAAAGATGCCCATGAGAAATAGGTTGCCAAAGAAGCATGTGTCCGTATAAAAGGTACAGTGCAAGATGCTCGTGAGATGCTTAATTCTAGAAAGCAGCAGATCATAGTTGGAGTTAGACCAAACAAACTGCTGGATGCTCGTGCAAAACAAAGTTTAAAAAGGAGTGCATCGGCCGTAACTATCAACACACCCATGCCACAAGGTTCTTCATCTTCACCCATACATATTACCAAGAACATCCACATTTCACATTCGAAAAAGATTTGTTCTGGTGTAGCAAACACTGTTAAAGAAATGCCAATAAACGTAGTTAATTCCAAAACTGTGAAACAACAGATTTGCTCTTTACAATATATGGACGATGATGGTTTTGATGACGACTTGTTACTTTGCAAAATTCTCACCAAGAAGATGAAGATCACAGCTGCCCACAATGTGTGGCATCCTGTGTTTGTGTCGCCACAAAATGGTAAAATATGTACTATTTTATATGTGCATTGTAAATGATGGGAGTTACGCTTTCTCTGCTGGAGACAACTACACACACACTTTACCCCGCTCCCTTCCTTTGTCTGAAGCTTAGAGCTTTGCAGAGATACTAACTGGGAGGGGAGGGGCTTAGTTAGTCTGTGAGGAAAGAAGTGTGAAATGAAAATGGAGAATGTTCTTGGAGGAGTTTTAAGGGGGTGACATAGGATTACCGCCTTGCTCTGCTCCCTGTTATGTTCAGGTAGCTGAGGAGAAAAAGCAAAAACGGCAATACACCAAAGAGACTGGAACCTATTGGATTGCAGTAACCTGAACTAACCACACAACTAGAGGTGGCCGTGGAGCATTCCTACGTTGATCCTAGACGTCTCGTCACAGCCTGAGAGATAACTACACCTAAAGGCAGAAAGATGAAAGCTATCTGCCTCGGAGCAGATCTCCAAAGAAAATAGGAAGCCCCCAAACATGTAATGGCGGTTAGACAAGAAGAAGCACAGACACAGACAGAAAATAGAATGAGCAAACGCTGGGGCCCAATCTGTCTAGACAGAAAAGTAGAGGAAAGAATTCTGACTGCAATCCAACAAAAAACCCTAAAAAATACCAACTCTTCTGATTGCAAAAACACCTGAGATCACACGATCTCCACCACCTAAATCAGATCTCTGGTGTAACAAAACTAAGCTGCAGCCACTGAAAAAACAGGAAAAAGCAAATGAACAAATAACAGTGGCTACAAATAAACTGAGAGGAGCACAGGACCCAGGAGGGGACCCGGCTAACCTCCACAAAAGTGCAGAAAATTATGAAAAAAGCAAGTACAAAAAGAAAAGCAGAAAATATCTTATCTGAAAGCAGCAGATGAATGCAAAACTCCAGCAAACTTCCAATGAACCAGGAACCACAATTGAGACAAGAACAATTGATCACCGGCTACCATCATGGGAGGGAACCTCCCTTATATCAATCCAGTCCGTGATCCCAGATTGCCATTCCTCGCTGTAAGGTTCAGTACTGTCTGCAACCACCAGAGGGAGCCTCAGCTCAGAAACCATCTCCAGCACATTCATAACAGTACCCCCCTTGAGGAGGGGTCACCGAACCCTCACTTGTGCAACCAGGCCGATCAGGATAAGCTCGGTGATAGGCACGGATCAGTCTCCTAGCATGGATGTCCGAAGCAAACACCCAAGAATTGTTCTCCTGACCATAACCTCTCCACTTAACCAAATACTGGAGTTTCTGTCTAGAAAAACAAGAATCCAATATTTTTTTTCAACCACATACTCCAGATTGCCCTCAACCAAAACAGGGTCAGGAGGCGCAGCCATAGGGACCACTGGCTCGACAAACCTCTTCAATAAGGACATGTGGAACACGTTATGGATCTTAAATGTCCCTGGAAGAAGCAAACAGAAGGAAACAGGATTAAGAATCTCCATGATCTTATAAGGTCCAATGAACCTAGGCTTAAACTTTGGAGATGCAACCCTCATAGGGATATTTCTTGAGGACAACCAAACCAAGTCCCCACTGTAAAGCGAGGACCATCAGTCCTATGCCGGTTGGCAAACAGTTGGGCCTTCTCCTGAGAGAGAGACAACCTCTCCACTACCTGGTCCCAAATCTGCTGCATACGCTCCACAACAAAGTCAACACCCGGACAGACAGAAGCCTCCGCCTGTCCGAAGAAAATCGAGGGTGAAACCGAGAATTGCAGAAAAATGGAGACATCAAGGTGGCAGAGCTAGCCCTATTATTAAGAGCAAACTCAGCCAAAGGCAAAAAAGAGACCCAGTCATCTTGATGAGCAGACTCAAAACATCTCAAATAAGTCTCCAACGTCTGGTTTGTTCTCTCGGTTTGTCCATTGGTCTGAGGATGAAATGCAGAGGAGAAAGATAATTGAACACCAAGTTTAGAACAAAATGTCCTCCAAAATCTGGAAACAAACTGGACTCCTCTGTCAGACACAATGTTCTCCGGAATGCCATGTAACCGAACCACGTGCTGAAGGAACAAAGGCACCAATTTGGAGGAGGAAGGTAACTTAGGTAATGGCACAAGATGTATCATCTTGGAAAACCTATCACAGATTACCCAGATAACGGTAATTTTCTGAGAAACAGGGAGGTCGGAAATAAAATCCATAGAGATATGGATCCATGGCCTCTTGGGCACAGGTAATGGCATTAACAAACCACTAGAGCGAGAGCAAGGCTTGGAACGAGAGCAAGTCCCACAGGACTGCACAAATTCCCTGACGTCACGAGACAGAGTAGGCCACCAAAAGGACCGACTCACCAAGTCTCTGGTACCAAAAATCCCGGGATGACCAGCCAACGCGGAACAATGAATCTCAGACATCACACTCTTCTTCCACTGGTCGGGGACAAACAATTTCCCAATAGGGCAATGCTCAGGTTTATCCTCCTGACACCCTTCCAGAGCCAGTCTCAAATTGGGCAAGATGGCGGAAAGAACTACACCCTCTTTCAAAATAACAGCAGGATCAGATAACTCAGGAGAGTCCGCAAAGAAACTCCTCGAGAGGGCATCCGCCTTAACATTCTTAGTGCCAGGAAGAAAAGAAACCACAAAATTAAAACGTGTGAAAAACAAGGCCCACCTGGCCTGTCTAGGATTAAGTCGCTTGGCTGATTCGAGATTAACCAGGTTCTTATGGTCCGTGAGGACCACCACCTGATGTTTGGCTCCTTCCAGCTAATGTCTCCACTCTTCAAAGGCGCATTTCATGGCAATAACTCCCGATTACCCACGTCATAATTACGTTCAGTTGGAGAAAATTTTCAAGAGAATAAGGCACAAGGGTTACTCTTAGAGGTCTCTGGATCTCTTTGGGACAAAACGGCACCTGCCCCAATTTCAGAGGCATCAACCTCCACCTGAAACGGTAGAGAAACATCAGGCTGCCGTAGAACAGGAGCAGAAGTGAATCTCTGCTTAAGTTCCTGAAACGCAGAAACTGCCTCAGGAGGCCAATTCACCACATCAGAACCCTTTTTGGTCAAATCAGTCAATGGTTTAACAATACCGGAGAAATTACCAATAAATTTACGATAAAAAATTGGCAAAACCCAAAAATCTCTAAAGAGCCTTTAATGAAGTAGGTTGGACCCAATCACAGATGGCCTGAACCTTGACCGGATCCATTTCAATAACAGATGGAGACAAAATGAATCCCAGAAATGAGACCTTCTGTACGCCAAAAAGACACTTTGATCCCTTCACATACAGTGCATTCTCTCTCAAAATCTGGAACACAGTTCGAACATGTTTCACATGAGAGTCCCAGTCATTGGAAAAAATCAAGATATCATCCAAATAAACAATCAGAAATTTATCCACAAAATCCCTGAAAATATCATTCATGAAGGATTGGAAGACGGAAGGAGCATTAGTGAGCCCAAAGGGCATCACTAGGTACTCAAAATGCCCCTCTGGGGTATTAAACGCCGTCTTCCATTCATCCCCATGCTTAATGCGAATAAGGTTATACGCCCCCCTGAGGTCAAGCTTGGTAAACCAAATAGCACTTTTCACTCTGGAAAACAGGTCAGAAATCAAGGGTAACGGATATTGATACTTCACAGTGATGTTATTCAAGAGACGATAATCAATATACGGCCTCAATGAACAATCCTTTTTGGCCACAAAGAAAAAACCGGCGCCAAAGGGTGAAGAGGATGGTCTGATATGACCCTTCTCCAATGACTCCTTGATATAAGATCGCATAGCCTCGTGTTCAGGTACAGACAAGTTAAAAAGGCGACCTTTAGGAAATTTACCACCAGGCACTAACTCAATAGCGCATTCATAGCTTCTGTGAGGAGGTAAGGATGCAGATTTACTTTCACTAAATACATCCGAAAAATCAGTCAAAAAGTCAGGAACATCCTGAGACTGGGGAGAGGCAGAAAAAACAGAAGTGTCAGTATTAACACATTGGCAGCCCCAACTGGTCACAGACACAGATTTCCAATCCAAAACAGGATTATGATTCTGTAACCAAGGGAAACCTAGTACAATAATGTCATGCAGATTATGCAGCACCAAAAATTTGCAACTCTCCTGATGATCTGGTTCAACCCTCATTATGACCTGAGTAGAAAACTGGCGTTTATTCTCCGCCAAAGGGGTAGAATCAATGCCCAGTAGGGGAATAGACTTCCACAGGGGTATCATAGGAAACCCACAACGTTTGGCAAAGTCAAAATCCATCAGGTTAATAGCTGCTCCTGAATCAACAAAAGCCTGAGCAGAAAATGTGGACAGGGAGCAAATCAGGGTAACAGTCAACAGAAATTTAGTCTGAACACTACCCAAGACAACTGAGCGTGCAAAACGTCTTCCCCGCTTAGGGCAGACGGAAAGAGCATGAGAGGCGTCACCACAGTAGAAACATAACCCATTGCGCTTTCGAAACTCATGATGCTGAGCCCCAGAAGTCACTCCATCACACTGCATGGGCCCAGGAGCTGGCTCACAAGGCAACACCATCTCACGCATACCTCTGCGCTCACGCAAACATCTGTCAATTTGAATAGCCAATGACATAGAATCATTGAGACCAGAGGGGACAGGGAATCCCACCATAACATCCTTTACATTCTCTGACAGCCCCTTCCGAAAAAGGGCTGCCAAAGCATCATCATTCCATTTGGTCAGGACTGCCCACTTTCAGAATTTCTGACAGTACAACTCAGCGTCTTTAAGACCCTGATTTAATGCCAACAAGGTTTTTTCAGCTTTATCAGTGACATTAGGTTCATCGTACAATAACCCCAGAGCCAGAAAAAATACATCAATATCATTCAAAACAGAATCCCCAGGTGTCAGGGAAAAAGCCCAATCCTGAGGGTCGCCGCGCAGGAGAGAGATGACAATTTGAACCTGCTGTGCTGCGCTCCCCGAGGACTTAGGTTTTAAGGCAAAAAACAACTTACAGTTATTTTTGAAATTCAGAAATTTAGCCCGATCCCCCAAAAACAAATCTGGCATGGGAATCCTAGGTTCCACAACCGGCAACCCAGCAAGATAGGTAGCAATACTCCGAACCTCAGTGGCAAGCTGATCCACACGGCCAGAAAACTGTGCAAACTCCATTGAGAGAAAAAAAAACCTCCTCAGCACCTAGAGAAAAAGAGGGAAAAATGCAACAAACAGAAAAAAAAAATCTCTGACAACTCTGTCAACTTTTTTTTTTTTCCACACTATTTTTCCCTTCTGTGAGTACCATATAATTTTCAGTTTTGGCCGGTGATACTGTTATGTTCAGGTAGCTGAGGAGAAAAAGCAAAAACGGCAATACACCAGAGAGGCAGTAACCTGAACTAACCACACAACTAGAGGTAGCCGTGGAGCGTTCCTACGTTGATCCTAGACGCCTTGTCACAGCCTGAGAGATAACTACACCTAAAGGCAGTAAGATGAAAGCTATCTGTCCCGGAGCAGATCCCCAAAGAAAATAGGAAGCCCCCAAACATGTAATGGCTGTTAGACAAGAAGAAGCACGGACACAGACAGAAAATAGAATGAGTAAACGCTGGGGCCCAATCTGTCTAGACAGAAAAGTACAGGAAAGAATTTTGACTGCAATCCAACAAAAAACCCTAAAAAATACCAACTCTTCTGATTGCAAAAACATCTGAGATCACACGATCTCCACCACCTAAATCAGATCTCTGGTGTAGCAAAACTAAGCCACAGCCACTGAAAAAACAGGAAAAAGCTAATGAACAAATAACAGTGGCTACAGATAAACTGAGAGGAGCACAGGACCCAGGAGGGGACCCGGCTGACCTCCACAAAAGTAGCGAAAATTATGAAAAAAGCAAGCACAAAAAGAAAAGCAGAAAATATCTTATCTGAAAGCAGCAGATGAATGCAAGACTCCAGCAAACTTCCAAATGAACCAGGAACCACAATTGAGACAAGAACAATTGATCACCGGCGACTATCATGGGAGGGAACCTCCCTTATATCAGTCCAGTCCGTGATCCCAGATTGCCATTCCTCGCTGTAAGGTTCAGTACTGTCTGCAACCACCAGAGGGAGCCTCAGCTCAGAAACCATCTCCAGCACATTCATAACAATGGTTCTTAATGTTTAACTGTTTGCATGTGTTGATTACTGTAATGTCATTAATACTCAGTGGTATTGCTACATATAAAATTTGTATTGCCTCGCACAGTCATTGGTATTGCCACATTCTTTTCTGTGTTGCAATTTTATGTACAATGTTATATATGTGTGTTGTTCCTTTAATGTACAATTGTATTTATGCCTGGTAGATAGGGACAGTTCTTAGTGCACCTTTCAGACACTAGAGGGGGTACTTTAGTGTTTATAGTTCCTGGTAAGTGTAGTTTCCTTTGGGGCCACTAGATGGGGCATACTGGTGAGCCTTCTTAGTGTAGGTTTTAGTGAGTTAATAAGCGGTTAACATAGGAGGGGCTGTCGAGTGGTAAGCTGCAGGTACTAGGGAAGTTTAGTCAGACTGGGGCCAGGGTGTCCAAAGTGTCCACATGGGCTCTAAGCCCAGGATGGCTTGACAGTCCCGTAACGTTTTGCAAGTGATAGTCCCAGATATTCTCAGTTGTAAGACGGAAGGACAGTGGGACAGCAGAATGAAAAAGTTGTGGCAACTGATTGCCTGGGTGGACGCTCGGGGGTCCGAAGACAAACGGACCACGGAGCTAATGGGACCAGTGAGTGAGAGAGAAAGAAACGCTGAAGCTTCACAGGGAACAGTACAGATGGGTCGGATGCTTTCTCAGAGGCATCCTGGCGTAGTTACTGATGTTCTCTATCCTGAGGCGAAGCAGGCAAAGGGAATTGTCATTGTGGCGAGGTTGAGCCAGGAGGAAGCTGAGAAGCAGTCTAAGACGGTTCGCTCTGGGCGCGTACTGCAAGGAAGTGTCGGCAGTGCAGGGAAAGTTGAGGAATCCCGTATGGAAGAATGTGTAACCCGAAATGTATCAACTGTGGATATGTTGTGCAAAGTTTATAGTAAAGAAACCGTTCCAGTTGCAATGGACTGTGTCTCATTTAATGGGGGTCGCCGTGGTAAAGAATCTTCCTTGTCTGAGAAATGCCCAGAGGGACCTGAACCTGGAGATACAGGTACGCACAGCAATGGACTTTATGTTTCTGTAGGGGACGGCCAGGACACTGATGCTGAAGTAACAGTGGTCACGACTATAGTTCTGGCTGGCTCTTACAGAGTGGCATGTGCTCTCTCCAGGTACAGTGCTGAGAAGGATCAGGGCATCAGCCCTTAGGCCATCTATGCTTCTTGAGTCGGGTAGTACGCTGAAATGCTGTGCGGTTTGCACAACCAGCAGTGAAGTGTTTTCTCAGGAACTCCACAGCAACAGAGAATCAGTGAGGGATTGTGCAAGAACAAACACGTGCTTCACATGAGATTCACGCTTGCAAGTTGCCGGGGGGGGGGGGGGGGAAGAAAACACAGTGACTATGTGGCTGTATTGGAAGTTTCAGACTCCAGGAAACCTTTGTCCCTGAAGGGATTAGAACAGCAGGAAGTTTATACTGAATCACAGCAGAGAGACAGAACTCCCTTCATGCAGAGCAGACTGTATACCTGGTGAGAGTGGTATTCTATCCTCTGAACTGCATCTGGACTTCAGTAAATGATAAAGTGACTTTCCTTGTCTCCTGCCTTATTACTCTGAACCATGTACCTCTATCACTATCTCTGGGGGCCAGCCCTAGTTGGATGGGGTTAAACACCTGCACTGCCATCATCACCTACTCCCCAGGGATCATCTGCAGTGGCGGCCATTTTACAGCTGAACACTCCAACTGGCGTCACGAACTTCTCTTTTTTTAATTTTTGTTTCCCTTTTATCTTTTTATTTTTAATCCCTATTTTACTATCTTGGGAGAACAGGCACCGGGCACGGCTGCCATCCCCGTGACCCCCTGAATCCAACACTGCCCGGCGACCTGAGTACCCCGCTCTGGGCGATACAAAACGTGGCGTCACAAACAGGATCCTGTGCACCTAAAGACTCTAATGTTTCTAAAAGAAATGTTTCAAGTTCCTGCGGTAGCAAGGAAGTCCTGGTCACCATCCGTTCATGTAGTGGCGGGAATCGCGGTGGGTGGAGCATTACTGGTACACATCGCTCGAGACCCCGGCCACCCAGGATTCTACAGGAGCAACAACCTGCAGCAGCCAGAGTGGTGAGTCGCACCCCTGCAAGGGTTAACTGGGGGGAAGATGTCTAATCCCAGCGACGCTCAAGGCATACCTCCCAACTGTCCCGGATTGAGCGGGACAGTCTCGATTCTGAACCCCCCATCCAGCTGTCCCGCTGAGGACACTATGTGTCCCACAGTGAGATGAGCTGCCACGCCCCCCATGCACCCCTTCCTGCCCTAACTGTCTCTACAGCCTTAGCCTCTCACAGCAGCTAGCAATGACGCTGCTATTGCTGTACTAGTCTTCTATGCCCACAGGACCTGTGATGAGGTCACAGGAGGGGAGGAGTCAGGGGTCACATGATCAGTGTCCTCTGTGTGCAGGACTCTGCTGTGATGTTGTCATTGTGTTGGATGAGGGTAAGTGTGTGTGGGGGTCGGGACTCGGGTTTACAGTGTGGATGTAGCAGTGCTGTAGTGTGTACAAGTTGGATGTAGCAGAGCCATGTGTGTACGAGGTGTACGGAGCGGAGCCGTGTGTGTACGAGGTGTGCGGAGCCGTGTACGGAGTGGAGCCGTGTGTGTACGAGGTGTACGAAGCAGAGCCATGTGTGTACGAGGTGTACGGAGCGGAGCCGTGTGTACGAGGTGTATGGAGCGGAGCCGTGTGTGTACGAGGTGTACGTACGGAGCAGAGCCGTGTGTACAAGGTGTACGGAGCGGAGCCGTGTGTGTACGAGGTGTACGGAGTGGAGCCGTTTGTGTACGAGGTGGTTATAGCAGTGATGTAGTGTACGAGGTGTACAGAGCAGAGCCGTGTGTGTACGAGGTGGATGTAGCAGTGCTGTAGTGTGTATGAGGTGTACGGAGCAGAGCCGTGTGTGTACGAGTTGGATGTAGCGGAGCCGTGCGTGTACGAGTTGGATGGAGCAGAGCCGCCCGTGTACGAGGTGCACGGAGCTAAGGCTACTTTCACACTTGCGTTTTTTTGCACAGCGCATCGTGCGCACATGAAACGCATTAAAAAACACATGCAAACGCTTATAAACGCTGCGATATTTAGTTGCATCAGTGTGCGCATTACAACCAAAAAACGCAGCGTTTGTATGCGATTTCAAGCGTTTTTGCATGCGTTTGCGTTTTTTCGGCGCATGGGTTGTCTATGTGTCACATTTCTATCAACTCTGTCTCTATCATCTTTCTCTATCATCTCTGTCTCAACTCTGTCTCTATCATCTGTCTCTATCATCTGTATCATCTCTGTCTCTATCATCTGTATCAACTCTGTCTCTATCATCTTTCTCTATCATCTCTGTCTCTATCATCTGTATCAACTCTGTCTCTATCATCTGTCTCTATCATCTTTGTCTCTATCTGTCTCTATCATCTCTGTCTCTATCATCTGTCTCTATCATCTCTGTCTCTATCATCTCTGTCTCTATCATCTGTCTCTATCATCTATGTCTCTATCATCTCTGTCTCTATCATCTGTCTCTATCATCTCTGTCTCTATCATCTGTCTCTATCATCTCTGTCTCTATCATCTGTCTCTATCATCTCTATCATCTCTGTCTCTATCATCTGTATCAACTCTGTCTCTATCATCTCTGTCTCTATCATCTGTATCAACTCTGTCTCTATCATCTGTCTCTATCATCTCTGTCTCTATCATATGTCTCTATCATCTTTGTCTCTATCATCTCTGTCTCTATCATATGTCTCTATCATCTGTCTCTATCATCTCTGTCTCTATCATCTCTGTCTCTATCACCTTTTTATCTACACTCCTCACAATGTTGCTTGTGTAGGGGGTTGTTTAAACAAGTGTTTAGACATTATTTACCCATAGACTGCAATGTTATTTTTGCGCATAGCATGCGCACACGTGTGCATGCATTTTTTTAAAGCGGTTGGGCGAAAAAAAAATGCAACATATAGCGTCTAGCACGTATGGGCACACACCTAGAAAATGCGCAGCGCACGCCAAATGCAGATGAACGCGTGCAAGCCCTAGACCCTGTGCCCGCCATGTTAAAGATAGGGGAACATTGCGCATGCGTCCGATAGCGCAAGATGCGCTGCGCAAAAAAACGTAAGTGTGAAAGTAGCCTAAGCCGCACATGTATGAGGTGCACGGAGCGGAGTCGCGCGTGTACGAGGTGCACAGAGCGGAGCCGCGCGTGTACGAGGTGCACGGAGCAGAGCCGCGCGTGTACGAGGTGGATGTTGCAGTGCTGTAGTGTGTACGAGGTTTACGGAGCGGAGCCGCACATGTACGAGGTGGATGTAGCAGTGCTGTAGTGTGTATGAGGTTTACGGAGCTGAGCCGCGCCGCGCGTGTACGAGGTTTACGGAGCGGAGCCGTGTGAACGAGGTGGATGTAGCAGTGCTGTGTGTGTACGAAACGGAGCCCTGTGTGTGCGAAGTGTACGGAGCTGAGCCGTTCAGCTCCGTACACACAGGGCTCCGTGCTTGAGCCGTGTGTGTACAGAGCGGAGCAGAGCCGTGTGTGTATGGAGTGGAGCCTTGTGTGTATGTAGCGGAGCCGCGTGTGTACGAGATGTACGGAGCAGAACTGCGTGTGTACGAGGTGTATGCTGCAAAGCCGCATGTGGACAAGGTTTACGGAGTGGAGTTGTATGTGTACAAGGTGTACAAAGCGTGGCTGCGTGTGTACAAGATGTACGGAGTGGAGCCTTGTGTATACTGAGTGGAGCCTTGTGTGTGCGAGGTGGACGGAGCTGAGCCGTGTGTGTACGAGGCATACAAAGCGGAACCGTGTGTGTATGATGTGTGCAGAGCCGTGCGTGTACAAGGTGTATGGTGGGGAGCATTCATACCTCCCAACCGTCCTGAATTCAGCAAGACACTCCCGATTTTGGGAGTCTGCCCCGCTGTCCCGGCTGGGAGCTTTTCCCGTGGACACAGGAGTACATGCCGGAGCCCCGAGGAGCACTTTAAAATTCGCACGTGATGTTCCACCAGAAGTGACGTGCTGGAAGATGACCGGAAATGAGGTAATTTCGGGAGGAGATTGTGACGGAACCATGGAGGCATTTCAGGGAATGCTTCAGATCCATCACCGTGTCCTCGCCTTGGAATCGGGGATGTCGGCCATGTGAGTGGATTATGATATGTCCTGCACCGGGAGGCTCAGGTGGGCACTACAATGGGAGCTGGGCTGCTATAGTATCTTTATAGAATCTTTATTTCTTTCTCTCTCTGTTTCTTTCTCTCTCTCTGTTCTTTCTTTCTTTCTCTCTGTTCTTTTTCTTTCTTTCTCTCTGTTCTTTCTTTCCCCTCTTTCTTTCTATCTCTGTTCTTTCTTTCCTTTCTTTCTTTCTTTCTTTCTCTCTCTGTTTCTTTTTCTCTATCTCTCTGTTCTTTCTTTCCCCTCTTTCTTTTTCTCTCTCTCTGTTCTTTCCCCTCTTTCTTTCTTCCTTTCTCTCTGTTCTTTTTTTCTTTCTCTCTTTCCCCTTTCTTTTTCTCCTCTGTTATTTCTTTCTTTCCCCTCTTTCTTTCTCTCTGTTCTTTATTTCTCTCTCTCTGTTCTTTCTTTCCCATCTTTCTTTCTCTCTGTTCTTTTTCTTTCTTTCTCTCTGTTCTTTCTTTCCCCTCTTTCTTTCCCCTTTCTTTTTCTCTTTCTTTCTTTCTTTCTTTCTTTCTTTCTTTCTTTCTTTCTTTCTTTCTCTCTCTTCTTTCTTACCCCTCTTTCTTTCTCTTTCTCTCTGTTCTTTCCCCTCTTTCTTTCTTTCTTTCTTTCTTTCTTTCTTTCTTTCTTTCTCTTTCTTTCTTTCTTTCTCTCTGTTCTTTCTTTACCATCTTTCTTTCTCTCTGTTCTTTCTATCTCTCTGTTCTTTCTTTCTCTCTCTGTTCTTTCTTTCTCTCTGTTCTTTCTTTCTCTTTCTTTCCCTTCTTTCTTTCTTTCTTTCTTTCTGTTCTTTCTCTCTGTTCTTTCTTTCTCTTTCTTCCTCTCTCTCTGTTCTTTCTTTCCCATCTTTCTCTCTATCTCTCTGTTCTTTCTTTCTTTCTCTCTTTGTTCTTTCTTTCCCTTCTTTCTCTCTCTCCCTCTGTTGTTTTTTTACCCTCTTTCTTTTTTTCTCTCTGTTCTTTTTTTCTGTCCCCTTTTCTTTCTCTCTCTGTTTCTTTTTCTCTATCTCTCTGTTCTTTCTTTCCCCTCTTTCTATCTCTCTCTCTGTTCTTTCCCCTCTTTCTTTCTTTCTCTGTTCTTTTTTTCTTTCTCACTCTCTGTTCTTTCTCTTTCTTTCTCTCTCTGTTCTTTCTTTCTTTCCCCTCTTTCTTTCTCTCTGTTCTTTCTTTCCCCTTTCTTTCTCTCTCTATTCTTTCTTTATTTTCTCTCTGTTCTTTCTCTGTTCTTTCTTTCCCCTCTTTTTCTCTCCCTCTCTGTTCTTTCTTTCTCTCTCTGTTCTGTCTTTCCTCTTTCTTTCTCTGTTCTTTCTTTCCCATCTGTCTTTCTTTCTCTCTCTGTTCTTTCTTTCCCTCTTTCTTTCTCTCTCCCTCTCTGTTCTTTCTTTCCCCTCTTTCTTTTTTTCTCTCTGTTCTTTTTTTCTGTCCCCTCTTTCTCTGTTCTTTCTTTCTTTCCCGTCTTTCTTTCTCTCTCTGTTCTTTCTTTCCCGTCTTTCTTTCTCTCTCTGTTCTTTCTTTCCCCTCTTTCTTTCTCCCTCCCTCTCTGTTCTTTCTTTCCCCTCTTTCTTTCTCCGTCTCTGTTCTTTCTTTCCCCTTTCTTTGTTTATTTCTTTCTCTCTCTACTTTCTCTCTGTTCTTTCTTGCTTTCCTCTCTTTCTTTCTCTCTCCTTTCTCTCTGTTTTCTTTTTTCTCTCTCTGTTCTTTCTTTTACTCAGTACCAGTGTGCCCACAGTACCAGTCACTGTGCCCTCAGTACCAGTCAGTGTGATCACCAGTGCTGAATGGGTGTGGTTGGGGCGTGAACATGGGTGTGACTAGTTGGGAAATGGGTGTGGCCGGGCGTGGCCTAAAATGCCGCGACGCGCTGCGCGCGCCACAGCCTTTATCCCTCTTTCCCATCTTCAAAAGTTGGGAGGTATGCTCAAGGTGCAGCAGCTGTGGCTCCCATATTGCCTTTCACAATACTTTTTTATACCGTTTGCGGCATAGCTGCCACAGTACACAGGCGAATCGCACACCTTAAGTGACTTCAAGGAAAAGCTGCGCAGCCTGTTTGAAATCTACCCTATGTCAGAGGAGCAGAAGGTCAGTATACTTACAAGTCAGCTCAGTGGCGCTGCCTAGAGAGAAGTTAAATCTTGGCCAGTGACTGATAAAAAGACTGTAAAAGACATATTTGCTAAATTAAGGGTTACTTTTGACACCGGTACTACTTCAGAAATAAAGATGCAATTTTTCACCTGCTGAGTGCTGACAGAAATCACAGGACACTGTTAGAGACTATGCCCTTAACCTGCAGGACGCGCTGCGGTATATTAAACAAATTGATCCAGTGTAAGAGATGAGAACAAAATGCTGAAAGAGCAGTTCAATGAGGGTCTTTTGTCTGACTCTAGTAAGGCTCAACTGCGCATGATGTCGTTGCAGAACCCTGACATGGACTTTGCTCAGTTTAAGGACAGATCCATCTGTATCCTAAGAGAATCTACCTATTTCTGCACTGAGCCAGTTAAACACCCGGCAGTTACATACCACCAGGGGGCAGTATCCTCACCCCAGGTTCTGGCAGCACAGTACGTTCAGACTCAAGTTGATGCTTATAACTGCAGATTTACGGTTGCAAGTACAGGAACTGACTAAAAGTGTGTCTGCTTTATGTAAGACTGTTCAGACTCTCCAGCCCTGCTCCCCCACAGAGAGGATCCAATTAGCCACGAGCCCGGATAATCTCCCATGGCGATGGCCAAAAAGGATGCCACAAAGTTGATCATATCAAAAAAGAATGTCCTTTAAATGGGCGACCCCTGGGGGCACGAACCAACCCCCGGGAGTAAGACAATCTGGTCCAACTAACTGGAGAAACTGGAGATGTTGGAGGACGTCCGCTTATACCCGCTGTAATTGATGGTATCCCCTTCACTGCCCTCCTGGACACTCGATCGCAAGTAACCACAATGCCCCACCCACTGTACAAGAGATATTGGACTGATGCTTTCACTCGACGGACTGCTGGTGACTTGTTATTAATAGCAAGTAATGGTCAACCTCTGACACAGATGGAGTACAAAGAGGTTGTCATTAAAGTGGGGAGGGTGGAGCTCAAAGCTCAAGGTCTCGTGGTAGTAGATGTAGAAAGAGGGGAGTGTCAGCTTATCATAACATTGGGCACAAATGTGATTTAAAATTGTTTAACAAGCTATCCTTCCTGCACAACTACTTTCTGAACAACTCTCTTGATCTGTTGGCCCTCACTGAAACCTGGATTCAGGATTCTGACACGGTTCCCCTGCTGCCATTTCCTATGGTGGCTTACAGTTCTCCCATTCCCCAAGACCCGCAAACAGACATGGTGGTGGAGTTGGCATACTCCTGTCCCCACAATGCACTTTCCAGGTCATCCCCCCAATTCCATCATTCTCATTCCCTTCTTTTGAGGTCCACACCATCAGGCTCTTCTATCCCCTCTCCCTCAGAGTAGCGGTCATATATTGGCCCCCAGGCTCGCCCACCCGGTTCCTTGACCACTTCTCAGCCTGGCTGCCGCACTTCATGTCCTCAGAACTACCAACCCTTATCCTTGGAGACTTCAACATCCCCATTAACAGCCCTACTTCCACATCTGCATCTCAGCTTCTATCACTAACCACTTCTCTAGGCCTCTCACAGCTTTCAACCTCTGAGACACACAAGGATGGTAACACCCTTGACCTGGTCTTTGTCCGCCTCTGTTCAATCTCCCACCTAAATAACTCACCGCTTCCACGCTCTGACCACAACATTCTCTCCTTCATCCTCACAAATCCTCGACCACCCCAGCGCACTCCTACCTACCACACATTCAGAAATCTACAAGCCATTAACCCTCAGAAACTTTCAGACTCCCTGCACTCATCGCTGTCCCCAATCTCCTCTTTTTCTTGTCCTAATCTGGCTGTTCATCACTACAATGACACTCTTAGAAGCACCCTTGACCAAGTAGCACCGCTCACCCTCAGAACTTCCAAACACACAGTAAAACAGCCCTGGCTCACATTGCAAACTCAACTTCTTCAGCGATGCTCTAGGAGTGCTGAACGCCTTTGGAGAAAAACCCGCACACCAGAAGACTTCATCCACTTTAAATTCATGTTAAGAAATTATAATGCTGCCCTTCACCTCCCCAAACAGAGCTACTTCACCACCCTGATCTCCTCACTAGCCAACAACCCCAAGAAACTTTTTGACACTTTTCACTCCCTCCTCAGGCCAAAAGCACAAGCCCCTATCACAGACATTTGTGCTAACGACCTGGCCTTCCACTTTATAGAAAAAATAAATACTATCCGTCAGGAAATCTGCTCTCAACCACCAAGTGCTGTGACTCCCATCCCTCCCTGCATTTCCCCTGGCTTAATTTCCACATTTGATCCCATCACAGAAGAAGAAGTCTCCAGACTCCTCTCTTCCTCTCGTCCGACTACATGCACTACCGACCCCATTCCCTCACACCTCCTCCAGTCTCTCTCTCCAGTTGTCACAACTCACCTAACTACAATCTTTAATCTCTCACTCTCCTTTGGCATTTTCCCATCCTCCTTCAAACACTCCATCATTACTCCACTACTAAAGAAACCCACTCTCAACCCTTCCTGCACAAACAACTACAGACCGGTCTCCAATCTCCCCTTCATCTCTAAACTTTTGGAGCGCCTAGTCTACTCCCGCCTTACCCGTTACCTCTCCACTCACTCCCTCCTAGACCCTTCACAGTCCGGCTTCCGACCCCTACATTCGACTGAAACTGCACTCATCAAAGTGACCAATGACCTTCTGACAGCAAAACGTAACGGTGACCACTCTCTGCTCATTCCTCTCGACCTTTCTGCAGCTTTCGACACAGTTGACCACCGTCTCCTACTGTCTAGGCTCCAGTCACAAGGTATTAAGGACACTGTTCTCTCCTGGTTCTCCTCCTATCTTTCTGACCGCTCCTTCAGTGTTTCGTTCCCTGGCTCCACGTCATCTCCTCTTCCTCTCACTGTTGGTGTACCCCAGGGCTCAGTCCTTGGCCCCCTTCTCTTCTCTCTCTACACGGCCCCAATTGGACAGACCATCAGCAGATTTGGCTTTCAGTACCATCTTTATGCTGATGACACACAACTATACACGTCATCCCACCACCTTACCCCCGCTGTACTACAGAACACCACCAACTGTCTGTCCGCAGTCTCCAACATCATGTCCGCTCTCTATCTGAAACTTAACCTCTCCAAAACTGAACTTCTTCTGCTCCCGCCGTTTACTAACCTCCCTAAATCTGACATTTCCCTCTCCGTGGGCGGCACCATAATAACACCCCGGCAGTAGGCTCGCTGTCTGGGTGTTATATTTGACACCAATCTCTCCTTCACCTCCCATATACAATCTCTTGCCCGCTCTTGCCGCCTACACCTAAAGAACATCTCTAGAATCCGCCCTTTTCTCACCATGGAAACAACAAAAGCCCTCACTCTAGCATTGATCCACTCCCGCCTGGACTACTGCAACGCTCTGTTACTTGGCCTCCCCATTACTCGACTATCCCCTCTCCAGTCCATCCTTAATGCAGCAGCCAGGGTCATCCATCTGGCTAATCGGTACTCGGACGCGTCCGCTCTTCGCCAGTCCTTACACTGGCTGCCCATTCATTATAGGATCCAATTCAAAGTACTGGTTCTCACCCACAAAGCTCTCCACAGTGCAGCACCCCCCTACATCTCCTCCCTCATTTCTATCTATCGGCCTAACCGACTGCTGCGCTCTGCAAACGACTTTCGACTAACCTCTGCACTAATCCGTACCTCCCACTCCCGACTCCAAGACTTCTCCCGCGCTGCGCCAATCCTCTGGAATGCTCTACCCCAAGAAATTAGGACTATCCACAATTTGCATGGTTTCAGGCGCTCCCTCAAAACACATCTGTTCAGAGCGGCCTATCACATTCACTAATCAAAGTCATTATATGTGTAAGTGTGTGTGTGTGTAGCCCATTCACTATCTCCATCTATCCCTCACTCCCTCAAGATGGCTGGACCATCATTGTAAATGCACCATTGTATATACACACCTGTACTTTGTATCTCCCACACCTCATTGTAGATTGTAAGCTCTCACGAGCAGGGTCGTCTTATTTTGCTTTAATTATTGTATTGTTAACGTTGTTACTTATGACTTGTGTTTTGAAACTGTTAAACCGTAAAGCGCTGCGGAATATGATGGCGCTATATAAATAAAGATTATTATTATTATTATTTAAGTGAGGTCATCGCCATTTTGCAAGACATAGCCAAGTCGGCCCATACAAAGCGCAGCATGCTCTTAATAAAGAAATCAAGCCCCTCGTGCAGCAACAGCAGGTGGAGTTAACTGGTGGAGAAATTGGTAGAGTAAGGGTGAGTGATCCCAACTCGATTATGCTTCCCCCCAGGAGTGAGACTGTCATCTGGTGCAGAGCAGCCAGGCATCAGAGGACGGGACTACCAGGCTCTCCTTGAACCAGTCTAATCAGAAAGCAGACCTACTGTGATGAAAGCCAGGGGATTGTTGATGTTAAAAAGGGCAGGGTCCCGTTACATGTTCTGAACTGTGGGAGGAGGAAACTCGCTTTCCCCGTTATGCAACCGTAGCCAAGCTATTCACAGTCAGCAACAATGATATTCAGGCTAAAATCCTCCCAATAGAAAGAGTGCAAAAAACAACTAGAATAATAATGAAAATTTTTTTATTGAAATATATTCAGGGTAAACAAAAATTAATAAGTTATAATTAATTAGCAGCTGAAATAGGAGTACAGTAAAGTATGAATGGAATTTATAATAGATAATAATACAACCACTTTGCCAGATTAAATGTACATAACCAATCGAATATCAGAAAACAAAAAATAAAAACACAAAATGTGTCTTTAATATACCACAACACACAAATAGCTATATATATTCATAAATGAATAGAATCATAAAGTGCAGCAGTGCCACAAAAAACATATATACACATGCATATAATATTGTGTAAACAAACAAATATATATATATAAAGTGCTAAAGTGCAATAATATCAAAAAATGCACATAGGACTTTTGCAAAAAACAAAATGGATTAACATTCAAAGTGCAATGGCGCAAATAAAATATATATTTGATTAAATCTCTTAAAAAATAGTGAAAAATATATGCATATACAGTACATATAAATGTGCCTAATAAATAAATAAATATAAAAATAAATAGAGATAAAGTGCTGAGGGCTATACTTATCTAGATCACATAAACAGGTCCTGCTAGTGCAAAAAGAACTTGTGCAAAATATGCTGATATTCAAAAAAGAACCAAACTTGGTTAAAGATGCACAATGCTACAGCTCATTTACCTTATGAAGCTTGCATAGCAGGGTAAAGTGCCACAGTGCTAACTGTAAGAGGTGACTAGCATGCGCTACAAAGTACTACCAGTGAACAAAACCCTGTGCAAAATAGCTAATATGTAATAAAAGAATTAAACTTGGTCAAATACAAAGCGCTGCAGCTGATACAGTAAGATAAAGTGCCACAGTGCTACCAATAAATATATCTGGCAAGGATATACTGGATCCAGCTAAAAACTCCACATACCTACAGTGTGCTCAGTCCCTACGCGCGTTTCGGCGCTGTGCCTTCTGGAGGGCGTGTACAAAGACAAACAGGCATCCATATTTATATAGGAGTGGACCAATCACCACAAAGTATTCCTCATATAGCGGTGTGTAAGAGAGCATGCGCTACCGCCCGAACCGACCAATCACATCCACCCAGCGGCACCCAGGCAACACACAGCCAAGTAATCAACACCGCCCACGTGAGTCACGTGAGTGGGTGAAAATCAAGAGCGCGCTACCTAGGATACAGACGCTGGAATGAATGTAAACAGTGGACGGGAAAAGGGCGCATGCGCTCCACCAACTATATGGGACTTATAGATTCGAATGAGAAAAGGCTCACAAGATGAAAGCTGATTTATAGTGAATAAAGATAAGGATTATTTTGGGCAGTACACATGATTTTCAACCCTAATATACGTAATCTATTACTGTATATGGACAATGGATAAATATATAATTACTAGTACATGAATACATGAAATAACATAATAAATCAAAAATATACAAAAATTGGTGAATACATTACAAAAATATGTAAATAGTACATTATCCAAGCACATATATATCATTACATAATAAATCAATAGTAAATAAACCACAAGTATATGAATGGATGAATAAATATACATATAAATAATTTCTATTTTTATATATAAAAAATATGAAAAAAATATAAAAAATTAATAAAAATAAAAAACAAATAAAAAATAAAAATAATATGATGAAAAGTAATAATAAAAATTAATAATTATGTGCAAAAATTAGTGTATATATTTAGCATTAAATAATAATAAATAATAAACAATATATGATAAATATATATCAATTCATGTATATAAATTAAATAAAATATATGTATGTATCGTCCATAGCATGTCAAAATTCTTCAATCCATAGATTAAATTAAAAAATCCAAGACAATCTTTGTTTCAGTCCATAAAATGAGAGACTCCTAGTACATCCAAAACATTATTATACATCCATGACTTAATAATTAAGAAATAAGAAACTAAAAGGATAAAAAATATATAAAATATAAATTAGTACAGATAAAAAAGGATTAAAAAATATATAGATAAAATAATCAGAGAAAAGATGAATAATTAAGAGTCTCATTGAGACCCAGAGGTTGAAGTGTACGAAGTGTCCAAATCCATCTCGTTTCCTTTTGTGTAAGTCTGCGACTAACATTGCCACCACGAAGATCCGTAATAATACGATCAATTCCGATTACCCGAAGCCCAGTAGGATCACAATTATGATATTTCTTAAAATGTCTGGGTAATGTTTTCAAATGTTCCATTACCATTTCCTTCTCTGCAGCAATGATTTCTCTTACATGTTCCCGCACACGAATCTTTAAAGCTCTCGTTGTGAGCCCAATATAAAATTTTGAACATGGACATGTGGCATCATATATTACAGCTATTTTATACGATTTATTGTCAGATCCTAAAACATTGGTCGCAGTATCAATATTATGGCAGGCAATACATTTGCCACATGAAGAACACCCCCATTTTTCAATGGGTTTCGGAATTAATGATGGAAATAATGTTGTGTAATGTATGTAGTACAGTTCATATAGCGTCTTGTGCTTGGGTGCGATGAAAATACATGAGACACAGGTTTGATATAGAAAGTCTTGTATTACTTCATACAAGTTGGCAAAAATAGTCACACAGTTTGCAGACACAGAAGCAGGAGACACAGCAGGCCAGAGTAATCTAAGCTCAGCAATCACTCTCCATAACAGGTTCAGGATCTTCTTCTCTGTTACCGTAAGTCCATGCAAACATGGGTCTTTCAAAGAGCAGGGTTCAGAGTCCACAAGTGCTTCAGAGTTCCTCAGTAGGAATAGCTGGAGTACAAGGTCCAAGGCTTTAGGAGTCAGGTCACAGGTTCACTGCAGGCTAGATTCTGAAGCACTGATTGCTCAGCTGTGGCTGCTTAAGAAGCAAAAGGAGAGAATCAGGGCGGGAACATGCAAGCTGGAAACTCCATTTTGACTGAGGGCAAGATAGCTGCAGCAAGACAGAAAGTAAAATGGCTGACGAACAAACTGAGTTTCAGGAACATGTACACAGAACCTTACATTACTCCCCCCTTAGGGACAACCTCCGGATGACCTCAGGCCAGGCTTGTGTGGGTACCTCTGATGAAACTGACGGAGCAAGCGAGGAGCATTAACGTTATTGACTGGTTCCCATGAGTTGTCCTCCACTGGGTAGCCCTGCCATTTAATCAGATATTGTAACTGATTTCTATACAACCTGGAATCTAAAATCCTTTCCACCACAAATTCTTCCTGACCATCGACTAGCACTGGGTCAGGGCAAGGAGAAGAACGTCCAGGAAACGTATTGGGTGTCGCAGCCTTTAGTAGGGATACATGAAAGACAGGGTGAATTCTCATAGTTCTGGGCAGTTGAAGACGACAAGCAACGGCACTTATAATTTTACTGATTTTATAGGGTCCAATGTACTTATGTCCCAACTTAGACGATGGAATCCTTAACTTAAGATTTCTGGTTGACAGCCAGACCAAGTCTCCTACCTTGAAAGCTGGTGCAGGTTTACGAAATTTATCTGCTGCTTTCTTGTACCTTTCCTGAGCCGATTCCAGATTCTCCTTTAGAAGATCCATATTCTTCTGTAAAGACGTGATTCTTTCAGCCACTGCTGGTAAAGGCGTTTCTATGGGAAATCGTGGTAGAATGTTAGGATGATAACCTAGATTAGAGTAAAAAGGAGACTGCTTAGTGGAGGCACTCTGAGAGTTGTTATACGAGAACTCAGCTAATGGAAGTAGATCCACCCAATCATCCTGTAGGTGGCAGATAAAGCAGCGGAGATACTGCTCCAGGGTTTGATTGGTTCGTTCGGTCTGTCCATTAGTCTGGGGATGAAAAGCAGAAGAAAGGTTTACTTTAATGTCCAATGCTGCACAGAAATTTTGCCAAAACCTAGAAGTGAATTGCACCCCTCGATCCGAAATAACCTCATCCGGTACTCCATGTAAGCGAAACACATCTTTAATCATCAAATCTGATGTCTGTTTTGCAGTGGGTAAGCCGACACAAGGGATAAAATGAGCTGCCTTTGTTAGACGGTCAACCACCACTAGAATGGTGTTCTTCCCTTGAGAGGTTGGTAACTCCACAATGAAGTCCATAGAAATGGATCCCACGGGCGGGACGGGGTGGGAAGAGGCTGTAACAGACCAGTTGGTGAGGAGCGAGGTGTTTTGCATCTTGCACAGACTTCACATGAAGTGACATAGTTTAAAACATCCTTCCTGCAAGTGGGCCACCAAAAGAAACGAGAGAGAAATTCCTGTGTCTTTAGAATTCCTCTATGCCCAGCTATCTTGGAATCGTGAATGAGTTGCAATACTCTCAATCTGACTGTTTCAGGAATATACAGGCGTTGTCCCTGAATCCACACACCATTCTTAAAGACAAGACTTACGTCCCTTGGGGGTTGTGCCAAAAAGGAATCCGCATGGTATGCTTCCTTGATGTCCTTAAGTAGGTCTTGATTATGAATTACTCCTAGGAATCTAGAGTCAGGAAGAATAGTCTTAGGAGGAGTAATTGGACGTGTCTCTGCTGAGTAAATCCTAGAGAGTGCATCAGCCTTTCCATTGCGCGATCCTGGTCTATAAGAAATGATAAAATTAAATTGGTTTAAGAAAAGATTCCAGCGAGCCTGGCGAGGAGTCAGGCACTTAGCCGACCTGATAAACTCAAGGTTACGATGGTCTGTCAGGACGACTATTTGCTGTTTAGCTCCCTGAAGAAGGTGTCTCCATTCTTTGAAGGCGGCAATAATGGCCAACAACTCTCTATTGCCCACATCGTAGTTCCTCTCAGCCGAAGACAACTGCTGGGAAAAGAAGGCACAGGGATGCAAGACATTCTTCTCACCTGTTCTCTGAGAGAGTATAGCTCCAACGACACAGTCTGAAGCATCCACCTCTATTATGAAGGCAAGCTCGGGGTTGGGATGTACTAGGATAGGTGCAGTGGTAAATTTATCTTTTAGACGGGAAAATGCTTCCTGGGCTTGGGGAGTCCAGGAGAACCTAGACTCTTTCCGGGTAAGTTGGGTGATAGGTGACACTACCTCAGAGAAATTTCTAATGAAACGTCTATAGAAGTTGGCAAACCCGATGAAGCGCTGTACCTCCTTCACATTTCTAGGACTTGGCCAATCCTTGATGGCTTGGGTTTTGCTTCCATCCATACTAATCCCTTGTGTAGACAGTACATACCCCAGAAATTGAATTTCGTTCCTATGGAATTCACACTTTTCAAGTTTGATGTAAAGATGATTTTGTCTTAGACGTTCCAAGACCATTCTCACATGTCCATGATGTTCCTCTGTGGAGTTAGAAAAAATTAGAATATCATCCAAATAAATTACCACGAATGTATCTAGGAGATCCCTGAAGATGTCATTCACCAAGTGTTGGAAAGTGGCTGGGGCGGTACTCAGACCAAAAGGCATAACTAGATATTCAAAGTGTCCATAGCGTGACCTGAATGCAGTCTTCCATTCATCCCCAGGTCTAATACGGACTAAGTTATAGGCCCCACGAAGATCTAGTTTAGAGAAAATTTTGGCATGTCGCACTCTCTCCAATAACTCAGGGATTAAAGGCAATGGATAACGGTTTCTAATAGTAACCTTATTGAGTTCCCTATAGTCTACGCATGGTCTCAGAGATCCATCTTTCTTCTTTACAAAGAAGATGGGTGCACCTGCAGGAGATGAAGAGGGGCGTATGAAGCCCTTGGCTAGATTTTCGTCTATGTAATCCTTTAAAGCCTTTAGCTCGGGCCCCGCCAGGGGGTAGATCTTACCAAAAGGTATCTCTGCTCCAGGCAATAATTCAATTGGACAATCATATGGACGGTGAGGAGGAAGCTGGTCAGCGTTCTTCTTGTCACATAAATCCACATAGTCCTGGTATACAGCTGGTAGTTCACGGACTGACATGGTTCCTTTAGGAACAGAGCAAGCTGAAACTTTTGGACTCATCTGTTTCTCTGGAAAGTGTAATTCCTTGGTCTCCCAGTTAATGGTAGGATTCTGAGCCTGCAGCCATGGTAGCCCTAGAATAATGGGAAAGTGGGGAGAAGAGATAAGCATAAAGGACAGTTTCTCTTGATGATCTTTACCCATAAGAACCCTCAAAGGCTCTGTTTCCTGATCCACTGGTCCAGAGGTCAGCAGGGAGCCATCCACAGTTTCCATCTGTACTGGAGTAGCCTTCTTCACTGAACGTATCCCCTGTTTCAGAGCAAAGGAGACATCCATAAAATTTCCACTTGCCCCTGAGTCGATCATAGCAGAGCTAGACACCCAAGCTGAGTCAACCCAGAGTTTGATGGAAAGAAAGCAATGAGAATTGTTTTTCTTACAACTCAGCTGGGACACCGCTGAGGAAACTTGAAAAATGGCAGCGTTTACACAGTCAACGTCCTCAGAGGTAACGGAGTTTAAGTCCGAGAAATCAAGATCTGTTGCTGCAGATCTCTCTGGAGCCTGAGGCTCGGACCTGACAGATCCCCTCTCGCAACACTCACAATGAATGAGTGCTGCAGTAGTCTTACGAGAACGGCTGGGGCAGTTTATAATGAAGTGCCCTGACTTACCACAATAGAAACATAGATTCTCCTTAAAACGATGTTCCTTGCGTGCATCACTAACCCGTCGTTGTAAAGAGTCTACCTGCATGGGTTCAGGTTCAGGTTCCCGTGTAATCCTACTCAAAGGTTCCTTAGCTGGAGAGGAAGCTAGTAAAAGGTTAGTGCGATTGCTTTCGAACCATCTCTCTTGCCTGCGTTCAGTCAGACGAGTATCAATACGGATGCAGTAGTTAATAAAGTCACCTAACGCAGTGGGAGGGTCGGCACGAGCAAGTTCATCCTTAATCAGTGGAGATAACCCTTTCGAAAAATAGATTTTTTGGCGGAACTGTCCCAGGTGGTATCAAGGGCCCATCTCCTGAAATCCAAGGCATATTCAGCTACCGAGTGCTTACCTTGGCGCAAAGCTAACATGGCTGCTTCAGCTGTTGCACCTCGATTGGGGTCATCAAACACCTGCCCCATGGCTGAAATAAAAGCATCAAGGTGATTCAAACAATCATCCTCAGTCTCAATCAGAGGGTTTGCCCACATCAAAGCCTTGTTGGTAAGCAACATAATTATAGTAAGCACCTTAGATCGTTCAGTGGGAAATTGTGAAGCATGTGCAGAAAAAAAAAGATTGTATTGATTAATAAATCCCCTGAATTTCTCACGTTCACCGCCAAAACGAAAAGGGGGCAACTTGGGAATCCCAGAACTCGGGGCTACGGCAGGAGCCTGGACTCGCTCTTCTAGAACCTCAATCCTGGCTCGCAAATCCTGGGCAGTCTGTCCAAACACTTGCAAATTGTGATTAGTGAGGTCCTGTAGGCTTGAAAAACGGGCTTTATATTCTGCAAATCTGCAAGGATATTATCAGTCACTCCGCAAAGTTCCTTTATGCGGGCCTCCATTTTCCAGATCTTTTACGACAGGAGTACTGGAAGAAGAGGAGAGGAGAAAAAAAAACAATAGTGTTTACCTGTGGTAACACTGCAGAGAGAAAAAAAAAATTAAGGGAACTGCTCACCTGGAATGGTTGTGAGAAGTCACAACCACTATCATCACAGAAAGTTCACCCGGACATCTGATATCCACAGTTACAGCAGACAAAAAAGAGAAAAGAAAAAAAAAACAATAGTGTTTACCTGTGGTAACACTGCAGAAAAAAAAACACTTAAGGGAATTGCTCACCTGGAATGGTTGTGAGAAGTCACAACCACTGTCATCACAGAAAGCACAACCGGACATCCGATATCCACAGTTACAGCAGACACAGCCTTTCCAGACCCAGCAGACACTAACGTTTTGGCTTCAGAATCTTGTAATGTATGTAGTACAGTTCATATAGCGTCTTGTGCTTGGGTGCGATGAAAATACATGAGACACAGGTTTGATATAGAAAGTCTTGTATTACTTCATGCAAGTTGGCAAAAATAGTCACACAGTTTGCAGACACAGAAGCAGGAGACACAGCAGGCCAGAGTAATCTAAGCTCAGCAATCACTCTCCATAACAGGTTCAGGATCTTCTTCTCTGTTACCGTAAGTCCATGCAAACGTGGGTCTTTCAAAGAGCAGGGTTCAGAGTCCACAAGTGCTTCAGAGTTCCTCAGTAGGAATAGCTGGAGTACAAGGTCCAAGGCTTTAGGAGTCAGGTCACAGGTTCACTGCAGGCTAGATTCTGAAGCACTGATTGCTCAGCTGTGGCTGCTTAAGAAGCAAAAGGAGAGAATCAGGGCGGGAACATGCAAGCTGGAAACTCCATTTTGACTGAGGGCAAGATAGCTGCAGCAAGACAGAAAGTAAAATGGCTGACGAACAAACTGAGTTTCAGGAACATGTACACAGAACCTTACATGTTGATTGATTATTTATGGGATAAAAGCTTTTAGTAAGGTGATCTTTTAAGTTACGTGCACAACGTGCTGTTATACAAGGTTTGTCGGGAAGATATTCTTTAAGAATAGGGTCACTTGTAAGTATGGACCAATTCTTAGAAAGAATGTCATACATTAATTCCCATTGAGAGTGGTATTCAGTAATCAATCTAACTTTATCCTCCTTCTTTGGTACGTTGGTTGAAAAAATCAAACTAGCCTGAAAATATGCCTTTTTGATGGACCTGTGGCTATATCCATGATCAAGAAATCTTTTCTTCATTTCAATAGCACGTATTTTAAAATCCTCAAATGAAGAAGAGAGACGTCGTAGCCTCAAAAATTGTCCTATTGGTATGGCATTAATAACATGTTTCGGATGTGATGAGGAAGCATGCAGTAATGAATTTACTGGTCTTCTTACGGAAGATGTCCGTCTGCAAAACGCCAAAATTATCACGTTTGATTGTTACATCTAAAAAGTCAACATGATTAAAATCAATAAAACGGGTCCAAAAATGACCCGATCCATGGTATCTGTTGAAAAAAGCTCCCTCTCCCACAGCCTTGGAACAGATTCACATAGGACAGCGCACAGGCCGCACCCATCTCTGTTCCTTGGAGCTGCAGGAAGAAGGAGCCATTAAATGTAAAAAAATAAATGAGTTAAAACAAACTTTAAAAGCAAGCCAATAAAATCTATTTCATCAACATTAAAATTCAACATGCTTAAAAAATATTTTGACTCTTTGAGACCATCTTCATGCTTAATACTTTCATATAGGGCCTGAAACGCGCGTAGGGACTGAGCACATTGTAGGTATGTGGAGTTTTTAGCTGGATCCAGTATATCCTTGCCAGATATACTGTATTTATTGGTAGCACTGTGGCACTTTATCTTGCTGTATCAGCTGCAGAGCTTTGTATTTGACCAAGTTTAGTTCTTTTATTACATATTAGCTATTTTGCACAAGGTTTTGTTCACTGGTAGTACTTTGTAGCGCATGCTAGTCACCTCTTACAGTTAGCACTGTGGCACTTTACCCTGCTATGCAAGCTTCATAAGGTAAATGAGCTGTAGCATTGTGCATCTTTAACCAAGTTTGGTTCTTTTTTGAATATCAGCATATTTTGCACAAGTTCTTTTTGCACTAGCAGCACTTGTTTATGTGATCTAGATAAGTATAGCCCTCAGCACTTTATCTCTATTTATTTTTATATTTATTTATTGGGCACATTTATATGTATATGCATATATTTTTCACTATTTTTTAAGAGATTTAATCAAATATATATTTTATTTGTGCCATTGCGCTTTGAATGTTAATCTATTTTGTTTATTTGCACAAGTTCTATGTGCGTTTGTTGATATTAATGCACTTTAGCACTTTATATATATATTTGTTTGTTTACACAATATTATATGCATGTGTATATATGTTTTTTGTGGCACTGCTGCACTTCATGATTCTATTCATTTATATATATATATATAGCTATTTGTGTGTTGTGGTATATTAACCCCTTAACGACCACTGATGCGCCTTTTAACGGTGGTAGTTAAGGGTACTTAAACCACAGCGCCATTAATTAATGGCACTGTGGAGAAAGTGTATTGCGTCCCCCAGAGTCGGATTTTCTCCGGGATCTCGGGTAGCCGAGACCCCAGTGAACATGATTCGGGTCTGTTTTTACTGACCCCGCTTTTGCGATCGCCGTTATTAACACTATAACGGCGACCGCAAAAAAAAAAGTTGCGATTCTCCGTTTAATTTCTCTCTCCTCTGATGTGATCGCACATCAGAGGGGAGAGAAATAGGGTACTGGGGACCCCCGATCTGTCCCCCGTGCCTCCCGGTGTCCCCCCCTGTCCTCCGATGTCTCCTGGAGCTTCCCGCGTCTTCTCCGGCAAAGAAAATGGCGGGCGCATGCACAGTGCGCCCGCCGAGTCAGATTTTCCCCAGGGGTCTTGGCTACCAAGGGAACATAATTCGGGTCCCCCACAGTACCCAGCTTTTGCGATCGCCGTTATTAACCATATAAAAGGCGATCGCAAAAGAAAAAAAAAAGCCGCGATCCTGCATGTAATTTCTCTCCCCTCTGAAGTGATCGCACATCGGAGGGGAGAGAAATAGGGTCCCTGGGTAACCCGATGTGCCCCCCGTACCTCCCGGTGTCCCCCCTGTCCTTCCGCAGCTCCCAGCCTCCCAGCGTCTTCTTCCTGTTTAAGAAGATGGCGGGCGCATGCGCAGTGCGCCGCCGAATCTGCCTGCCAGCAGATTCATTCATTCAGTGAAAGTACATTTTTATCACTGTGATAAACCCTATCACAGTGATCAAAATAAAAAAAATAGTAAATAAACCCCCCTTTATCACCAACCTTAGCTATGGACATATAATAAAATAAAGAAATTGTATTTATTTTCATTTTTCCATTAGGCTTAGGGTTATAATTAGGGTTAGGCTTAGGGTTATAATTAGGGTTAGGATTAGGGTTGGAATTAGGGTTAGGGTTACAATGAGGGTTAGGGATACAACTGACTACAGAAATATGTCAGACAGATAACTCCCTGCTACAGATGATTCATTATTATTATTACTATGCTTCTTCATTATTACTATGATTCTGACAATCGCTCTGCTTCATCCTCAGGTATGTCTAATGACTGCAGCAATAATATAACCCATCTTTCCTGATCCCAATCATCCAGCATCTCTCTGCTGCTCTTGGTATGTCTAATGAGTGCAGCAATAATATAACCCATCTTTCCTGATCCCAATCATCCTGCATCTCTCTGCTACTCTTGGTATGTCTAATGACTGCAGCAATAATATAACCCATCTTTCCTGATCCCAATCATCCAGCATCTCTCTGCTGCTCTTGGTATGTCTAATGAGTGCAGCAATAATATAACCCATCTTTCCTGATCCCAATCATCCTGCATCTCTCTGCTACTCTTGGTATGTCTAATGACTGCAGCAATAATATAACCCATCTTTCCTGATCCCAATCATCCTGCATCTCTCTGCTGCTCTTGGTATGTCTAATGACTGCAGCAATACCTTATTTCATAGATGCTAACAGTCACTTGGCCTTTCTGTCCATTTGGCTCTATTTCCCTTGTATTTTGTCTTCTGACTTCTAATTAATCCCCTCCTGTGTCTGTAACCAATCTGCCTGCTGGCCCTCCCTCCTGATCACACCTGACCTGTTTCATGTGCTGTTAACTTGTTATAAATTCAGACTCATAGGTCTGTCTGGACCTTGGTCTGTCTCTATAAGGATGTCTCTGTAAGGATAACTGACTACAGAAATATGTCAGAAATGAGTCAGAAGTGAACAGAAGGTATGACTAACTTTTGTTATTAAATGTACTATATTTCTTCCTCTTTCCTCCACACTTACTCCCACCATGCTGACATACGCTCTACCAGTTTTGCCTCCATTAATCCTCACTCTCCTTCCCTATCCGCAAACTCTAGCACCCGCTAACCAACTACTAATCTCTGCTTCCCTCTTGCCTCCACACCTAACCTCCTCCGCTGACCCGATCCTCAACCTCAGATCTCTCCTAATAAGACACAAAACAAGCTGCCCACTGTCCTTCTCCCACATACTTTGTCTCTCTCTGCTGCTCCTCACTAATGGTGACATATCTCCCAATCCTGGACATACCTCCCATTATTACCCCCTCCTATCGCTCCCAACCCAGTATTAACACCCAAAATCTTTCCAACCTCAAATCCGTGCCCTTGACGCCCACCACCCTGCTCCCTCTCTCTGGATCACTCTGGAATGCCCGCTCCGTCTGCAATAAACTTCATGCGATTCACGACCTCTTTACCGCTCATAATTTTACCTTCCTTGGCCTCACTGAAACATGGCTGACACCCTCCGACACCGCCTCCCCTGCTGCGCTATGTTACGGTTGCCTCCACTTCACCCACACTCCCCGCCCCGGCAACAGACATGGTGGAGGTGTGGGCCTTCTCCTTTCTTCTAACTGTATCTTTAACCCAATCCCACCTCTTCCTTCCCTTATCCTCCCCTCTTTGAACTCCACTCTGTCCGCATCTACTCTCACTCCAACCTCCAAGTGGCTGTCATATACCGACCTCCGGGCCCAACCACTGCCTTTATTGACCAATTCTCCACCTGGCTCCTCCACTTTCTCTCTGCTGACATTCCCACCATCATCATGGGTGACTTCAACATCCCCATTGACACCCACCAGTCGGCAGCCTCTAAACTCCTATCCCTTACATCATCTTTTGGACTTACCCAGTGGTCCTCCTCAGCCACGCACACAGACTGGCATACACTCGACCTGGTCTTCACCCGTCTCTGCTCCCTATCTAACTTCACAACCTCCCCTCTCCCCCTATCTGACCACCATCTACTCACTTTCTCATCCCTGTCCTCCTCACCTGTCACCCATGTCCAGCAACATGTGCACCCCCGCAGAAACCTTGCTCACCTAGACACCCACAAACTCTCTGACTCTATTCTACCACTGGCATCCATATCCTCACTACACGACACAGACACTGCCACTAGTTTCTACAATGCCACTCTTGCATCAGCGATCGACTCGGTCGCCCCTGTCATGCATAACAGACTGCGACAAATCAATAGACAACCCTGGCACAATAACACCACAAAAAAGCTTCGGCAAGCATCCAGAATTGCTGAACGGCGCTGGAAGAAAATGCATTCACAAGACGACTTCACTGCACTCAAACAAGCAACACTTGCATTCAAATCAGCTCTCACCTCTGCTAAACAGGCCTACTTTACATCCCTTGTATCTTCCTTATCCCACAACCCCAAACAATTGTTCAATACTTTTAACTCCCTCCTCCGCCCACCACTGTCCCCTCCTACCTCCCTTATCTATTCTGAGGACTTCGCCATGCACTTCAAAAACAAGATAGACCAAACACGGCAAGTCTTTATTATTCAACCACCACAACCCCTTTGTATATCTGACCAATGCCCAAACCCCATAACCTCCTTACCCAACATCACGGAAGGGGAGCTTGCTCATCTTCTCTCCAAATCACACCTCACCACTTGTGCACTTGACCCCATCCCATCTCACCTCCTCCCCAACCTCGCCACCACTCTTATCCCATCACTAACCCACCTCTTCAATCTATCACTATCTTCTGGTACCTTCCCTTCTGCTTTCAAACATGCCACAATCACGCCTATCCTCAAAAAGCCAACCCTCGACCCAACCGCTATGTCCAGCTATCGCCCAATATCGCTGCTCCCACTCGCTTCCAAACTCCTGGAACAGCACGTCCACGCTGAACTTTCCTCCCATCTCTCATCTAACTTGCTCTTTGACAATCTACAATCTGGTTTCCGCCCCCATCATTCCACTGAAACAGCCCTGACCAAAATTACTAACGACCTACTCACAGCCAAAGCTAACGGACAATACTCTATACTCCTCCTTCTTGACCTGTCCTCTGCTTTCGACACAGTTGACCACTGCCTTCTACTACAGATTCTCTCCTCCTTTGGCATCAAGGACCTTGCCCTATCCTGGATCTCCTCATACCTTTCCAACTGCACATTCAGCATCTCCCACTCCCACACTACCTCCTCGTACCACCCTCTCTCTGTTGGAGTCCCCCAAGGCTCTGTTCTAGGACCCCTACTCTTCTCAATCTATACACTTGGCCTGGGCAACACATAAAGTCTCACGGATTCCAGTACCACCTTTATGCTGATAACACTCAGATCTACCTCTCTGGCCCAGACATCACATCTCTGCTGTCCAGAATCCCGGAGTGTCTATCAGCCATATCCTCCTTCTTCTCCTCCCGCTTTCTCAAACTCAATGTGGACAAATCTGAACTCATCATCTTTCCCCCATCTCACAGATCTTCCTTACCTGACCTATCTATAACAATTGACAACACCACGCTTTCCCCCGTACCGGAGGTCCGCTGCCTCGGAGTAACCCTTGACTCTGCCCTGTCCTTCAAACCACACATCCAAGCTCTTTCTACCTCCTGTCGCCTCCAGCTCAAAAATATTTCCAGAATCCGTCCCTTCCTCAACCCTCAATCTACTAAAATGCTTGTGCATGCCCTAATCATCTCCCCGCCTCGACTACTGCAACATTCTTTTCTCTGGCCTCCCTGCTAACATCCTCGCACCTCTCCAGTCCATCCTTAACTCTGTTGCCTGACTAATTCATCTCTCTCCTCGTTACTCCTCCGCATCTCCCCTCTGCAAATCTCTTCACTGGCTCCCATTCCCTCAGCGAATCCAATTTAAATTACTAATACTGACCTACAAGGCCATCTATAACCTGTCTCCTCCATATGTCTCTGAACTAATCTCCCGATACCTTCCCTCACGTAATCTCCGGTCCTCCCACGACCTCCTTCTCTCCTCCACACTTATTTGCTCCTCACCCAACCACCTCCAAGACTTCTCCCGAATATCCCCATCCTCTGGAATTCTTTGCCCCAACACGTCCGACTATCAACCACTCTCGGATCCTTCAGATGTAACCTGAAAACCCATCTCTTCAGGAAAGCCTACAGCCTGCAATGACCCCGCTGCCTCCTCACCACTACTGGAGATATCGCCTCAACCAACACCGGAACTGCTGCAATCCCCCAACCTACTGTCTCCGTCCCCCATCCTGTAGAATGTAAGCCCGAAAGGGCAGGGTCCTCTCCCCTCTGTACCAGTCTGTGATTGTTAGTTTGTTTTCTGTAAGTGATATCTGTAATTTGTATGTAACCCCTTCTCATGTACAGTACCATGGAATCAAAGGTGCTATATAAATAAATAATAATAATAATAATAACTAGGGTTAGGGATACAATTAGGGTTATGGATACAATTAGGGTTGGAATTAGGTTTAGGATTAGGGTTAGGGGTGTGTTGGGGTTAGGGTTGGAGCTAGAATTGAGGGGTTTCCACTATTTAGGCACATCAGGGGGTCTCCAAACACGACGTGGCGTTCAAAAAGTCAAATGGCGCTCCCTCCCTTCCGAGCCCTACCGTGCGCCCAAACAGTGGTTTACCCTAACATATGGGGTATCGGCGTACTCAGAAAAAATTGCACAACAACTTTTGGAGTCCAATTTCTCCTGTTACCCTTGGGAAAATAAAAAAATAGCATGCTAAAAAATCATTTTTGAGGAAAAAAAATGATTTTTTATTTTCACCGCTCTACATTATAAGCTTCTGTGAAGCACTTGGAGGTTCAAAGTGCTCACAACACATCTAGATAAGTTTCTTAAGGGGTGTAGTTTCCAAAATGGGGTCACTTGTTGGAGGTTTCCACTGTTTAGGCACATCAGGGGCTCTCCAAACGTGACATGGCGTCCAGCCAATTCTGCGTTGAAAAAGTCAAACGGCGCTCCTTCCCTTACGACCTCTGCCATGCGCCCAAAAAGTGGTTTACCGCCACATATGGAGTATCGGCGTATTCAGGAGAAATTGCACAACAAATTTTGTGGTTAATTTTTTCTTTTAACACTTGTGAAAATAAAAAAATTGGTTCTGAAATAAATTTTTTGCAAAAAAAGTTAAATGTTAATTTTTTCCTTCCACATTGCTTCAGTTTCTGTGAAGCACGTTGTTAGAGGTCGAGTTCCCGCTTCTGTACAAGAGGAATATCGAGCCATCCCTGCTGCGGTCTCCCATCCGTCTCCGGCAGCAGTGGACTCTGCTCAGCATGGGCGTCGGTCCCAGCGTCTCGCCCAGTCTAACATTGTGCAGAGGATTACTGCTGCCTCTCCAGGCTTTACTATTGTAGCCAGTATTGGTTAGCGGCGAGCAGACGTCTTTAGGACAAAGTCCTTGCTTTCCCTTCTGAGCATGCCCAGGGTGGGATCTCTCATTGGATATCAGGGGTCACATGCTCAGGTGCTGCAGCAGCTCCTATTGGTCCGCCAGGAAGGTCCTGAAACTTCCTGTGTTCTGGAACAGTTTCCTATTGGTCCTTATCTGGCAGGCCTCTGTAGTTGCTACTATAAAAGGGTGACATGGCTGTGCCGCCATGCGCTAGTATCAACTTCATTATGTGCTTTGCGCCAGTGTGATCTTGCACGCATGTGTTAGGGCTCGGCTGAAATAAGCTCCTAGAATACTGGCACCTCCGGTGAGGAGATTGTATGCACGTGTTTAGGGCTCGGCTGAAACAAGCCCCTAGAATACCTGCTTCTCCGGTGAGGAGATTGTCTGATTGTGTTGCTGATTGCATTACTACGGACTGCTGTCCGCACAGCAGTTGTCTGTGCATTCCTGTGAAGTTAACAGGACACAGTCCATATCTCTGCGTCGCTACCTTAGCGACACTGTGGTGTAACAGTGCTCGCTTATACTGCCATATAGTGCCACAGTGTCTAGGGTTGCGACTCTGTGAAGTAACAGAGTTCGCTATACCGCCATCTTACTAGCAGCAGGTTCTGCCTGCACGGTGGACCCCAGGCTGCGAACGCAGTTATTATTTATATTTATTTTGTGCGTTCCGCCAGCCCTAACACACGTAAAGGGTTAATAAGCTTCTTGAATGTAATTTTGAGCACCTTGAGGGGTGCAGTTTTTAGAATGGTGTCACTTTTGGGTATTTTCTATCATATAGACCCCTCAAAGTGACTTCAAATGTGATGTGGTCCCTAAAAAAAAATGGTGTTGTAAAAATGAAAAATCACTGGTCAACTTTTAACCCTTATAACTTCGTAACAAAAAAAAATGTTGTTCCCAAAATTGTGCTGTTGTAAAGTAGACATGTGGGAAATGTTATTTATTAAGAAATTTGTGTGACATATCTCTCTGATTTAAGGGCATAAAAATTTAGTTTGAAAATTGCTAAATTTTCTAAATTTTCGCCATATTTCCATTTTTTTCATAAATAAACGCAAGTCATATAAATTTTTTTTTACCACTAACGTGAAGTACAATATATCATGAAAAAACTTTCTCAGAATCAGCAGGATCCGTTGAAGCGTTCCAGATTTATAACCTCATAACTTGACAGTGGTCAGAATTGTAAAAATTGGCCTGGTCATTTAGCTGCAAATTGGCTGTCACTAAGGGGTTAAAGACACATTTTGTGTTTTTATTTTTTTATTTTCTGATATTCTATTTTTTTTATGTACATTTAATCTGGCAAAGTGGTTGTATTATTATCTATTATAGACTCCATTCAAACTTTACTGTGCTCCTATTTCAGCTGCTCATTAATTATTTATTAATTTTTGTTTACCCCGAATATATTTCAATAAAAAATTTTTCATTATTATTCTAGTTGTGTTTTGCACTCTTTCTATTGTATTCTATTCTATTCATTTTGTGCAAGACTTTCTAGTTGTATACAATTGTTTTTTCTTTGATTTATTAACTGTTTTTTTCTGTTTTTCACAGACTTTTAAACCTCATTGTATAATGGATTATAAGGCCAGTGAATCAGCTTACTGGCGTATTCAATTATAAACAGGGTGATGGTAACTCTGATAACCAGAGAAAATCTCTGGAGTTACTGTCAAGGTAAAATATAATTTTCTACTATACTTTTATATTTATAGTGTGTATATGTATTTTGTAAACACGAAGTTTCCCTTAAATGATATTATTCAGATTGAAACTTATTTTAGGACAATGTTAGTATCTGCTGGTGTCTGTCTCTACCTTGTGTCCTATCACTGTATTACACTAACTATCTAATAACTTGAACTGGATCCACTGAAATGACCCCCACCTTTGGAGAATGGAGGAAACACATGATACACGAGAACAATAGAATCTTTCTTCAAGAAACGAAACTGAGGATGACAACACGATCAAGGAGGACTTAGAAGAAGATCTAAGGACCAATTAGGATGACCAGATGCTGAATATATACATATATGGACATCATTCAGCATATCTCTTTCTCCTCAATCCCGCCTTTACTCCACCCCAATATTCTGTGTATGTAATCTTATGTACGTGAATAAAAAGTTCAGTGCTTACTGGAGATGGCCGCCTAACAGCACCATTTTCTTTAGGGCACGTTCTGAAGTCTGAACCAGCGTATTGCCTGATTCATTCTCGGTCGACCCGTGCTCTTAGTCTAATTTGGAGTGACTGGAGGATGAGTGGTTTGTCGTTACGACCCCGGCAATTGGCGCCTAACACGTGGGGCCGTGGATTGCCGCCCGTCCGGACCCGTCTTGAGGACTTTGCGGTGGTGCCCGCGGTGACTGAGTGCGAGGACTGCAGCCTCCGTTGAACACGGTAAGTTGGGATCATATACTTTATATGCGTCCCACTTGCCTGTGTGTCAGTCACTGTTTGGTCCTGTCGTATTGTCCATTTGGGTCTGGAGGGGTGACCGGTTGAGTGGTGAGACCAAGGGCAATCCCACGCCACGAACCAGCAAGTCTGACCGAGTGATGTTGCATTCCTGCACGTTCTCGTGAAAATTACCACGTTCCTCCTCCTCCAGTCACTGTACTTTTATGCAGATAGTTGCCTCCCGTGATTATTTGGTAGTGTCTAAATTTCTAGCATCTTGTAGAGAATTGTGGTAGGGGTGCGCATAACCAAATTTCCTTAGGAGACGAATAGAGGAGGGCTCTTCGTCTGAGAAAGTGACAAATGGAGGGGGTACTCTTTGTCTAACCCGGGAAGTCTCATTAGGAGAAGCCCAGGTGTCAGCATATGGAGGGGGACTCTGTGCTGTGTAGAGTGTCACGGTGTACTGCGCTGTAACGTCACCATCCACAGTTAGGGAAAAGACAGAATAGAGGGGGACTCTTTGTCTTGTCACAGTATTGAGGGGGACTCTGCAGTGACGGGTGGTGACTTGCGAGTGACGCCGGTGGTCTGAGTCGCGACAGATCATTTCACTCTGTTAAATTATGATGCGCATGTTTAAATCAAACAAAACCCACAAGTTAGAGGGTGGTGCTTTGGGAGTGGTTGAATTGATGAAATCACGTGGAGGCAAGAAGGCTGTTAAGAATGAGCTTGCCGAGTACAGGCAGGCTTCAGCCTTCAGTGTGGAAAGACTTTGTCGCACAGAATGAGGGAAAGTTGAGAGATCAGGGGCTCTTGTATCAAGCCCGAGCACATTTGAGAGTAGTAAATGATTTGAAAGTTGAGGGTTGGAAAGAGGTAGATGGAATAAGGAGGTTCGGAAAGTGCTGAGCCTTTGTTCGGATATGTAAAATGCTCTGCATATGATCTTGTTGATGTAACTAAAATGGCCGCTCCAAGCCCTCGGCCACCGCCCTATAATGTGCCGATCTTAGAACAAAGGGAGGTTGGACCTGTCATGTGTGTGGTGAACAGAATCCGCCCTTGGCGGAGACCTGCCGTGTTTGTGGGGCGGGTCGCTCCTGGTGTAATGCCCAGTCCATCGCCCCTCCCACACCCAGCGGCCATTTTGGTAAACCCAGTGGCCATCTTAATACACCCGGAAATGGCCAACACCCCATCTCCTCCGGCGGCCATCTTGGGACACCCAAGCACACCCAGTCAGGCCTATATCCCTTGCTGATACCAACCAGGGCCTACTACCAGCCCCCGCCCGCACCTGTGCAGGCCACAGCTCCCAATATGGCACCAGATGCAACACCATTGTTCCCTTTCACACACCCCAACCCGGCCATTGCTGCAATGCATGAATCTTCAGTTTTTCAAACAATGATCAGAAGCCGCCGCCATGATATTATGGGATCTAATGAAGGGGAGGAGGATCAGGAGATAGAAGAGGGGTGGGCCCCTCAACAGCCACCACTATCCCCAGCAGCACCAGTATCTTTTCTTCCCTCCTCCATTCCCCCCCATCATTGTTAACCCCTGGTCCTAGGGCCTATTCCACCCCTACTCCAGAGATGGGGCACCTTCCTCTCCTTCACAAATCCTCAGAGAGGACAGTCGTTCTGTAAGATTCACGGAAACCCCGGTCAGGCCCCCAGCTCCGGTGTACTTGAAAACTGGTATCCCTGCCATTCACAGCATTACACAGACCGCAACGGAAATCCAGTGACATTGTCCATAGGGTACGGTGATATCCTGACACATCGGGTTGGTGCTATAGTTAGTCCTGCCAACTCCAACTGCTCCAAGAAAGGGGGTCTGGCTCTATTAATAGCCCAAGCAGGTGGTCCCATCGTCACTGCAGAATGCATGGCTCATATATACACTCATGACCCTTTGCCACCTGGACAGACTCTGACAACCCATGCAGGGGACCTTCCCGCTGATATCATCATCCATGCAGCAGGTCCAGTCCATGATCCTCTAAATTCAAATGAGTCACGGGCCACCCTTCGGGCCACCATACATTCAATACTCCATCATGCTGGTATGTTAAAAACAGAAGACATTAGGCACCAGGAATTATTTGAAACCAATGATAAAGTAGTAAATTTGTGATTGCTTTGTCTAAAGAGTTAACTAACACCCACTCTATAGTGTCTGCTTCTCTCCCAGAATTTACAGGTGACACGGTGCATGATTTCTCGCCTGATGACCTTATATATATAAAAATTTATGGGAAGAGACTGTCTCCAGCCCAGATTTGAGGGTCCCTACTCTGTGGTCCTGACCACCCCTACTGCCCGAAGCTCGAGGGCAAGAGCACCTGGATTCACGCCTCCCATTGCAAGAAGGACAAGATTAATCAGCAGTCATGAAGTTTCTGATATACATATCCTTTTGAGCTATATCCTGATCTCCAGTAGTGCCACTATGCCCACCTTCTGGGTTAATACTACAACCCCTGTGGTTATCTTTAAGTTCGATTTCTATCAAATATTCAACTGTGATAGGAATGATTTCAAGGGATCAATATATTAAACTTAGGGGAAAAGGGATATTTTATCTCTATGTCACCCGCCCAGGGAATGAAAACTGTTATGATTGGTTAGATGTGGGATAGAAAACAGAAAAAGGGAAAATTGGCAGATGAAGCTAGATACAATAGATTGATAAATGAGATATACAAGTGTTATATTTGTAGGAACTGATCTAAGAATGCAGAAGTCAGTGACAGCAAGCAGAGATAAGTGCTGGCAGCAGCGAGATGGTATTTTGCTGTACACCAAGGTCATTCTACAGATAAGCAACCTGCAGGCTGAGGGAGAGAGGACACACAAACTACGCAGTGGTTTGACCCCTCCCGTCGGGTATTCGTGAGGATGCACAGGAAAGAATGCAACAGTTTTATGTTTTTGGAATAGACACAGTACGTAAGAATCGAAGGTCAGAGTATGTGAGAAGCAAATAGACAGGCAGAGAAAGGAAGTTACACTAGAGGACAGAGTTCAGGAAAGAGCCAAAAGATTATTTCTGGACTCTAAGAAAAACTTGGGTGGAAATGGGTTTTGTCAAAGAAAACAAGACTAGTGAGAAAGTTCTAGCAAGTTTTATATGAATGGCATAAAAAAAAAAAAAAAAAAAAAAAAAAAAAGTCACAAGGAAAAACTGAAAGTAAGTAGACCGGATTAGAGATCAGTTAAAGCAGAGGATCTAGCCAGAATAGCACAGGGGGCACAACATGATTTAGTGCAGGCAAAAAGAGGTAGCTTGCGCATGAGCCCCCTTGTCTCCTTACCCCCCATTCCTAATTGCACAGTACAGGTGAACCTACTAGGGGGACATGAGGTTGAATTCCAGGTGGACACGGGGGCAGAAAATTCAGTAATTACAGACAACTCTCCAGCTCCCCGTCACTAAAAAGATTCCCTGCAGATTCGGGGAACTGCTGTGCACACACAGTTGGTGGTGTCACCGCGGGGTCAATGTGGTCTTTTGGGATGTGGTGTGTTGTTACGGTTGCGGGCGCGTATTGAGTGTTGTCCGGTTGGGACTGTCACTGTGGCACCGGGACTGGGGCGGAGCACTCTTTGTGGAGTCGTGTCGCTAGACGTTGCTAGTACACAGAGGAAAGAGAAGATTTTCAGGAAATATATTCCAATGTTATTCCTGGACCCCACCGTCATGATGTACTCTTTAGGATAAGGACAGGGGATTTTACGAAACAACATGTTGGGGTCATAGTAAATGCTGCAAATAATCAACTCCACTATGCTGGAGGACTGGCCGCAACAATTTCACAGAAAGGCGGACCCATGATACAGGACGAATCTAATTCGTATATACAAACGTGTGGTCAGGTAGAAATAGGACAGGTCCCAGCAACCAGAGCAGGACAGTTGCCGTGTCAATATGCAATATATGCAATGAAATCACGATATACTTCTACTAATATGCCTAGGTCCCAACAATTACTTACTGAAGCTGTCCAGAATGTAATCCTGTATGTTTTCCCTGTCCACTCCGAACAATGTATTAAAAAAAAAAAAGTTAGAAGAATTCAGCTTGTTCTGTATCAGAAAAAAAAACCAGCCAGGAGTAGTTCTAGCCCACATTTTGCAAGCAGGCAGCTGCAGGTCCAAGGACAGTTCTTATCAGTGCCCACATAGCAAACTCCAGCCCCCCTTCAACTTAACCCTGTGTACGGGTTGGTACAAAAATTATGGGCAGTTAATGCAGCTACTGATCTGGAAACTCCAGTGGTGTCTAATATATATATATATATACACTTTTGTTCCAGATATCTCAGGATGCTGCTTAGTTTACAGTTATTGATTTTGCCAATGTTATTTTTATAATATGTTGATGATTTACTGATTTGTGTTCTTCCAGGAAACAGTGTCGTATTGCAACAATATTACTTATGTTGTTTCTGTATCAAGCAGGTTGTAAAGCGTTGAAGGATAAACTGCAATTTTGTAAATCTTCAGTTATCTTTTTGGGACATTGCATTATACCAGGGGGAACGACATCGGACCAGCGCTCGCAAAGAAGCTGTACAGAATTTTCCTATTCCTGTTAATGTTGCCGCTCTTAGGATATTTCTTAGACTGATTTTCTACTGCAGGCAGTGGATTCATGCTGTATCAATCCTCATGCAGCCTCTCTATGACTGTATCACCATTGTGCTTTTTAAACTAACTCCTGAAGGTATAGACGGTTTTTATTTTTCTCTCAAAAACAGGATTGTGGCAGCTCCAGCGCTAGGAATCCCCAACTATGAACTACTATTCACCCTGTATCTCCATGAACAGCAGGGACACGCGGCAGGGGTATTGACTCAGTTACATGGTGACAATCAAAGGCCAGTGGCCTGTTTCAGTGGAAGACTAGATGCAGTGGCTAGAGGTGCCCCGTCCTGTGTACGGGCAGTACATGCTGTAGGACTATTGCTCCACAAATCATCAGATATCGTTCTTGATTATCCACTGACAGCACTTACACCTCATGATGTATACATCATACTGAACCAGGTGCAGTCGGCACATCTTTCAGCTGCACGTCATCTTCGATTGCAATGTGCACTTTTAATGCCTCCAAATGTTTCTTTGCAGAGATGTACCACACTTAATCCTGTCACATTGTTACCTCTCTCGGATCTAGGGGGGAGGTCAGGTATTGTACGGTATTGTACAAAGAAGATCCAAGAGAGGAGATTCCTTATGATTATGTTCAGCTTATGGCACAGGAAACAGCAGGCCTACCCACAGTGTTTGAAACTGAAAGATGTAATGTTGACTTTAAATCTTTTGTAGAACTCGCTACCAAGATGACTCAGGTACCTTCCACACCAGGTATGCCATTGTCTCCCTGAATGCAGTAATCAAAGCAGAACCAATACTCCCATATCAGTCGGCCCAGGAGGCTGAATTTAAGGCTCTGACCGAGGCCTGTAAGATAGCTGAAGGTAGAATTGTTAACATCTACACAGATTCTAGATACGCATTCGGTATAGCTCATGATTTGGGTCCAATTTGGAAGTCTAGAGGATTCCTGATGGCAGCAGGACATCCCATTAAAAATGCTGACGCAGTCCAGCAGTTAATTGATACATTACAATTACCAAAAGAAGTAGCTGTCATAAAAGTTAAAGCACATACCAGATGCACTGATCAGGTGAGTAAAGGAAACAAAATGGCCGATGCAGCAGCAAAAACAGCAGCCAGTAGACCACTCCAAGGGGTAACGATGCACCAGGTAAGCGCTCCCAAAAATCCCTTTGTGTCGGAGGATGCCTTAGCCCAGATGCAGGCTCCCGGGTGCGCCAGGAGGAAGTAGAAAAGTGGGAAAAAGAAGGTGCATGTCTGAATGCAGCAACTGGGGTATGGGGAAGAGGGATGCGCCGATGCCTTCCAAGAGCGTTGTACCCTGCGGTCGCCCAGATGTTACATGGGCCAACCCACCAGTCCAAAACTGCTGTGATGAGTGTGATGCAGAAGCATTGGGAGGCACCAGGCTTTTCCACCTGTATAGAAGGTTTGATCCAGGGATGCATGGTATGTGCTACACATAATCAGAGAAGGGTAGTCAAGACACCACCCAAACACACCCTCGGCCCTTCTATTCTTTCCAGAGACTGCAGATTGATTATATTCAGTTGCCAAAATCAGGTTCATGGGAGTATGGGTTTGTGTGTTTTTGATTTATTCTCAGGTTGGCCGGAGGCTTTCCCGATTGCCAAGGCTACGGCTGCGGCAACCGCAAAGAAGCTGCTTGTGGAGGTGGTGTGCAGGTATGGAGTACCAGAGGTGATCGAAAGTGACAGAGGTACACATTTCACAGGTGAAATAATGAATGAAGTCTTGACAGCTCTGGGAATTCAACAAGTTTTCCACACCCCATATTACCACAAAGCGGTGTAAAAGTAAAAGGACTAAATAGGATATTGAAGTTAAAAATCTAAAAGGCCATGGCTGAAACAGGGAAATCTTGGCCTGAATGTTTACCATTAGCCCTATACTCAGTAAGGTACACTCCAAGTAGAAAAACTGGACTTTCTCCGTATAAAGTACTATTTGGCAAAGTGCCTAGTTTAGGATGTTTCTTTTCCCAAGCATTGGAAATAAGTAACCATGTATTAAGCTCATATGTAAGGGATTTGTATAAAAGACTCAAGAAAGTATATGATAATGTTTTCAGTTCTCTTCCAGATCCGAACCAGGATCCTGGGAGTCTGCAGTCTGCAGTCTGGAGACTGGGTAGTCATTAAAAGACACGTGAGAAAGAGTCTGGATCCGAGAATCTAGCTCCACTGATATCCAGAAAAAGAAGGAGTCTGGGTCAGTTGCACACCGGTTATGCTGAGGATCCCAAAGTTTATATGGATCCCATAGGTGTTCCTAGGGGGGTCCCAGACGAATACAAAGCTCAGAATCAGATCCTGGCGGGTTTCCGTTCTTTCATCCCAACTGTGCAGATCAATTACAATGTAGATTGGATAAAATATATATACTACACTGAGCAAAGATTTATCAATATCAATTTTAGTCAAGATGCTTTCCAGGATATAGTTGAGAAACTGGGCCCAAAACAAAAGACTGACTCTTCAAAATAGACTGGCCATTGACATGATTCTAGCTGAAAAAGATGAAGTCTGTGGGATGATAGGGGAAGAATTTTGTACTTATATTCCTCAGAATTCTGGAGTCAATGGTAAAACTATAGTGGCCCTTACAGAGATTAAAAATCTGGCTCAGGAAATAAAAGCCAATGCAGAAGTAGATACCTCTTTCTTCTTAAGATGGCTTGGAGGACTTAAAGAATTTCTCCAACAAGCCTGCTTAGTGGTAACAGGGCTTTTGGTGCTAGGATTGATAATTCTATGTTGTGTGATATCTATGTATAGGAAAGCTGTGTCCAATGCAACCGCCTCCTCAGGTACTTTCCTTCATCAGGAAGTTGTGTCGCTACTATATGAAGACACTGATAAGGGTGATATGGAGAAATATACTCCGCAGGATAAACCTGATAAAACCCCCTATAACAAAATACAAATGGAAATAAGAGATTTAGTTTAGGGATAGTGGGAGAACTCCATGTGCATGTTTGGTAGGGACTTGGTTGTTTGGGGGCGGTCCATAAGGGGCCAGTTTCTAAAATGACCAAGCGAAGAAATCCATTACCCCTGTCCCCACACATGGACAGTCTCGAAGGCCGCATAAATTAAGGGAAAAACTTAGTGTTTAGGGGGGATTGTCAAGGTAAAATATAATTTTCTACTATACTTTTATATTTATAGTGTGTATATGTATTTTGTAAACACGAAGTTTCCCTTAAATGATATTATTCAGATTGAAACTTATTTTAGGACAATGTTAGTATCTGCTGGTGTCTGTCTCCACCTTGTGTCCTATCACTGTATTACACTAACTATCTAATAACTTGAACTGGATCCACTGAAATGACCCCCACCTTTGGAGAATGGAGGAAACACATGATACACGAGAACAATAGAATCTTTCTTCAAGAAACGAAACTGAGGATGACAACACGATCAAGGAGGACTTAGAAGAAGATCTAAGGACCAATTAGGATGACCAGATGCTGAATATATACATATATGGACATCATTCAGCATATCTCTTTCTCCTCAATCCCGCCTTTACTCCACCCCAATATTCTGTGTATGTAATCTTATGTACGTGAATAAAAAGTTCAGTGCTTACTGGAGATGGCCGCCTAATAGCACCATTTTTTTAGGGCACGTTCTGAAGTCTGAACCAGCGTATTGCCTGATTCATTCTCGGTCGACCCGTGCTCTTAGTCTAATTTGGAGTGACTGGAGGATGAGTGGTTTGTCGTTACGACCCCGGCATTACAAAATAATATTAAGCATTTATTGTATAAAAGGATGAAGATTTATTGGAACAAAGAGTTTTTAGAAAATTATATGAGACTTAAATTGATACCAAGAGGTCTACGAATTAATGTCTTTACATCCTTTCCTGTTGATAATTTGGCCTTTATTTCTGATTGGGAAGAGGTTTGTTCTTAAAGTTCATTAAAATTTATGGAATTGCTCTTAACACGAAATCAATAACAGATTCCCAAATTGATATGATACAGAATGATTTTAACCCCTTCATGACCCAGCCTATTTTGACCTTAAAGACCTTGCCATTTTTTTGCAATTCTGACCAGTGTCCCTTTATGAGGTAATAACTCAGGAACGCTTCAACGGATCCTAGCGATTCTGAGATTATTTTTTCGTGACATATTGGGCTTCATGTTAGTGGTAAATATAGGTAGATAATTTTTGCGTTTATTTGTGAAAAAAATGGAAATTTGGCGAAAATTTTGAAAATTTTGTAATTTTCCAATTTTTAATTTTTATTCTGTTAAACCAGAGAGTTATGTGGCACAAAATAGTTAATAAATAACATTTCCCACATGTCTACTTTACATCAGCACAATTTTGGGAACAACATTTTTTTTTGTTAGGAAGTTATAAGGGTTAAAAGTTGACCAGCGATTTCTCATTTTTACAGCAAAATTTACAAAACCATTTTTTTTAGGGACCACCTCACATTTGAAGTCAGTTTGAGGGGTCTATATGGCAGAAAATACCCAAAAATGACACCTTTATAAAAACTGCACCCCTCAAGCTACTCAAAACTACATTCAAGAAGATTATTAACCCTTCAGGTGCTTCACAGGAACTAAAGCAACGTGGAAGGAAAAAATGGACATTTTAATTTTTCCAACAAAAATTTTCTTTTAGCATCAATTTTTTCATTTTTACATGGACAATAGGATAAAATGGATCCTAAAATTTGTTGGGCAATTTCTCCTGAGTACACAGATATCTCATATGTGGTCATAAACCACTGTATGGGCGCACGGCAGGGCTCAGAAGGGAAGGAGCGCCATTTGACTTTTTGAATGGAAAATATGCTGGAATATTTAGCGGTTGCCATGTCGCATTTGGAGAGTTCCTGTGTGCCTAAACATTGGAGCTCCCCCACAAGTGACCCCATTTTGGAAACTAGACCCCCTAAGGAACTTATCTAGATGCATAGTGATCACTTTGAACCCCCAGGTGCTTCACAAATTGATCTGTAAAAAAAGAAAGTACTTTTTTTTCACAAAAAATTTCTTTTAGCCTCAGTTTTTTCAATTTCACATGGGCAACAGTATAAATTGGATCCTAAAATTTGTTGGGCAATCTCTCCTGAGTACACAGATACCTCATATGTGGTCATAAACCACTGTTTGGGCGCACGGCAGGGCTCAGAAGGGAAGGAGCGCCATTTGACTTTTTGAATGGAAAATATGCTGGAATATTTAGCGGATGCCATGTCGCATTTGGAGAGTCCCTGTGTGCCTAAACATTGGAGCTCACCCACAAGTGAACCCATTTTGGAAACTAGACCCCCTAAGGAACTTATCTAGATGCATAGTGATCACTTTGAACCCCCAGGTGCTTCACAAATTGATCTGAAAAAAAAAGAAAGTACTTTTTTTTCACAAAAATTTTCTTTTAGCCTCAGTTTTTTTCATTTTCACATGGGCAACAGTATAAATTGGATCCTAAAATTTGTTGGGCAATTTCTCCTGAGTACACAGATACTTCATATGTGGTCATAAACCACTGTTTGGGCGCACGGCAGGGCTCAGAAGGGAAGGAGCGCCATTTGACTTTTTGAATAGAAAATATGCTGGAATATTTAGCGGTTGCCATGTCACATTTGGAGAGTTCCTGTGTGCCTAAACATTGGAGCTCCCCCACAAGTGACCCATTTTGGAAACTAGACCCCCTAAGGAACTTATCTAGATGCATAGTGATCACTTTGAACCCCCAGGTGCTTCACAAATTGATCCGAAAAAAAAAGAAAGTACTTTTTTTTCACAAAAATTTTCTTTTAGCCTCAGTTTTTTCATTTTCACATGGGCAACAGTATAAATTGGATCCTAAAATTTGTTGGGCAATTTCTCCTGAGTACACAGATACCTCATATGTGGTCATAAACCACTGTTTGGGCGCACGGCAGGGCTCAGAAGGGAAGGAGCGCCATTTGACTTTTTGAATGGGAAAATATGCTGGAATATTTAGCGGTTGCCATGTCACATTTGGAGAGTTCCTGTGTGCCTAAACATTGGAGCTCCCCCACAAGTGACCCCATTTTGGAAACTAGACCCCCTAAGGAACTTATTAGATGCATAGTGATCACTTTGAACCCCCAGGTGCTTCACAAATTGATCCGTAAAAAAAAGAAAGTACTTTTTTTTCACAAAAATTTTCTTTTAGCCTCAGTTTTTTTCATTTTCACATGGGCAACAGTATAAATTGGATCCTAAAATTTGTTGGGCAATTTCTCCTGAGTACACAGATACCTCATATGTGGTCATAAACCACTGTTTGGGCGCACGGCAGGGCTCAGAAGGGAAGGAGCGCCATTTGACTTTTTGAATGGAAAATATGCTGGAATATTTAGCGGTTGCCATGTCGCATTTGGAGAGTTCCCTGTGTGCCTAAACATTGGAGCTCCCCCACAAGTGACCCCATTTTGGAAACTAGACCCCCTAAGGAACTTATCTAGATGCATAGTGAGCACTTTGAACCCCAGGTGCTTCACAAATTGATCCGTAAAAAAAAAGAAAGTACTTTTTTTTCACAAAAATTTTCTTTTAGCCTCAGTTTTTTTCATTTTCACATGGGCAACAGTATAAATTGGATCCTAAAATTTGTTGGGCAATTTCTCCTGAGTACACAGATACCTCATATGTGGTCATAAACCACTGTTTGGGCGCACGGCAGGGCTCAGAAGGGAAGGAGCGCCATTTGACTTTTTGAATGGAAAATATGCTGGAATATTTAGCGGTTGCCATGTCGCATTTGGAGAGTCCTGTGTGCCTAAACATTGGAGCTCACCCACAAGTGACCCCATTTTGGAAACTAGACCCTAAGAACTTATCTAGATGCATAGTGACACTTTAAACCCAGTGTTCACAAATTGATCGAAAAAAAAAGTACTTTTTTTTCACAAAATTTTCTTTTACCTCATTTTTCATTTCACATGGGCAACAGTATAATTGGATCCTAAAATTTGTTGGCAATTTCTCCTGAGTACACGATACTTCATAGTGGTCATAAACCACTGTTTGGCGCACGGCAGGGTAGAAGGGAAGGAGCGCCATTTGACTTTTGATGAAATATGCTGGAATATTAGCGTTGCCATGTCATTTGGAGAGTTCCTGTGTGCCTAAACATTGGAGCTCCCCACAAGTGACCCCATTTTGGAACTAGACCCCTAAGACTTATCTAGATGCATAGTGACACTTTGAACCCCAGTGCTTCACAAATTGATCGAAAAAAAGAAAGTATTTTTTCACAAAAATTTTTTTAGCCTCAGTTTTTCATTTTCACATGGGCAACAGTATAATTGGATCCTAAAATTGTTGGGCAATTCTCCTGAGTACACAGATACTCATAGTGTCATAAACCACTGTTTGGCGCACGGCAGGGCTCAGAAGGGAAGGAGCGCCATTTGACTTTTTGAATGGAAAATATGCTGGAATATTTAGCGGTTGCCATGTCCATTTGGAGAGTTCCTGTGTGCCTAAACATTGGAGCTCCCCCACAAGTGACCCATTTTGGAAACTAGACCCCTAAGGAACTTATCTAGATGCATAGTGACACTTTGAACCCCAGGTGCTTCACAAATTGACCGTAAAAAAAAAATCATTTTTTTTACAAAAATTTTTTTTAGCCCATTTTTTATTTTCACATGGACAGATAAATTGGACCCAAAATTTGTTGGCAATTTTCCTGAGTAACAGTACCCATATGTGGTAACCACTGTTTGGCCACGCAGGGCTCGGAAGGGGATTGACTTTGAATGGAAATTGTGGAATTTGCGGGCCATGTCGTTTGAGAGCCCTGTGTGCCTAAACAGAACTCCCACAAGTGACCCCATTTTGGAAACTAGACCCCCAAGGAACTTATCTAGATGTGTGAGCACTTGAACCCCAAGGCTCACAAATTTACCTAAAAAAAAAAAATTTTTTTTCACAAATTCTTTTAGCCCATTTTTTTATTTTCCAGGGAACAGAAAATTGACCAAAATTTGTTGCAATTTTCCTGAGTACGATACCCATATGTGGCAAAACCACTGTTTGGGCCACGAGGGCTCAAGGAAGGAGCGTTTGACTTTTTTGAAAATATGCATATTAGTGCCATGTCCATTGGAGAGTTCCTGTGTGAACATTGGAGCTCCCAATGTGCCCTTTGGAAACTAGAACCCCTAAGTGACACTTTTGGCAACGTAGCATCGAACCCCCAATGCCACATTGACCTATAAATCTTTTGCCCAGTTATTTCATGGGTAACACTTAAATGGAAATGGCTTTCGTACGCCAGTGACCGTTGCCACGCAGGCTCAAAGTGCAGATGCCCTTGGATCTGTGCCTAACATAACTCCCACAAGTGACCCCATTTGGAAACTAGACCCCTAAGAATTATCAGTATTGTGAGCACTTTGAACCCCCAGGGCTCACAGAAGTTTATAACGCGGCTGAAAATAAAAAATCATTTTTTTCTCAACAATTTTTAGCCCCATTTTTATTTTCCCAATGGTTAACAGGAGAAATTAGACCCCAAAAGTTGTTGTCCATTTTGTCCTGAGTAGCTGATACCCCATATGTGGGGAACTACTGATGGGCACACGTAGGTCTCGAGGGATGTAGTGACGCTTTGAAATGCACTTGATGGAATGGTTCGGCATCTGTTACGTTTGCAGAGCCCTGATGTGCCTAACAGTAAAACTCCACAAGTGACCCCATTTGGAAACTAGATCCCCAATGAATCCTATAGTATGTGTAGCACTGAACCCAAGGCTCACGAAGTTTATAACGCGGCCTAAAATAATAAATAATTTCCTTTTTTCCCAAATAAATTTTTAATCTCAATTTTTTCCCAATTTAACAGAAAATTAGACCCCAATGTGTCAATCTTCAGACCTGATACCCATATGTGGAAACCACTGGCATACTCCAATAAACACTTTACTTTAACGCAAAACCCTAATCACACAATACCCTGACTAAATTAACCCTAATTCTAACTCCTAACCTAACCACTCTAACCCTAACCTAACCACAACCTAACCCTCAAATTCCAACCCTAATTACTAAAAACCAATTTAACACCTTAATGCTAACCCTAACCCTAGTTCTAACCCTAAGGCTGGGTTCATATTGCGTTTTACCAGCCCGTTCAACACGTAGCGTTGACAGGCTGGTAACGGTATAGCATAACGCGATCGCGTTATGCTATACCCGCTAGCGCAGATGAATCAGCAGATGATTCATATGTGCTAGCGGTGACGGAGCCCAGACGCTGCAGCCCGTGTCCGAGGCTCCGTCACTGAATGACGGCACGTCGCGAACGCATGCCGCTTTACGGCATGTGTTGCGATGCGCACACAAATGGGGTGAATGGCAGCGTTAGCGGACTGCATTACATCGCGTTGAAACGCAGTCCATCTAACGGACTGTCATAATGCAATATGAACCCAGCCTAACCCTAACCCTGAGGCCCCGTGCACACGTTGCGGATTCACTTGCGGATTTTTCTTAAATCCGCAGGTAAAATGACCTGCGTTTTACCTGCGAATTTAGCGCGGATTTGTTGCGGTTTTTCCCTGCGGTTTTACATCTATAATGGAATAGGTGTAAAACCTCTGCGGAATCCGCACAAAGAGTTGACATGCTGCGGATTTAAAACCGCAGCAAATCCGCATGTGCACAGCGTTTTTTTTAACCATTTATTTGCATTGCGCCAAATCCGCTGTGGATCCGCAGCGCCAAATCCGCTGTGGATCCGCAGCGCCAAATCCGCTGCGGATCCGCAGCAAAATCTCTGGCGGATCAGCAGCAAAATCCGCCGCGGATCACCAGCAAAATCTGCCGAGGATCCCCAGCAAAATCTGCCGCGGATCCGCAGCAAAATCCGCCGCGGATCAGCAGCAAAATCTGCCGCGGATCCGCAGCAAAATCCGCCGCGGATCAGCAGCAAAATCCGCCGCGGATCCGCAGCAAAATCAGCCGCGGATCCGCAGCAAAATCAGCCGCGGATCAGCAGCAAAATCCGCCGCTGATCAGCAGCAAAATCCGCCGCGGATAAGCAGCAAAATCCGCCGCGGATCAGCAGCAAAATCCGCCGCTGATCAGCAGCAAAATCCACCGCTGATCAGCAGCAAAATCCGCCGCTGATCAGCAGCAAAATCCGCCGCTGATCAGCAGCAAAATCCGCCGCGGATCAGCAGCAAAATCCGCCGCGGATCAGCAGCACAATCCGCCGCGGATCAGCAGCAAAATCAGCCGAGGATCAGCAGCAATATCCGCCGCTGATCAGCAGCAAAATCCGCCGCTGATCAGCAGCAAAATCCGCCGCTGATCAGCAGCAAAATCCGCCGCGGATCAGCAGCAAAATCCCCTAGGGAAAAAAAAAAAAAATTCTTTATTTTATTATTTGCCCCTACCTATGACAGGGGGGGTTCATTTACTTTTTTTTATTTTGATCACTGTGACAGTTTATCACAGTGATCAAAATAAATTTTTGTACAATGGTGGGCACACTGCGCATGCGCCGGCCGGCGGGCGCACTGCGCATGCGCCCGCCATTTTCCAAGATGGCGGCGCCCATGAAGAATCCCGGCCAGCCGCCGGGACCGATCCAGGGACGTCGGTGGACCGGGAGAGGTGAGTAGGGGGGGTCGGATAGTGAGGGGGGGATCGGAAGGTGGGGGCAGTAGATCGCAGGAGCAGGGGAGCAGACAGTGACGGCGGTGACCGATCGCTGCCATCTTTCGGTGGCGACGGCCGATCACCGCCGTGACTCGATGTGGGTGGGGTCTGAACGCGGTCTCCAGCCATGGCAGATGCTATTGCAGCATCGGCCATGGCTGGATTGTAATATTTCACCAATTTCATTGGTGAAATATTACAAATCGCTCTGATTGGCTGTTTCACTTTTAACAGCCAATCAGAGCGATCGTCGCCACGTGGGGGTTAAGCCAACCCCCCTGTGGTGATGCACTAAGGGTCCTGTGCCTGGGGGTCGGGTGACCTTTCAGTGACCCTGGTCTCCCGACCCCTAGGAACATGATTTATAGCATGACGCCGACGCCGGCGTCATGGGTCGGGATGGCACAGGTTTTCATGACGCCGACGTCGGCGTCATGGGTCGGGAAGGGGTTAAATCAATTTCTTCTGATGAAGAATTGTAGTTATTTTAATCTAAAATGGTAAAACAATTTGAAGAATGGGAAGCACAGATACGTGAGACACATTCAAAAAAATTGTCAAGGGACACAAATGATTATAAACAGAAGAAGGTTTATAGATGGAAGCGCCCCAATGTGATGGTCCAAGGTGAAAGATCAGTTTCTGTGTCATCTATTTCCTCTTCTGGTGAATTCACTGATTCCTCACAAAATATGATGTCTACTCGTTTTGGTAAACAAAAGAGGAAGTGTGATAGGAGACCTGGTTTTAATAAACGGAAAGCAACTATGGAGAATAATGCTAATACTCCTAACAGAATTAATCTTTCTGATAAGGTACTATCTGACGCAGAGATTTCTTTATTATCAAAAGGATTATCATTCTCACCTGCTTCTCGATTCGATCATTTTACAGCCATAAAATATCTCAACATCTTCACCAGGTCTTTGATTTTTAAAAAAATGATTTCATAATAAGGATAGACAGCAAGAATTTTCAAGAACAGAGGAACAGGACGCAATTCAAAATTTAGAACAACTTCAAGAGGAACATAATTCTATACCCTTGGGTAAGGTTCCTTTATCTCTTAAACAGAAATGCCAAAATTTTCCTTCATTATCGGTATGTCCCAGCGTAGAGATTTTTGTCAGTTTAGTCATATATCTTCTCCCGAAAATCCATAAAGATTCCTCTTGTCCCCCAGGTGTAGGCCTATCATTTCAGATGTTGGGGGACTAACTGATAATGTCTGCTGATACATTGACTCACATCTCAAACCGTTGGTTGAAACATTTCCTTCTTATTTAAGGGATACTGCCGATTTACTTCGCAAGATTGAATCTATGGCTATTGAAGATGATATGTTACTTGTCACTTGTGATGTAGAGGCCCTATATACAAGTATTAAGCATGAAGATGGTCTCAAAGCGTCAAAATATTTTTTAAGCATGTTGAATTTTAATGTTGATGAAATAGATTTTATTGGCTTGCTTTTAAAGTTTGTTTTAACTCATATTTTTTTTACATTTAATGGCTCCTTCTTCCTGCAGTTTCAAGGAACAGCGATGGGTGCGGCCTGTGTGCCATCCTATGCGAATCTGTTCCTGGGGGTGTGGGAGAGGGAGCTTTTTTCAACAGATACCATGGATCGGGTCGTTTTTTGGACCTTTTTTATTGATGACTTTTTTTTATTTGGCGTGGTACTTCTGATGATCTTTTAGATTTTATTAGTATTTTAAATGCAAATCAACTCAACATTAAACTGACATGCAATTTTGATTTTAATCATGTTGACTTTTTAGATGTAAGAATTAAACGTGATAATTTTGGCGTTTTGCAGACGGACATCTTCCTTAAGAAGACTTCAGTAAATTCATTACTGCATGCTTCCTCATCACATCCGAAACATGTTATTAATGCCATACCAATAGGACAATTTTTGAGGCTACGACGTCTCTCTTCTTCATTTGAGGATTTTAAAATACGTGCTATTAAAATGAAGAAAAGATTTCTTGATCATGGATATAGCCACAGGTCCATCAAAAAGGCATATTTTTGGGCATTAAAAACTGAGTGTGCTAGTTTGATTTTTTCAACCAACGTACCAAAGAAGGAGGATAAAGTTAGATTGATTACTGAATACCACTCTCAATGGGGATTAATGTATGACATTCTTTCTAAGAATTGGTCCATACTTACAAGTGACCCTATTCTTAAAGAATATCTTCCCGACAAACCTTGTATAACAGCACGTTGTGCACGTAACTTAAAAGATCACCTTACTAAAAGCTTTTATCCCATAAATAATCAATCAACATTATTTCCATCATTAATTCCGAAACCCATTGAAAAATGGGGGTGTTCTTCATGTGGTAAATGTATTGCCTGCCATAATATTGATACTGCGACCAATTTGTTAGGATCTGACAATAAATCGTATAAAATTACTCAGACCATTACATGCAATAACAAAGCTGTAATATATGATGCCACATGTCCATGTCCAAAAATTTATATTGGGCTCACAACGAGAGCTTTAAAGATACGTGTGCGGGAACATGTAAGAGAAATCATTGCTGCAGAGAAGGAAATGGTAATGGAACATTTGAAAACATTACCCAGACATTTTAAGAAATATCATAATTGTGATCCTACTGGGCTTCGGGTAATCGGAATTGATCGTATTATTACGGATCTTCGTGGTGGCAATGTTAGTCGCAGACTTACACAAAAGGAAACGAGATGGATTTGGACACTTCGTACACTTCAACCTCTGGGTCTCAATGAGACTCTTAATTATTCATCTTTTCTCTGATTATTTTATCTATATATTTTTTAATCCTTTTTTATCTGTACTAATTTATATTTTATATATTTTTTATCCTTTTAGTTTCCTATTTCTTGGACCAATTATTAAGTCATGGATGTATAATAACGTTTTGGATGTACTTGGAGTCTCTCTTTTTATGGACTGAAAAAAGATTGTCTTGGATTTTTTAATTTAATCTATCGATTGAAGAATTTTGACATGCTATGGACGATACATACATATATTTTATTTAATTTATATACATGAATTGATATATATTTATCATATATTATTCATTATTTATTGTTATTTAATGCTAAATATAGACACTAATTTTTGCACACAATTATTAATTTTTATTATTACTTTTCATCATATTATTTTTATTTTTTATTTTTATTTATTTTTTATTATATTTTTTCATATTTTTTATATATAAGAATAGAAATTATTTATATGTATATTTATTCATCCATTCACATACTTGTGGTTTAATTACTATTGATTTATTTATAATGTAATGATATATATGTGCTTGGATAATGTATTATTTATATATTTTTGTAATTTATTCACCAATTTATGTATATATTTGATTTATTATGTTATTTCATGTATTCATGTACTAGTAATTATATATTTATCCATTGTCCATATACAGTAATAGATTACTTATATTAGGGTTGAAAATCATGTGTACTGCCCAAAATAATCCTTATCTTTATTCACTATAAATCAGCTTTCATCTTGTGAGCCTTTTCTCATTCGAATCTATAAGTCCCATATAGTTGGTGGAGCGCATGCGCCCCTTTCCCGTCCACTGTTTACATTCATTCCAGCGTCTGTATCCTAGGTAGCGCGCTCTTGATTTTCACCCGCTCACGTGACTCACGTGGGCGGTGTTGATTACTTGGCTGTGTGTTGCCTGGGTGACGCTGGGTGGATGTGATTGGTCGGTTCGGGCGGTAGCGCATGCTCTCTTACACACCGCTATATGAGGAATACTTTGTGGTGATTGGTCCACTCCTATATAAATATGGATGCCTATTTGTCTTTGTACACGCCCCCCAGAAGAAGGCACAGCGCCGATACGCACGTAGGACTGAGCACATTGTAGGTATGTGGAGTTTTTAGCTGGATCCAGTATATCCTTGCCAGATATATTTATTGGTAGCACTGTGGCACTTTATCTTACTGTATCAGCTGCAGCGCTTTGTATTTGACCAAGTTCAGTTCTTTTATTACATATTAGCTATTTTGCACAGGGTTTTGTTCACTGGTAGTACTTTGTAGCGCATGCTAGTCACCTCTTACAGTTAGCACTGTGGCACTTTACCCTGCTATGCAAGCTTCATAAGGTAAATGAGCTGTAGCATTGTGCATCTTTAACCAAGTTTGGTTCTTTTTTGAATATCAGCATATTTTGCACAAGTTCTTTTTGCACTAGCAGGACTGTTTATGTGATCTAGATAAGTATAGCCCTCAGCACTTTATCTCTATTTATTTTTATATTTATTTATTTATTGGGCACATTTATATGTACTGTATATGCATATATTTTTCACTATTTTTTAAGAGATTTAATCAAATATATATTTTATTTGTGCCATTGCGCTTTGAATGTTAATCCATTTTGTTTTTTTGCACAAGTTTATTTGTTGATATTATTGCACTTTAGCACTTTATATATATTTGTTTGTTTACACAATATCATATGCATGTGTATATATGTTTTTTGTGGCACTGCTGCACTTTATGATTCTATTCATTTATATATATATATATATATATACTGTATATAGCTATTTGTGTGTTGTGGTATATTAAAGACACATTTTGTGTTTTTATTTTTTATTTTCTGATATTCTATTGGTTATGTACATTTAATCTGGCAAAGTGGTTGTATTATTATCTATTATAGACTCCATTCATACTTTATCGTGCTCCTATTTCAGCTGCTCATTAATTATTTATTTATTTATTTATTAATTATTTAATTATTTATTTATTTCAGCTGCTCATTAATTTTTGTTTACCCTGAATTTATTTCAATAAAAATGTTTTCATTATTATTCTAGTTGTTTTTTGCCCTCTTTCTATTGGGAGGATATTTTCATTTTGTGCAAGACTTTCTAGTTGTATACAATTATTTTTTCTTTGATTTATTAAATGATATTCAGGCTGTAGAACCCTTAAATCCATCCAAAGCAACGGATGGCTATTGCTCTCTTGTCCAGATTGAGGAATGATTCCAAAAGATACATGTTGGCACCGTCTCCACTCCTGTACATCAGAAAAATGGCGTGTATTGAGTAGTACAAGAATACGAGAGGGTTTTCAGTAAGCATCCCTTGGATTTTATGCAAATAAAAGGGGTTCAACATAATATCCCCACAGGAGATCACCCACCTATCAAAGAAAGGTATTGTCCCGTACCTCCAGCTCATTATCAGTGTGCAAAAGGTATGCTAAAGGAAATGAAACAAGCAGGGGTAATCAGGGATAGCTACAGTCCTTGGGTGGCTCCCCTGGTGTTAGTCAAAAAGAAAGATGGTACCATGCGCATGTGTGTAGATTACAGACAACTTAACAGAATTACTCACAAAGATGCATACCCCTTACTGCACATAGAGGAGATCCTAGCAGCGTTAAAATCATCTAGCAGGTACTTCTCCACTCTGGACTTAACCAGCCGGTACTGGCAGGTTCCTGTTGCTGAGGTAGACAAAGAAAAAGCTGCGTTCACTACTCCTATGGGGCTATTTGAGTTTAATTACATGCTGTTCGGATTGTGCAGTTCTCCCGGGAACTTCAGAGACTTATGGAATGTTGCCTTGGACATAAGAACTTTGAGACTGTGCTATTGTACTTGGATGATGTCATTGTATATTCCAGAACCTACGAGGAACACCTGCAACATCTGACTGAGGTATTTGAGGCTTTGTCCAACTTCGGCTTAAAGGTAAAACCATCCAAATGTCATCTCCTAAAGCCCAAAGTGCAGTATTTAGGTCATGTCATGAGTGCAGAAGGAGTAGCACCCGATCCAGACAAAGTGACTGTCATTAGAGCCTGGCAGGTACCCACCAACATCCAAGAGCTCAGACAATTCTTAGGACTAGTAGGATACTACAGACGCTTTATTAAAGACTTTACTGAATTGGCAGCCCCCTTTCAAGACCTCCTAGTTGGCCAACCCAAAAAGGCCAGGAGTATAGGTACTGCCACACTAAGCTATCCCGCTAGCGATCTCGTTAGCGTTGCATACTAATGAGATCGCTAGCGGGATTGTTTCTATATCGCTAAATGCTGCCGCATTTAGCGATATAGTTAACGACGCTATCGCCGTTAGCGATCTTCTTAACGACTTTAGCGGTACAAAAGTACCGCTAAATCGCTAAGAAAAGGTGCCACACTAGCGATATATACTTACCCAGCGGGAGCGCCGACGAGAAAATAGGGTCCGGAACGATTCCAGCGACGAGCGAGATCACAGCAGGAAGCTCGTCGCTGGAAGCTGCCGCACTGAACAATATCGCTAACGGGATCGCTAAATAGTGACTTTTTTAGCGATCCCGTTAGCGATATTGTTTAGTGTGGCATACCCTTAAGAGTCCTCCGATAGAGTGGGATGCTAGGTTGGATGAGTCGTTCAAAAGCCTTAAGCAAGCGCTCACCGGAGAAGAGATCTTAGCTTATCCAGACTATGATAGGCCGTTTATCCTGCACACCGATGCCAGCAATATTGGGTTAGGAGCTGTCCTGTCTCAAGAGCAGCAGGGTAAGGAGAAAGTCATTGCTTATGCGAGTCGGAAGCGTCGTCCTACTGAGATGAACTCTACCAACTATAGCTCCTTCAAGTTAGAATTCTTGGCTATCGTTTGGGCAGTGACCGAGAGGTTCAAGCATTATTTGGCCTTGTCTAAATTTACTATCTATACAGACAACAATCCTCTGACCCATCTGGAGACCGTCAGGCTTGGCGACTTGGAACAAAGATGGATGGCTCGGTTATCCAACTATGAGTTTGTCATTAAATACAGAGCTGGCACTAAAAGTGCCAAAGTCGATGCCTTCTCCCGTACGCCATATGTTCCCGTTCCAGTGGAAGATCTAGCAGACCTGGAAGAAATAAAAATTCCGGCATTCCACCGCCACAGTGCCTCCCAAGACTCTAACCACGTGACAGGGAGAAGTCTTGCCGTTCACGAATTTTCCCTTAATCCACTACCCCACCATGGTTGGGCAGAGATGCAGCGCAGTGACCCAGCTATATGTATTGTCAAAGAACTCCTTGGTGAAGCAAATTCATCTCCAGCTCCTGATGCGCCTGCAGATTTCAACAGTTATGGAAAGAGAGAAAGAAGCTGTACACTTTTGAAGGGCGGTTGGTCCGAGGAGCTATTAACCCACGTACGCATGAACTAGTATGGCAGATCGTGGTCCTCAGAAAAGACATGCCCATAGTGTTAGAAGCTTACTACAATCAAGTGGAACACTTTGGTTGGAAAAAGCTAGAAGTAGTCATCCGCGACAGCTTCTTCTGGACAGATATGAGACTGTCCATTGAACAGTGGTGTAGGGAATGCGTCCCATGTAATCTCAGATGGAAGAATTCTACCATGGGGCCCCCTTGCAGCACATCTTCACTAAGCAACCTCTGTAATCAGTGGCCTTAGACCATGTGCAACCATCCTCAAGCCGATCAGGGTATACCTATGCCTTAACAATAGTGGATCACTATTCACGTTTCCTAGTGGTCGTTCCAGTGAAAGACCAAACAGCAAGTACAGCTGCAATGGCATTCCAAGAGTATTTCTGCAGACCCCATGGCTACCCAGATCAAGTGCTGACAGACAGAGGTCCAGCCTTCAAAGCAGAAGTCTTCCAAAAATGTTGCTCCCTTTATGGATGTAAAAATATCAGAACAACGCCATACCACCCACAAGTCAATGGTCTTTGGAAAATCTGAATCATCTGGTAATCAATTTATTGCAGATCCTACCACTAGAAAAAAGGAACCAATAGCCTGAGAAATTGCCTGATTTGATTGAAATGTACAATCATATCCCAACCAGCTCAACAGGATATGCCCCAGCTTACTTAATGCGTGCACGGCCAGGTAAACTCCCCATTGACCTAGAAATGAGAGTCCTAACTCCTGAAACCATATCCAGCCAATTGGACACTGATTGGAACACAGAAAAACAATTGCAGTATCAAAAAGTTCAGCAATGTGTAGAGGAAAGTCTTGCTCAAGCTAGGCAAAAACAGGAAATAAACTTTAATCGACATGCTGTGGCAACCCCCTTATCACCAGATGAACAAGTGTTAAAGAAAAAGAGAAGAAACCACAAGTTAGATGACTAATGGGAGGCCCAACCTTACACTGTTCAACCATCTAGCTATGACAACAGCAAAGTGTGTACTGTACCATCTCCAAAGACAGCAGAAAAACGTGTACTACCATATCAAGAGACAATCTGAAAGTATGTCCAGCACAATTGCGTGAAAGAGTTGAGACTAAGGAAGATCCTCAGCTAATAGAAAAGACTGGCACAAAGATTCGCACTGTCCTAGGTGAATTCCCCAGTTCTTGGCTACAAGTCGACAACGCAGTAGTAGTTCCAGTGATGGTGCTCCAACAATGGTCTTTACCAGAGACACCAAACCGTTCTGAAAGCGACGAAACGCTAATGCCAACCACTGACACTTTGCATGCAGAAGAATCAGAAAACTTGCTGACAGTCAGCAGTGAACCTGTCGTACCTGTGGTAGGTTCAACGAGTTGTAGGAAGTTGTCCAGCATTCCTAATTTGCGCAGATCACAGCGTAGCACACAGGGACAAACCCCTTCTCGCTATCAAAATTATTCATGAAGTATTCTCATAGAGTATTAAGATTAATAAGTATGTTTTGAATTTGTACTTACATTAAACTAAGCCTTATGTAACTTTATTAAAAATGTTAAAGAAATTGGGCCGACATGGACTAATGTGAGATTTCCGTAACTGATACGCTTTCTTCTACTACAAGAACTCTTGTAGTGACTCATAAACTTGAGAGGAAAACCTGTTCATCGTGTCTTGGCAGGAAGCCACCTAAAACAGCCAGTGCAGTGAATTGCATATTATGGTCTGTGTGCCCTGCAGCTGCACTCAGAGACGATCCAACCAATCAAAAGTGGTCTTGGGCTGTAATCCATGACTCAGTCAATGTGACTGTTCACCTATTCTCAGGTTAAATGTTTCATCATTTTATTATACGCTGACATTCGGTGGTATAGACGGGAACGTGCTATCCTTAACTAGGGGGGAATGTGGCGCCCTGTGTCACCACAAAATGGCCAAATATGTACTATTTTATATGTGCATTGTAAATGATGGGAGTTATGCTTTCTCTGCTGGAGACAACTGCTCACACAATTTACCCAGCTCCCTTAATTTGTCTGAAGCTTAGAGCTTTGCAGAGATACCCTAACTGGGAGCGGAGGGGCTTAGTTAGTCTGTGAGGAAAGACGTGTGAAAAGAAAATGGAGAATGTTCTTGGAGGAGTGACATGTGCTCTATCCAGGGACAGTGCTGAGAAGGATCAGAGAATCAGCCCCTAGGCCACCTATGCTTCTAGAGTCTGGTGGTAAGCTGAGATGCTGTGTGGTTTGCACAACCAGCAGTAAAGTGTTTTTCCCAGGAACTCCACAGCAACAGACAATCAGTGAGGGATTGTGCAAGAACAAACACGTGCTTCACTTTGGATTCATGCTGCAAGTTGCGGGGGAGAAAACACAGTGAGTACGTGGCTGTATTGGAAGTTTCAGACTCCAGGAAATCTTTATCCCTGAAGAGATTAGAACAGCAGGAAGTTTATACTGAATCACAGCAGAGAATGATAACTCCTATCGTGGAGAGGAGACTGTATACCTGGTGAGAGTTGTATTCTATCCTCTGAACTGCATCTGGACTTCAGTAAATGATGAAGTGACTTTCCTTGTCTCCTGCCTTATTACTCTGCACCATCTACCTCAATCACTGTCTCTTGGGGCCAGCCCTAGTTGGATGGGGTTAAACACCTGCACTGTCATCATCACCTACCCCTCCAGGGATCATCTGCAGTGGCGGCCATCTTACAGCCAAACACTCCAACTGGCGTCACGAACTACTCTTTTTAATTTTTGTTTCCCTTTTATCTTTTAATTTTTAATCCTTATTTCACTGTCCCCGGAGCACAGGCACCGGGTATGGTTGCCATCCCCGTGACCCCCTGAATCCAACGCCGCCCGGCAACCTGAGTACCCCGCTCTGGGCGATACAAATGTCTGTAAATTATTTTTCTCTTGGCCAAAATTTACCTCTTAGTAAAGTGGTACACCTTTATTGGACACAAAGGCTGTAACCAACCTGTCATGGACACTTGTCACAAAGAGGCAAGTTAATCAAAGAAACAAAAATGACAATTAATAAATTGCATCTAAGAGTCACTAAGGAAGATATCGTGGAGCTTTTCTGTGTATGCGGTGCTTTGAAGCACACCTGTTTGTTGAGTTCTTGAAATGCAGAGGTTGTGTTTGTAAGAAAGGAAGATGCAGTTGGTGCCTACAAAAAATCCAACAACAGATACCTAGATGGACAACCAGTGAAATTCAATCTTCCTTTGAATGGTAGTGTGATAACATCAGACCAACCCATGCTTCTAAGATTAAGTATTAAGTAACCCACATCCTCCTCCTCCAGTGTTGCTTAAAATCCTCCAGCTGAAGTTGATCCTGATGCTATCTTAAAAGCAGTCTTTAAATCCTCAGGGTCATCATCAGCAGTCATCCAACCACCTGCATTTAAGATTAACCCCTTAACGACCAAGCCATTTTGTAGGTTAATGACCAGGCCAATTTTTACATTTCTGACCACTGTCACTTTATGTGCTTATAACTCTAGAACTCTTCAACAGATCTTGGCGATTCTGAGATTTTTTTCTCGTGACATATTGTACTTCATGATAGTGGTAAAATATCTTCTATATAACTTGCGTTTATTTATGAAAAAAACAGAAATATGGCAAAAATTTTGCAATTTTCAAACTTTGAATTTTTATTCCCTTAAAATAGAGAAATATGTCACACAAAATAGTTACTAAATAACATTTCCTACATGTCTACTTTACATCAGCACAATTTTGGAAGCAACATTTTTTTTTGTTAGGAAGTTATAAGTGTTAAAAGTTGACCAGCGATTTCTCATTTTTCCAACAAAATTTACAAAACCATTTTTTTTAAGGACCACCTCACATTTGAAGTCACTTTGAGGCATCTATATTGCAGAAAATACCCAAAAGTGACACCATTCTAAAAACTGCACCCCTCAAGGTGTACAAAGCCACATTCAACAAGTTTATTAACCCTTTAGGTACTTCACAAGAATTGAAGCAATGTGGAAAAAAATTGCATAAATCATAAGAAATATGTGAGCTTTTCTGTGTATGCGTGCTTTGAAGCACACCTTTTTTATTCTTGATGCAGAGGTTGTTTGTAGAAAGGAAGACAGTTGGTGCTACAAAAATCAACAATCCTAGAGGACAACCAGGAAATTCAATCTCCTTGAATGGTGTGTGAAACATCAACCACACCATGCTTCTAGATTAAGTATAAGAACCACATCCTCCTCCAGTGTGTTAAAATCTCACAAGTTGTCTGAGCATTTAAAGCAGTCTTAAATCCAGGGTCACACCAGTCATACACCTGCATTTAAGATAACCCTTAAGACCAAGCATTGTAGGTAAGACCAGCCATTTTAATTCTGACCCGCATTTTGTGCTATAACTAGAACTCTCAACAGACTTGGCGATTCTGAATTTTTTTCTGTGACATATTGTAATTCATGATAGTGGAAAAATCTTCTATATAATTGCGTTATTTATAAAAAAACAGAAATGGCAAAAATTTGCAATTTCAAATTTGATTTTATTCCCTTAAATAAGAAAATGTACACAAATAGTTACAAATAACATTTCCTACATTCTACTTTACATCAGCACAATTTTGGAAGCAACATTTTTTTTTGTTGGAAGTTATAAGTGTTAAAAGTGACCAGCGATTTCTGCATTTTTCCAACAAAATTTCAAAACCATTTTTTTAAGGACACACTCAATTTGAAGTCACTTTGAGGCATCTATATTGCGAAAATACCCAATAGTGACACCATTCTAAAAACTGAAACCCCTCAAGTGACAATTGCAAATCAACCAAGGTTTATTAACCCTTTAGGTACTTCACAAGAATTGAAGCAGAGTGGAAGGAGAAAATGAAACATTTAACTTTTTTCCCCAAAATTATCTTTTCAACACCATTTTTTAATTTTTCAGGATAGGATAAAATGAACCACAAAATTGTTGTGAATTTCTCCTGAGTACACGATACCCCATATGTGTGGGAAACCCATCTTTAGGGCACACGGCAGTGCTCAGGAAGGAAGAAGCCATTTGAGATTTGATTCAAATTGGCTGAATTCGAGAGCGACACCATGTCGCTTTGGAGAGCCCTTGATGTACCTAAAGAGTGGAAACCCCCAAAGTGACCCCATTTTGGAAACTAGACCCCCCAAGGAACTTATCTAAATGTGTGGTGAGCACTTTGAACCCCCAAGGGCTTCACAGAAGGTTATAACGTAGAGCCATAAAATTAAAAAATCATATTTTTTCCACAAAAAATGATCTTTTCATCCCAATTTTATTTTCAAAGGATAAAGGATCCCAAAAGTTATTGTGCAATTTGTCCTGAGTACGCTGATACCCCATATGTGGGGTAAAGCGCTATTTGGGCACATGGCAGAGCTCGGAAGGAAAGCAGCGCCATTTGACTTTTTGGCTGAATTGAGATTGACGCCATTCGCATTTGGAGAGTCCCTGATGTGCCTAAACAGTAGAAACCCCCCACAGTGACCCCATTTTGGAAACTAGACCCCCAAGGAACTTATCTAAATGTGTGGTGAGAGCTTTGAACCCCCAAGGCTTCACAGAAGGTTATAACTTAGAGCCGTAAAATTAAAAAAATCATATTTTTTTCCACAAAAATGATCTTTTCATCCCAATTTTTATTTTCCAAAGGATAAAAAAAACAAAAGTTATTGTGCAATTTGTCCTGAGTATGCTGATACCCCATATGTGGGGGTAAACCACTATTTGGACGCATGGCAGAGCTCGGAAGGTAAGCAGCGCCATTTGAATTTGCATGATTGAGATTGGTACGCCATGTCCTCTTGGAGAGTCCCTGATGTGCCTAAACAGTGAAACCCCCCACAAGTGACCCCATTTTGGAAACTAACCCCCCAAGGAACTTATCTAGATGTGTGGTGAGAACTTTGAACCCCCAAGGGCTTCACAGAAGGTTATAACGTAAAAAAAAAAACAATATTTTCCACAAAAATGATCTTTTCACCCCCAATTTTTATTTTCCAAATGGTAACAGGACCCCAAAAGTTATTGTGCAATTTGTCCTGAGTACTCTAGAACCCCATATGTGGGGGTAAACCACTATTTTGACGCATGGCAGAGCTCGGAAGGGAAGGAGCACCATTTTCGAATGCAGACTTTGATGGAATGGTCTGTCGGTGTCATGTCACGTTTGGAGAGCCCCTGATGTGCCTAAACAGTAGAAACCCCCGACAAGTTACCCCATTTTGGAAACTAGACCCCCCAAGGAGCTTATCTAGATGTGTGGTGAGCACTTTGAACCCCCAAGTGCTTCACAGAAGTTTATAACGTAGAGCCGTGAAAATAAAAAAATCATATTTTTTTCCACAAAAATAATCTTTTTGCCTCCAAATTTTTATTTTTATAAGGGTAACAGGAGAAATAGGACCCCAAAAGCTATTGTGCAATTTGTCCTGAGTACGCTGATACCCCATATGTGGGGGTAAACCACTATTTTGACGCATGGCAGAGCTCGGAAGGGAAGGAGCACCGTTTTCGAATGCAGACTTTGATGGAATGGTCTGCGGGTGTCATGTCGCGCTTGGAGAGCCCCTGATGTGCCTAAACAGTAGAAACCCTCCACAAGTGACCCCATTTTGCAAACTAGACCCCCCAAGGAACTTATCTAAATGTGTGGTAAGCACTTTGAACCCCCAAGGGCTTCACAGTCGTTTATAAAGTAGAGCCGTGAAAATAAAAAATCATATTTTTTTTCCACAAAAATGATCTTTTTGCCCCCAAATTTTTATTTTTATAAGGGTAAAAGGAGAAATTGGACCCCAAAAGTTGATGTGCAATTTGTCCTGAGTACGCTGATACCTCATATGTGGGGGGAACCACTCTGATCACCTTATTGCGATTTTTGGGAGGTAGAATGAACAAATCCGCAAAAGGTGAAGAATTGGTTTTATTTTTTACGCCGTTCCTCGTGCGGTATTAGTGATTAGGCGACTTTATTCTTCGGATCGGTGCGATACCAGATTTACATCCTTTTTTCATGTTTAGCGTCTGTCACACACTAAAAGACGCTTTTTTTGGAAGAATTTTTTGTAAGAAATTTTTGGATCGCCGTATTTTGAGAGCTATAATTTTTTCATATTTCGGCCGACAGAGTTATCTGCGGGCTTATTTTCTGCGGGACGAGCTGATGTTTTTATTTGTACCATATTCGGGCACATAAAGTTTTTTGATCGCTTCCTATTCCGATTTTTGTGGAAGCGGAATGAACAAAAACCAGCAATTCAGGAATTGTTTTTTTTTTTTTTCCTCCGTTCCGCTTGTGGTAAAATTGATAAAGCAGCTTCATTCTTCGGGTCACTACGATTACAGCGATACCTCATTTATATATTTTTTTATGTTTTGGAGTTATTTACACAATAAAATTTTTTTATAGAAAATATAATTATTTTTGCATCAGTTTATTCCGCGAGCTATAACTTTTTTATTTTTTCGCTGATGATGCTGTATAGCAGCTTGTTTTTTGCGGGACAAGATGACGTTTTCAGCGGTGCCATGTTTTTTAGCATCCGTCTTTTTGATCGCGTGTTATTGCACTTTTTCCAAGCGGTATGATGATACCGCTTGGAAAAAGTATAATTTACTACTTTTTGGTGTTTTTTTACGGCTTTCACTGAAGGGGTTAGCTAGGGTTACGCTTTTATAGATGGGATTTTTACAGACACGGCGATACCAAACATGTGCATTTTTTGTTGTTTTTTTTTATTACATAAAAATGTGTATTTTTTAGGGGAATTTTTTTATTATTTTTTTATATTTTTTTTTTACAAATTTACAAATGCTTTTTTCTTTACCTTGTCCCTTTATGGGACTTTCACTTTTTTACTTTTGATTGCAGTTACAATGCATTGCAATGCTCCAGCATTGCAATGCATTGTACCTATGGTGAAAGCTGCTGTTACCATGGTCACAGCGGCTTTCCGTAGCTAGATGACCTGGATGTTGTCATGAAAACCCCCGGGTCGTCAAGGCAGAGATCGGGCCCTGCAAATACATTGCGGGGACGCCGATCTGAGGCAGAGGGAGCTCACGACCCTCTGCCCCCCCCCCCCGAGCGCTGCGATCGTGCTCGATCGCAGCAGTCAGGGGGTTAACAGCCAGGTGCGGCAGGGGCGCCGCCCCTGGCTGTCAGTGCTGGAAGCTCGGCCACTGCAGCGCTGAGCTCCTGCACTGATCGGGCAGAAGAGGCTGAAATTTCAGCCTCTTCTGCCCGATCGCTGCTGTGTTTGGTCAGTCACATTGACTGACCAATCACAGCGCTGTAGGTGCGGGGATCGACTGCAAAGGTCCTCGCACCGCTTGCCGTGCCTGTCAGCTGTCATAGACATCTGTCGGCACTGAACTACCACTGCGTGTTTACACGCAGTGGTAGTTCACAGGCTGGACGTGCACAGTCCGTCCTGGTGCCGGAACTGACACCTTGCCATGACGAACTGTGCACGTCCATGGACATTAAGGGGTTAAGCTCTGATGACAGCAACAGAAGTTGGAGACTGTAATAAGAGAGATTCCCAATTCACATATGGGCACAGAGACACCTTTAAAAATAAAAAAAACCTTCATTTTTATTCTTGGTTTTTGTTTATCGCTGATGATCACCAGCAGTTAGTTGATGTTTGAAGGAGTCTGGCATCAGACATTGGACAATGAATCCTGTTCCCAGCATTGTAGTACAGTTCACCTTCGTTGTGGGGCAGTTCCGTTATTGCATCAAGAATTTCAGTTTTCCCCTTACTCTTGTATTGGGATGTCAAGGTAAAATATAATTTTATACTTTTATACTTTTATATTTATAGTGTGTATATGTATTTTATAAACACGAAGTTTTCCTTAAAAGAATAATAAGATAATGTTAGTATCTGCTGGTGTTTGTCTCCATCTTGTGTCCTATCACTGTATTACACTCTACTGAAATACCCCCACCTTTGGAGAATTGAGGACATACATGATACATGAGAACAATAGAATCTTTCTTCAAGAAACGAAACTGAGGATGACAACACATCAAGGAGGACTTAGAAGAAGATCTAAGGACCAATTAGGATGACCAGATGCTGAATGTGTACATATATAGACATGATTCAGCTTATCTCTTTTTCCTCAATCCCGCCTTTACTCCACCCCAATATTCTGTGTATGAAATCTCGTGTATGTGAATAAAGAGTTCAGTGCTTACTGGAGATGGCCGCCTAATAGCACCATTTTCTTTAGGGCACGTTCTGAAGTCTGAACCAGCGTATTGTCTGATTCATTCTCGGTCGACCCGTGCTCCTAGTCTAATCTGGGGTGACTGGAGGATGAGTGGTTTATCATTTTGATTCCGACAATTGGCGCCTAATAACGTGGGGCCGTGGATCGCCGCCTGTCTGGACCCATCCTGAGGACTTTACTGTGGTGCCCGCGGTGACTGAATTCGAGGACTGATCACCCTCCATCGAACACGGTAAGTTGAGATCATATATTTTATATGCGTCCCACTTGCCTGTGTGTCAGTCACTGTTTGGTCCTGTCGTATTGTCCATTTGGGTCTGGATGGGTGACTGGTTAAGTGGTGAGACCAGAGGCGATCCCACGCCACGAACCAGCAAGTCTGACCGAGTGACGTTGCTTCCTGCACGTTCTCGTGAGAATTACCACGTTCCTCCTCCTCCGGTCATTGTACCTTTATACAGATAGTTGCCTCCCGTGATTATTTGGTAGTGTCTAAATTTCTAGTATTGTATAGAGAATTGTGGTAGGGGTGCGCATATCCAAATTTCCTTAGGAGACGAATAGAGGAGGACTCTTCGTCTGAGAAAGTGACAAATAGAGGAGGACTCTTTGTCCAACCCGGGAAGTCTCATTAGGAGAAGCCCAGGTGTCAGCACATGGAGGGGGACTCTGTGCTGTGTAGAGTGTCACGGTGTACTGCGCTTTAAAGTCACCATCCATAGTTAGGGAAAAAGACAGAATTGAGGAGGACTCTTTTGTCTTGTCACAGCATTGAGGAGGACTCTGCAGTGACGGGTGGTGACCTGCGAGTGACGCCGGTGGTCTGAGTCGCGACAGATCATTTCACTCTGTTAAATCATGATGCGCATGTTTAAATCAAACAAAACCCACAAGTTAGAGGGTGGTGCTTTGGGAGTGGTTGAATTGATGGAATCACGTGGAGGCAAGAAGGCTGTTAAGAGAGTCAGGAGTTTGTATAAAATAATGAGCTTGCCAAGTACAGGCAGGCTTCAGCCTTCAGTGTGGAAGGACTTTGTCGCACAGAATGAGGGAAAGTTGAGAGATCAGGGGCTCTTGTATCAAGCCCAAGCACATTTGAGAGTAGCAAATGATTTGAAAGTTGAGGGTTGGAAAGAGGTAGATGGAATAAGGAGGTTCGGAAAGTGCTGAGCCTTTGTTCGGATATGTAAAATGCTCTGCATATGATCTTGTTGATGTAACTAAAATGGCCGCTCCAAGCCCTCGGCCACCGCCCTATAATGGTGCCGATCTCAGAACAAAGGGAGGTTGGACCTGTCATGTGTGTGGTGAACAGAATCCGCCCTGGGCGGAGACCTGCCGTGTCTGTGGGGCGGGTCGCTCCTGGTGTAATGCCCAGCCCATCGATCTTCCCACACCCAGAAGCCATCTTCCCACACCCAGAAGCCATCTTCCCACACCCAGCAGCCATCTTCCCACACCCAGCAGCCATCTTCCCACACCCAGCAGCCATCTTAATACACCCGGAAATGACCAACACCCCATCTCCTCCGGTGGCCATCTTGAGACACCCAAGCACACCCAGTCAGGCCTATATCCCTTGCTGATACCAACCAGGGCCTACTACCAGCCCCCGCCCGCACCTGTGCAGGCCACAGCTCCCAGCATGGCACCAGATGCAACACCATTGTTCCCTTTCACTCACCCCAACCCGGCCATTGCTGCAATGCATGAATCTTCAGTTTTCAAACAATGATCAGAAGCCGCCGCCATGATATTATGGATCTAACGAAGGGGAGGAGGATCAGGAGAGAGAAGAGGGGTGGGCCCCTTAACAGCCACCACTATCCCCAGCAGCACCAGTATCTTTTCTTCCCTCCTCCATTCCCCCACCACCATTGTTAACCCCTGGTCCTAGGGCCTATTCCACCCCTACTTCAGAGATAAAGCACCTTCCTCTCCTTCACAAATCCTCAGAGAGGACAGTCGCTCTGTAAGATTCACGGAAACCCCGGTCAGGCCCCCAGCTCCCTGTGTACTTGAAAACTGGTATCCCAGCCATTCACAGCATTACACAGACCGCAACTGAAATCCAGTGACATTATCCATAGGGTACGGTGATATCCTGACACATCGGGTTGGTGCTATAGTTAGTCCTGCCAACTCCAACTGCTCCAACAAAGGGGGCTTGGCTCTGCTGATAGCCCAAGCCGGTGGTCCCATTGTTACTGCGGAATGCATGGCTCATATACACACTCATGGTCCCTTGTCACCTGGACAAACTCTGACTACTCATGCAGGGGACCTTCCCGCTGATATTATCATCCATGCAGTAGGTCCAGTTCATGATCCCCTAAACCCAAATGAGTCACGGGCCACCCTTCAGGCCACCATACATTCAATACTCCATCATGCTGGTATGTTAAAAACAGAAGACATTAGGCACCAGGAATTATTTGAAACCAATGATAAAATAGCAAATTTGTGATTGCTTTGTCTAAAGAGTTAACTAACACCCACTCTGCAGTGTCTGCTTCTCTCCCAGAATTTACAGGTGACACGGTGCATGATTTCTCGCCTGATGACCTTATATATATAAAAATTTATGGAAAGAGACTGTCTCCAGCCCAGATTTGAGGGTCCCTACTCTGTGGTCCTGACCACCCCTACTGCCGAAGCTCGAGGGCAAGAGCACCTGGATTCACGCCTCCCATTGCAAGAAGGACAAGATTAATCAGCAGTCATGAAGTTTCTGATATACATATCCTTTTGAGCTATATCCTGATCTCCAGTAGTGCCAGTATGCCCACCTTCTGGGTTAATACTACAACCCCTGTGATTATCTTTAAGTTCGATTTCTATCAAATATTCAACTGTGATAGGAATGATTTCAAGGGATCAATATATTAAACTTAGGGGAAAAGGGATATTTTATCTCTATGTCATCCGCCCAGGGAATGAAAACTGTTATGATTGGTAGATGTGGGATAGAAAACAGAAAAAGGGAAAATTGGCAGATGAAGCTAGATACAATAGATTGATAAATGAGATATACAAGTATTATATTTGTAGGAACGGATCTAAGAATGCAGGAGTCAGTGACAGCAAGCAAAGGTATAAGGGAGGGAGGAAGTGCTGGTAGCAGCGAGATGGTATTTTGCTGTACACCAAGGTCATTCTACAGATAAGGAAGCTGAAGGCTGAGGGAGAGCACACTAACAAACTGCGCAGCGACCCGACTTACCCCTCCCATCAGGCATTCAGCATAGAGACGCAGAGCAAAAGTGCAACAATTTTCAAATTTTGTTGAATAGGTTTTTGGAATAGACACAATACGTAAGAATAGAAGGTCAGAGTATGTAAGAAGCAAATAGACAGGCAGAGAAAGGAAGTTACACTAAAAGACAGAGTTCAGGAAAGAGCCAAAGGATTATTTCTGGACTCTAAGGAAAACTTGGGTGGAAATGGGTTTTGTCAAAGAAAACAAGACTAGTGAGAAAGTTCTAGCAAGGTTTATATGAATGGCATAAAAAAAAAAAAAGTGACAAGGAAAAACTGAAAGTAAATAGACCAGATTGGAGATCAGTTAAAACAGAGGATCTAGCCAGAATAGCACAGGGGACACAACATGATTTAGTGCAGGCAAAAAGAGGTAGCTTGCACATGAACCCCCTTGTCTCCTTACCCCCCACTCCTAATTGCACAGTACAGGTGAACCTACCAGGGGGACATGAGGTTGAGTTCCAAGTGGACACGGGGGCAGACAATTCAGTAATTACAGAAGAGGACTGGCCATTTGGGAAAAGTGATTTCTCCCACCATGTTATAGCGACTCCTTACAACTCTCCAGCTCCCCGTCACTAAAAAGATTTCCCTGCAAATTCAAGGAACCACTGTACACACACAGTTAATGATATCACCATGGGGTCAATGTAATCTTTTAGGAAGTGATGTGTTGTTACAATTACAAGCATGTATTGAGTATTATCCGGTTGGAACTGTCACTATGACACCAGGACTGAAGCAGAGCACTCTTTGTAAAATCATGTCGCTAGACGTTGCTAGTACAGAGGAAAGAGAAGATTTTCAGGAAATATATTCCAATGTTATTCCTGGACCCCACTGTCATGATGTACTCTTTAGGATAAGGACAGGGGATTTTACGAAACAACATGTTGGGGTCATAGTAGATGCTGCAAATAATCAACTCCACTATGCTGGAGGACTGGCCGCAACAATTTCACAGAAAGGAGGACCCATGATACAGGACAAATCTAATTCGTATATACAAACGTGTGGTCAGGTAGAAGTAGGACAGGTCCCAGCAACCAGAGCAGGACAGCTGCCGTGTCAATATGCAATATATGTAATGAAATCACGATATACTTCTACTAATATGCCTAGGTCCCAACAATTACTTACTGAAGCTGTCCAGAATGGAATCCTGTATGTTTTCCCTGTCCACTCCGAACAATCATTTTGCAAGCAGGCAGCTGCAGGTCCAAGGACAGTTCTTATCAGTGCCCACATAGCAAACTCCAGCCCCCCTTCAACTTAACCCTGTGTACGGGTTGGTACAAAAATTATGGGCAGTTAATGCAGCTACTGATCTGGAAACTCCAGTGGTGTCTAATATATATATATATACACTTTTGTTCCAGATATCTCAGGATGCTGCTTAGTTTACAGTTATTGATTTTGCCAATGTTATTTTTATAATATGTTGATGATTTACTGATTTGTGCCCCCTCCAGGAAACAGTGTCGTATTGCAACAATATTACTCATGTTGTTTTTGTACCAAGCAGGTTGTAAAGCGTTGAAGGATAAACTGCAATTTTGTAAATCTTCAGTTATCTTTTTGGGACATTGCATTATACCCGGGGGGAACGACATCTGACCAGCGCTCGCAAAGAAGCTGTACAGAATTTTCCTATTCCTGTTAATGTTGCCGCTCTTAGGATATTTCTTAGACTGATTTTCTGCTGCAGGCAGTGGATTCATGCTGTGTCAATCCTCATGCAACCTCTCTATGACTGTATCACCATTGTGCTTTTTAAACTAACTCCTGAAGGTATAGACGGTTTTTATTTTTCTCTCAAAAACAGGATTGTGGCAGCTCCAGCGCTAGGAACCCTCAACTATGAACTACTATTCACCCTGTATCTCCATGAACAGCAGGGACACGCAGCAGGGGTATTGACTCAGTTATATGGTGACAATCAAAGGCCTGTAGCCTATTTCAGTGGAAGACTAGATGCAGTGGCTAGAGTGCTCCGTCCTGTGTATGGGCGGTACATGCTGTAGGACTATTGCTCCACAAATCATCAGATATCGTTCTTGATTATCCACTGACAGCACTTACACCTCATGATGTATACACCATACTGAACCAGGTGCAGCCGGCACACCTTTCAGCTGCACGTCACCTTCGATTGCAATGTGCACTTTTAATGCCTCCAAATGTTTCTTTGCAGAGATGTACCACACTTAATCCTGCCACATTGTTACCTCTCTCGGATCTAGGGGGGAGGTCAGGTATTGTACGGTATTGTACAAAGAAGATCCAAGAGAGGAGATTCTTTATGATTATGTTCAGCTTATGGCACAGGAAACAGCAGGCCTACCCACAGTGTTTAAAACTGAAAGACGTAATGTTGACTTTAAATTTTTTTGTAGAACTCGCTACCAAGATGACTCAGGTACCTTCCACACCAGGTATGCCATCGTCTCCCTGAATGCAGTGATCAAAGCAGAACCAATGCTCCCATATCAGTCGGCCCAGGAGGCTGAACTTAAGGCTCTGACCGAGGCCTGTAAGATAGCTGAAGGTAGAATTGTTAACACCTACACAGATTCTAGATAAGCATTCGGTATAGCTCATGATTTGGGTCCAATTTGGAAGTCTAGAGGATTCCTGATGGCAGCAGGACATCCCATTAAAAATGCTGACGCAGTCCAGCAGTTAATTGATGCATTACAATTACCAAAAGAAGTAGTTGTCAAAAAGTTAAAGCACATACCAGATGCACTGATCAGGTGAGTAAAGGAAACGCAATGGCCGATGCAGCAGCAAAAACAGCAGCCAGTAGACCACTCCAAGGGGTAACGATGCACCAGGTAAGCGCTCCCAAAAATCCCTTTGTGTCGGAGGATGCCTTAGCCCAGATGCAGGCTCAGGTGCGCCAGGAGGAAGTAGAAAAGTGGGAAAAAGAAGGTGCATGTCTGAATGCAGCAACTGGGGTATGGGGAAGAGGGATGCGCCGATGCCTTCCAAGAGCGTTGTACCCTGCGGTCGCCCAGATGATATATGGGCCAACCCACCAGTCCAAAACTGCTGTAATGAGTGTGATGCAGAAGCATTGGGCGGCACCAGGCTTTTCCACCTGTATAGAAGGTTTGATCCAGGGATGCATGGTATGTGCTACACATAATAAGAGAAGGGTAGTTAAGACACCACCCAAACATGCCCCTCGGCCCTTCTATTATTTCCAGAGACTGCAGATTGATTATATTCAGCTGCCAAAAATCAGGTCATGGGAGTACGTGTTGGTGTGTTTTTGATTTATTCTCAGGATTGGCCGGAGGCTTTCCCGATTGCCAAGGCTACGGCTGCGGCAACCGCAAAGAAGCTGCTTGCGGAGGTGGTGTGCAGGTATGGAGTACCAGAGGTGATCGAAAGTGACAGAGGTACACATTTCACAGGTGAAATAATGAATGAAGTCTTGACAGCGCTGGGAATTCAACAAGTTTTCCACACCCCATATTACCACAAAGCGGTGTAAAAGTAAAAGGACTAAATAGGATATTGAAGTTAAAAATCTAAAAGGCCATGGCTGAAACAGGGAAATCTTGGCCTGAATGTTTACCATTAGCCCTATACTCAGTAAGGTACACTCCAAGTAGGAAAAACTGGACTTTCTCCGTATAAAGTACTATTTGGCAAAGTGCTTAGTTTAGGATGTTTCTTTTCCCAAGCATTGGAAATAAGTGACCATGTATTAAGCTCATATGTAAGGGATTTGTATAAAAGACTCAAGAAAGTATATGATAATGTTTTCAGTTCTCTTCCAGATCCGAACCAGGATCCTGGGAGTCTGCAGTCTGCAGTCTGGAGACTGGTAGTCATTAAAAGACACGTGGGAAAGAGTCTGGATCCGAGAATATAGCTCCACTGATATCCAGAAAAAGAAGGAGTCTGGGTCAGCTGCACATCGGTTATGCTGAGGATCCCAAAGTTTATATGGATCCCATAGGTGTTCCTAGGGGGGTCCCAGACGAATACAAAGCTCAGAATCAGATCCTGGCGGTTTCCGTTCTCTCATCCCAACTGTGCAGATCAATTACAATGTAGATTGGATAAAATATATATACTACACCAAGCAAAGATTTATCAATATCAATTTTAGTCAAGATGCTTTCCAGGGTATAGTTGAGAAACTGGGCCCAAAACAAAAGACTGACTTTTCAAGATAGACTGGCCATTGACATGATTCTAGCTGAAAAAGATGAAGTCTGTGGGATGATAGGGGAAAAATGTTGTACTTATATTCCTCAGAATTCTGGAGTCAATGGTAAAACTATAGTGGCCCTTACAGAGATTAAAAATCTGGCTCAGGAAATAAAAGCCAATGCAGAAGTAGATACCTCTTTTTTCTTAAGATGGCTTGGAGGACTTAAAGAATTTCTCCAACAAGCCTGCTTAGTGGTAACAGGGCTTTTGGTGCTAGGATTGATAATTCTATGTTGTGTGATATCTATGTATAGGAAAGCTGTGACCAATGCAACTGCCTCCTCAGGTACTTTCCTTCATCAGGAAGTTGTGTCGCTACTATATGAAGACACTGATAATGGTGATATGGAGAAATATACTCCGCAGGATAAACCTGATAAAACCCCCTATAACAAAATACAAATGGAAATAAGAGATTTAGTTTAGGGATAGTGGGAGAACTCCATGTGCAGGTTTGGTAGGGACTTGGTTGTTTGGGGGCGGTCCATAAGGGGCCAGTTTCTAAAATGACCAAGCGAAGAAATCCACTACCCCTGTCCCCACACATGGACAGTCTCGAAGGCCGCATAAATTAAGGGAAAAACTTAGTGTTTAGGGGGATTGTCAAGGTAAAATATAATTTTATACTTTTATACTTTTATATTTATAGTGTGTATATGTATTTTATAAACACGAAGTTTTCCTTAAAAGAATAATAAGATAATGTTAGTATCTGCTGGTGTTTGTCTCCATCTTGTGTCCTATCACTGTATTACACTCTACTGAAATACCCCCACCTTTGGAGAATTGAGGACATACATGATACATGAGAACAATAGAATCTTTCTTCAAGAAACGAAACTGAGGATGACAACACATCAAGGAGGACTTAGAAGAAGATCTAAGGACCAATTAGGATGACCAGATGCTGAATGTGTACATATATAGACATGATTCAGCTTATCTCTTTTTCCTCAATCCCGCCTTTACTCCACCCCAATATTCTGTGTATGAAATCTCGTGTATGTGAATAAAGAGTTCAGTGCTTACTGGAGATGGCCGCCTAATAGCACCATTTTCTTTAGGGCACGTTCTGAAGTCTGAACCAGCGTATTGTCTGATTCATTCTCGGTCGACCCGTGCTCCTAGTCTAATCTGGGGTGACTGGAGGATGAGTGGTTTATCATTTTGATTCCGACAGGGATACAGCACGATTATGGTTGTACTGTTCTGTCAAGGGAGGCTAAATGTTGAATTTCTTGTTTACATTTGTTCAATAATCTGTTTCTACTTTAAAGTTAATCTTTGTTGTTTTGTAGTTTTAATGTCTGGATTCCTACAAATGTACCTCTAGACCTTGATATTCCAATAAATGGTGGGGGGGAATTACTAAGTGTCCACCGACTGTGCTATAGACAAATACATGCCTAATTAATGTTTCACACTCTAAAATATCATCCACAACTGTTCAATCATAGGCAATACTTATTGTCCTGCGATTGAAGCAAGTTGTGATATGGGTGATCTGAAGACCGAGAAATGCTGAAGGGAAATCAATCACGCTGATAGTGATATAACTACTGAGATGTGTACAGAGGAATGCTGGGAGGACACAGATTGTGGTTTTCTATCAACTTCATCTGAATTTCAACATTTTTATGTAAGGATGGTAATAATTAAAAAAATTGCTCTAGTGTTGGCAGGGCGCTGTGCCATACCACGACTATGTATTTGCTCTTCCTGTACAACTCTATAATTTTTTTCAAATTTATATTTATTTGGACTTCTCATTGGAAGGGGGGTTAGACACAAGAAACGATAGGTGAACTCTGCTGAGAAAAGAAAGAGGTTAAGTCTTCAGCAGAAATGGGAGGAGAGGTAAGAGGTGCTGGGGGACGTAGTAGAGAAATGAAAGTTTTGAAAAGCTGTTTAGGGTTGTGAGACTGGGAGGATATGAGAGATGAGAAGTAATTTTTTTCCTTACTGAGCGTGGACTTGAAGCTGTCGATGGCCTTCTTGCATGCGATTAAGTGCTCATCAAAATGGGATCTCTTCCTTTTACGCTCAGTGACCTTGGAAGCCCATCTCAGTTCTTTGGTCAGGCTGGTCAGCCAGGGTTGCCTGTTGATTATACGAGTTTTGCTGTGCATGAGGGGGGTGGCCGAATCGAGTGCTGCTGTTATTGTGATGTAATATAAAGTGTCAGCAGCATAGGTGTCATTTAAGGAAGCTATGTCTGTAAGAGGGAGAAGGGACTCGGAGAGTGAGTGTAAATTGAGGTGTTTGCGATTTCTGCGAGGGTGAGCGAGTTTGTGGAGTGGCGGTTGCACACTCCGAGAGGAGAGGGAAGAGAATGTCAGTAGGTTGTATTCACACAGGGGGAGGGGTGAGTTAGTGAGATTAGTAAGGGAACAGAGTTGGGTGAAGTTTTGGTCCAACGTGTGACCATCTTTGTGAGTGGCCGCGGAGGACCATTGAGTGAGGCCGAAAGAAGCAGTCTTTGATAAAAGTTTAGAGGCAGCTGTGGTGGAAGTGTCAATGGGGATATTGTAGTCACCCATTATGATAGAGGGGATGTCAGCAGAAAGGAAATGAAGTAGCCAGGTGGTGAAGTGGTCAATAAAGCTGGAGATGGCTAGTTGTGGGTGGCGTTAGATGACAGGCAGCTGGAGGTTGGAGGGGAATAGATGTTGACGTAGTGCACCTCAAAGTAGGAATGAGTAGGAAGGGTGGTAGCGGAATTTTGGTAAATGAGCAGGTATCGGACAGGAGCAAGCCAAGACCGCCACCACATTTGTTGCTGGGGCGAGGGGTGTGAGAGAGATTGAATAGTAACTAAGCCAACCTAACAGGAGAACATACAGTCGTGGCCAAAAGTTTTGAGAATGACACAAATATTAATTTTTACAAAGTCTACTGCTTCACTTTTTCTAATGGCAATTTGCATATACTCCAGAATGTTATAAAGCGTGATCAGCTTAACAGCAATTACTTGCAAAGTCAATATTTGGCTAGAAAATGAACTTTATCCCCCAAAACACATTTCAACATCATTGCAGCCCTGCCTTAAAAGGACCAGCTAACCTCTTTTCAGTGATTGCTCCATTAACACAGGTGTGGGTGTTGATGAGGACATGGCTGGAGATCAATCTGTCATGATTAAGTAAGAATGACACCACTGGACACTTTAAAAGGAGGCTGGTGTTTGGCATCATTGTTTCTCTTCTGTTAACCATGGTTATCTCTAAAGAAACATGTGCAGTCATCATTGCAATGCACTAAAATGGCCTAACAGGGAAGAGTATCACAGCTAGAAAGATTGCACCTCAGTCAACAATCTATCGCATCATCAAGAACTTCAAGGAGAGAGGTTCCATTGTTGCCAAAAAGGCTCCAGGGCGCCCAAGAAAGACCAGCAAGCGCCAGGACCGTCTCTTAAAAGTGTTTCAGCTGCGGGATCGGGCTACCAGCAGTGCAGAGCTTGCTCAGGAATGGCAGCAGGCAGGTGTGAGTGCATCTGCACGCACTGTGAGGCGGAGACTCTTGGAGTCCCATTGAGAACTTGTGGTCAATCATCAAGAGACAGGTGGACAAACAAAAACCTAAAAATTCTGACAAAATGAAAGCATTGATTGTGCAAGAATGGACTGCTATCAGTCAGGATTTGGTCCAGAAGTTGATTGAGAGCATGCCAGGGAGAATTGCAGAGGTCCTGAAAAAGAAGGGTCAACACTGCAAATATTGACTTGCTGCATTAACTCATTCTAACTGTCAATATAAGCTTTTGTTACTCATATGTTTGCAATTATTATATTTCTGTCTGTGATAAAAACATCTGTCAAACACACATAAAAACCAGAGGGCAGCAGATCATGTGAAAATATAATATTTGTGTCATTCTCAAAACTTTTGGCCATGACTGTACAGATTGAGGACAGCAGCACACAGGGGGAGGGAGGTGTAGCACCCCAACAGGCTGGAAGAAGCAGTGTGGTGGCCACAGACAGAAGGCGGGCAACCATTAGTCGTAACCCCAACATGACCGAAGTTGGCAGTACAACCGTTAGGTCTTCCCAAGTCTGGTTGTTTTTTAAGACTATGCCGATAACCCCATACTGGCCATTTGCACCAGCTGCCATGCCCGCATCAGTAGGGGTAGCCAAACTACCAGCCTGACCCCCCAGCATGATCAGGCACATGGCAGAAAAGCACTCGACTTGGTGGGCCAAACCCCTGTCTCCAGGAATAGTGTCTGCGGGTGACACCACTGCTTCTTCCACTGTTGTGTGTGCAAGCCAATCCCCTGTCCATGATGAATGCAAAGATGCCTCCTGCCCTGCACCTATCATTGGCCACACTCAACTAGCACCATCATCAAGCACGTCCACGTCCCTGTCCCAGCACAGCCTTCAGTTGTCCATACCCCAGTCATTGGAACGCAAGTGGAAATACACAGCCAACGCCCCACAGGCCACAGTACTTAATTCACACATTTCTCGTCTGCTTTCGCTCGAAATGTTGCCTTTTAGGCTTGTGGAGACGGAAGCTTTCCGCAACCTGATGGCGGCATCTGTCCCAAGGTACTCGTTCCCCAGCTGACACTATTACTCCTGGTGTGCCGTACCGGCATTACACAAGAACGGTTCCCACAACATTACTCGTGCCCTCACTAATGCTGTTACTGGGAAAGTCGACCTAACCATGGACACGTGGACAAGTGCTCGTGGTCAGGGACGGTACAACTCGCTGATGGCTCACTGGTTTAACATATTGGAAGCTGGGACCCAGCCAGACCTTGGGAGACCATGTCACAGATGTAGGGAGGAGACAGGTTGTGGATGGCTTTGTATGTCATAGTTAGGGTTTTAAACTGTAGCCTCTGGGCAATAGGAAGCCAGTGAAGGGCCTGGCAGAGAGGAAAGGCTGTGGAATAACGGTACTTGGGATGGAACACGTCCTCCAGATGCAGAGGATTGCGGGCCCTATGTCAATCTGGGTTGCCCCCACAATGTACAGCTCCTGCCACTCCACCACCTCCTCTTTAGCCTCCATCTCCTAAATGACCACATCAGTCACAAGCTGGAAGCACTGCAGAAATGCCTCAGCCAAACAGCAACAGGCTGTGCTGAAGCTAATATGCTTAGGTGACAAAACGCACAATGCTGAAGAGTTGTTGACACCGCTAAACCTACAGCCAGGTATGGTTGTGTGTGACAATGGCAAGAACCTGGCGGCGGTTCTGAGGCAAGGCGAGCTCACACACGTACCATGCCTGGACCATGTGCTTCACCTCGTTGTTCAATGTTTTCTACAAAGCTACCCGGAGCTGGCGGATCTGCTTTGGAAAGTACGCCGCCTGTGTGCCCATTTTAGAAAGTCAGCTAAAGCTTCAGCCACCCGTGCTGTGCTTCAGCATCGTTTGCAGCTTCAGGCTCACCTACTGGTGTGTGATGTGACTCCCCACGCAATGGAATTCTACACTGCAGATGTTGGAAATGATTTGTGAGCAGAAGAGGGCAGTTGATGACTACCAGCATCAACAAGGCTCTCGGTATTCAGTTCAGTCTCCACACATAAGACCTCAGGAGTCGACATGGATGTCAGACATATGTACCATCCTACAAAACTTTGAGGACTCCACCAAGATGGTGAATGTCGATGACGCCATAATTAGCGTCAACATCCCGCTTCTCTGTGTTCTAACAATAATAATAATAATCGCTATTTATAGAGCGCAAACATATTCCACAGTGTTTAACATTTTCAAACATAACAATCCTACAACTTTATCAATAATACAATAATTAAATATAAATAAAACAACCCTGCTAATTGTACAATCTACAATGAGGTGGGGAGATACAAACTACAGGTGTATATTTACAATGATGTATTTACAATCTGTATTTACAGTCTGGCACGCATGGCTGAGTTTAGGTTACGCAGCTTTTCGCGTGACCTTTGTATTATCAAAATTTTGGGTGACAGGCAATATTGATTGATAACACTTCTAGACCCACTCTACAAGGAGAAATTTATATCTCTTATTCCAGAGGCAGACAGGTGTACTAAAATGTTGCACTACCAGAAGGCCATTCTTGTGGAATTTTTAAAAAAATTCCCATCTGAAAACGCTGGTGGCAGATGTCACAGTTCGTTGGACAACCAAGGAGTACAAGTGAGAGAGACCCAACTCACATCCAGCAGAGGCAGTGGAACACTGGCAAAGTTCTTGGAGAGTTTTATCAGACCTTCCCATCGCCTTGACCCTGAGGCACGGGGTACTCTCACAAGGAGTGCAAAGTTTTAAAAGATGCTGAGGGAGTATCTTGATAACCGTACCAACATCCTCCATGATTACTCTGTGCCTTATATTTATTGGTTATACAAGCAGGACACGTGGCATGAACTGTCTCTTTCTCCTGCACACAAGCGTGGTACTCATGGGCTTGGAGAGCATGGTGCCTCGCTCTCTGGCAATCTCCGGGCACATGTTACCTTGCTCTCTGCCAGACCCACTGTTAGCGGCAGGAGCCGACGGGAACAGTCCTTCGCGGCGCCAGTGCTCTAAGGATGGAGCACGCTGCTCAGCCTCCTACTGTATCAGCCAAAACTCTCTGCTGTTGTGTGTGCTTTCTCTTAGCCTTGCACCCTGCCTCTAAGTTACCGAGTCTGTCTGCTGCAGTCCGTCGCAGCGCCGGCGCTTCGGGTATGTAGTGCTCTTACCCCTTTGCTGCTCACACGCTGACAATGGGGGACTCGCTTCTGCTTTGCACACTTTTTCACTCAGCTTCCGGGCGGGTTCCCTGTCTAAACATGCCCCCTCTTCCTTGGTAATGGGGCCTGTCCGTTCCCCTATTCCTTTCCCTTGGAAACAGGGGACGCAGCCTTGTTCAGGAGCTCGCAGCCTGGTCTTCCGTACATATCTGACCAATCTGTTCTTTATTTGCAATCATCAAGAAGCAATGTGATCTAATTTTCAAGTGCAAATTGTACATTACATCCAGAACAGTTTCACTTTGAAGGACTTTGTGGCTCACATTAATGCACAACATGATACTAGCCTGATACTTCATAATTTCGGTGGTACTTTCCACACAGATAGGTTGTGTGTTCTGACTTCTGTAACATCATTTGGGTTATAATAATTAATACCTATTTGCTTCATATTCATCATCTTCTTCAGCATTAGGAATATAATATAAAAGTGAAAGCAAGTTGGTGAAGTTATTGGTAAGTCATTTGTGATTACAAGTAATTGTAATCTTTACTATTTCTCCATTGCGTGTGCAGCTAACCTCCTCATTGATCTTATTTAGTTTCTTTGGCAAGATAATTACAGCTCCCTCAAAACCACTTGCTTTTCCTATTAATTCATCATGCTGATAAAGTAGAGGTGACATTAGGGATCTAGATAACATATGGCGACTGTAGTCAACATGATACTGTGACTAGAACCACTGGGGTCTAGCTATCAATTTGACGTAGTTTGTGCACAGCTGAATAGAGTGTAATACTATTGTAGGAACTCGAGGATTCTGATAGCGTGGGGCAATGAACAATCAGAGACGGGTTTCTTTGAATGCAAATAATGTATTTGTGAAACAACAAAACACCCAAAAACAATATTCAAACAACCCGTAGTGACATGCAATGAGTCCATATATATATACACAAGTCCAATTATATGAATCCGGATATATAAGTCTTTGAACCTCTATAGCGAGGGTGGTAAAGTTCTTACGACGGAGTCCTCACACAAATGTGACCACAAGGTAAGTCTGATGCACAGGTAACGTGGCTGGATTTACACACTGCTGGTGTGTGAAGAGTCAGATCCAGGTATGCAGAAAACACAGGGAGGTCCAGGAACAAGTTAATCTCAGTTGTGGCTTAATTCAGTGAAGTCCAACAACAAGTTCATATGTCAGTAAGGTTCCAGTAACAGTTCCAACAGCTCTCACCAGAGGTAATGCACAAAGGGTTAAACAGCAACAGTTCAGAAACACAGTTCTTATCAGATGGAGTGAACCAAGGGTTAAATTCCCAAGTCAACAGTTTAGTGATAACACAGTATGTGCAACTTACATATGCAGAGAATGTCCAGAGCCATGGGTAGAAACTGCTGTGGCTGGGAAACACCTGAAGATAAGGTTATGCACTTTCCTGGTAAATACACAAAAGATCTGTGAGGAACAAAGCAGCTGGGTTGCAGGGAAACGGAAGCAGAATACTCCAGCAGTGAAGCCAACACCTGAGCCAGGTTTTAAACAAACGAACAGGAAGTAGGGCACACAAAACAGCAAACTCCATTTTAACAAAGGGCAAAATCATTGACAAAGTTACCTAGAAAACCCGGAATACTGACATTACTCCCCCCCTAAAGACGGCCTCCAGACGGTCCTGGACCAGGCCTGTCCGGGTATCTCCGATGAAACTGAGCAATCTTCAGAGGCGCATTGATGTTACTTACTGGTTCCCAAGAATCATTTTCAGGAGAGTAACCTTGCCATCTAACTAGATACTGAAGCCGGTTTCTATGAAGTCTCGAATTAACAATATCCTGTACCACGAATTGTTCTTCGCCATCAACCAACACTGGTGGAGGGGGAGGTATGATACGTCCCTGAAACGTGTTAGGAGAGACTGGTTTTAATAAGGAAACATGAAATACTGGGTGTACCTTTAAAGTCCGTGGTAGCTTCAACCGACAGGCAACAGAGCTCACAATCCCAGTGATCTTGAATGGACCGATGAATTTCTGTCCCAGTTTCTGCGAAGGAACACCCAATTTTAGATTCTTGGTGGACAACCAAACTGAGTCTCCTACCTTATACATAGGTGCTGGTTTCCGGAATCTATCGGCCGACTTCTTGTAACGCTCCTGTGCTGTGGTCAGGGAGTCCTTCAAAACTTCAAGATTACGTTGCAACGCCGTCACTCTGTCTTCAACCGCTGGTACCGAAATCGTAACCGGAGACCTAGGCAAAATACTTGGATGATAACCCAGGTTGGCAAAAAAAGGCGTTACCTTCGTGGAACTGCTTTGGGAGTTGTTGTACGAAAATTCCGCTAGAGGAAGTAGCTTCAGCCAATCGCCCTGCAAATGACTGACGTAACAGCGTAGATATTGCTCCAAGGTTTGATTTGTCCGTTCGGTCTGCCCGTTGGTCTGAGGATGGTATGCAGAAGACAAGCAAACATTAATGTGGAGCGCAGAACAAAATCCTTTCCAAAATCTAGAGGTAAATTGTATTCCCCGGTCAGAAATGATGTCATCTGGTACCCCATGCAGCCGGAAAATGTTCTGGATAACTAGATCTACTGTCTCTGTAGCTGAGGGAAGACCAGCACACGGAATGAAATGAGCAGCTTTCGTTAAACGATCTACTACCACCAAAATAGTATTTTTACCACCAGAGGTGGGTAACTCCACAATAAAGTCCATCGAAATAGACCCCCAAGGGCGAGACGGTACAGGTAGCGGTTTAAGAAGACCAGTAGGTGAAACGCGAGGAACCTTGTACCGGGCACAAACTTCACAAGAGCGGACATAGTCATTCACATCCTTCAAGCAGGTAGGCCACCAAAAAAAACGAGTTAACAATTCCTGCGTCTTCTGTACCCCCCTATGACCAGCCAATTTAGAGTCGTGGACCAATTTGAGAACTCGAAGTCTTACAGCCTCTGGGACATAAATACATCGATCTCTAAGCCACACACCATTCCGAAGGACAAGATTCACATTGTCAGGTGGAGCTGCAAGAAATACGTCACCGTCATAGGCCAGCTTGATCTCCTGCCACAAGTCCCGGTTCCGGAGCACTCCAACGAAATTGGCCTCCGACAAGATGGTCTTCGACGGGGTCCCAGGCACGGAATCCACGGTATGGATTCGGGATAATGCGTCAGCTTTCCCATTACGTGAACCTGGGCGGTACGAAATAATAAAATTAAACTGGTTCAAGAACAAACTCCACCTAGCTTGTCGAGGAGAAAGACACCTGGCAGTCTTAAGGAATTCCAAATTGCGATGATCCGTGAGTACTACTACCTGCTGAGTTGCCCCCTGCAAATGGTGTCTCCATTCCTTAAAGGCAGAAATAATTGCCAAAAGTTCCTTATCTGCCACATCATAGTTAAGTTCTGCAGAAGATAACCTACGAGAGAAGAAGGCACACGGATGCAGCAAACCTTTGTCTCCGGTACGTTGTGAGAGGATAGCTCCCAATGCACAGTCAGACGCGTCCACCTCCACGATAAAAGGCTGTGCAGGATCCGGATGCATCAATATTGGAGCCGTGGTAAAACAACCCTTCAGGCGATCAAAGGCTTCCTGAGCTTGCGAAGACCATTCAAACTTCTTCCCCTTCTTGGTGAGGAGAGTGATGGGACGGACAATTTCTGAAAAATTTCGGATAAACCGTCTATAAAAGTTAGCAAAGCCAATGAATCGTTGTACCTCCTTAATGTTTCCTGGTACCGGCCAGTCCAAGATTGCCTGGATCTTGCTGGACTCCATATTCAATCCCTGAGGCGAGATAACATAGCCTAAAAATTGAATTTCAGAACAATGGAACTCACACTTTTCGAGTTTGATGTACAAATGATTATCTCTCAAACGTCTAAGTACGGTCTTGACATGTTCCTGATGTTCCTGTAAGGAGTCAGAAAAGATTAAGATGTCATCAAGGTAAATTACCACATATTGGTCCAATAAATCCTGAAAATGTCGTTGGCTAAATGTTGAAAAGCAGCAGGAGCGTTACAGAGTCCGAATGGCATCACCAAATATTCAAAATGTCCATACCGGCATCTAAAAGCTGTCTTCCATTCGTCTCCGGGCCGTATACGGAGTAAATTATATGCCCCACGAAGATCTAATTTGGTAAATACTTTGGCCTGGCGAACTCTTTCCAACAATTCTGGAATTAGGGGCAACGGGTACCTGTTACGAATGGTTACCTTATTTAACTCCCGGTAGTCAATGCAGGGTCTTAGAGTACCATCCTTCTTCTTTACAAAGAATATTGGAGCTCCCGCTGGTGAAGAAGATGGTCGGATAAACCCCTTGGCTAAATTCTCATCTATATACTCTCGTAAAGATTTTAATTCCGGAGCCGCCAACGGGTAAACATGGCCGAAAGGAATCGCTGCTCCAGGAAGCAATTCTATGGGGCAGTCATACGGTCTATGTGGGGGAAGTTGATCTGCCTTCCTTTTATCACAAATGTCTGAGAATTCCTGATATATCAGAGGGAGAGTAGGTACCTGTATCACCTCTTCCAAGTTCTGGGTAACTGGAGCCGCTACAGTTGGACTGATGGTAGAACTGCACTTCGGGAGAAAGGTTATCTCCTTGGTTTCCCAATTGATGATTGGATTTTGTGACCGTAACCAGGGAATTCCTAAAATTACAGGAAAATGAGGAGAAGATATTAACATGAATGAAAGTGTTTCTTGATGGTCTGGTTCCATCTTACACTCCAGAGGCACTGTCTCCCGATCTACTGGTCCAGAAACTAATGGGGAACCATCCACCGTTTCCATAGTGATTGGTGAAGCTCTTAGTTGTGTCTTTATACCATGTTCCTTTGCAAAAGAAGAATCCATGAAATTCCCACCTGCTCCAGAGTCTATCATGGCAGAACTTGATATCCACTGTTCCTCCCACTGAATCTGTATAGGAAGAGAACAATGTGAATATTTCTCCCCTTGATCTTTAGGGGAAGTCGGCATCAGTATTGGGGGAAAAACCGCATCTAGATGTAGACTGGTTTCCGAAACTTCAGACTCAGCGTCTGTGTTATCATAATCCCCTACTACCGCCAACACCTTGTTTGGTCGCCTAGGACATTTAGGACAATTGATGAGGAAATGGTCCGATTGACCACAATAGAAACATAAGCGCTCACGGAGACGGTGTTCGCGGCGTTCATTATTCTCACGTCTCTGCAGTGAGTCCACCTGCATAGGCACCTCCTCAGCCTCTCGCGGGTTTTTGCCTGTGGTTTCCCTGGATGGAAGAGAGTAATTAGTAATGCGATTTACAGCGGCCCATTTTTCTTGTCTGCGTTCAGTTAAACGGATATCAATACGTACACAGTGCTGTATAAACAATTCAAACTCCTGTGGAGACTCTGAACGAGCTAGCTCATCCTTGATTGCATTTGACAAACCTTTTCTAAAGATTGGTAATAAAGCATTGTTTTCCCACTGGGTGTCCACCACTAACCTTTTAAATTCAGTAACATATTCTATGACTGACCGTTTCCCCTGGCGTAAGGAAAGCAAGGCAGATTCAGCGGTAGCACGGCGGTTGGGATCGTCGAACATTTGCGCCATGGCTGCCAGAAAATTGTCCAAATTATTTAGACGGGTATCATGACTTTCAACCATAGGATTTGCCCAAGCCAGTGCACGTGATGTCAACAACATAATAATACATAGAACCTTAGATCTATCAGACCGGTAGTAGGAGGCATGTACATCAAAAAATAATATACATTGATTAACAAACCCACGGAATTGACTTCGGTCACCATTAAAACGGAATGGAGGCAATTTGGGCATACTGGTGGATGAGGTAGGCTCAGTAGGTAAGGCCTCCAGGACACCTAACCTAGCACGTAGATCTTGGAGAGCCTGACCAAACCCCTGTGCATTGTGGTTAACCCGAGACGCCAAGTCTCTAATTTGATTGAGTGCAGCCGCCACCTCCTGCTGCAAGGAGTTAACTATGGTGAACAATTTGTCTGCCCGTGTCTCCGTCATTGCCCCAGCAGAATCCTCTTTTTTAGGCTGGAGTATCCTGTAATACTATTGTAGGAACTCGAGGATTCTGATAGCGTGGGGCAATGAACAATCAGAGACGGGTTTCTTTGAATGCAAATAATGTATTTGTGAAACAGCAAAACACCCAAAAACAATATTCAAACAACCCGTAGTGACATGCAATGAGTCCATATATATATACACAAGTCCAATTATATGAATCCGGATATATAAGTCTTTGAACCTCTATAGCGAGGGTGGTAAAGTTCTTACGACGGAGTCCTCACATAAATGTGACCACAAGGTAAGTCTGATGCACAGGTAACGTGGCTGGATTTACACACTGCTGGTGTGTGAAGAGTCAGATCCAGGTATGCAGAAAACACAGGGAGGTCCAGGAACAAGTTAATCTCAGTTGTGGCTTAATTCAGTGAAGTCCAACAACAAGTTCATATGTCAGTAAGGTTCCAGTAACAGTTCCAACAGCTCTCACCAGAGGTAATGCACAAAGGGTTAAACAGCAACAGTTCAGAAACACAGTTCTTATCAGATGGAGTGAACCAAGGGTTAAATTCCCAAGTCAACAGTTTAGTGATAACACAGTACGTGCAACTTACATATGCAGAGAATGTCCAGAGCCATGGGTAGAAACTGCTGTGGCTGGGAAACACCTGAAGATAAGGTTATGCACTTTCCTGGTAAATACACAAAAGATCTGTGAGAAACAAAGCAGCTGGGTTGCAGGGAAACGGAAGCAGAATACTCCAGCAGTGAAGCCAACACCTGAGCCAGGTTTTAAACAAACGAACAGGAAGTAGGGCACACAAAACAGCAAACTCCATTTTAACAAAGGGCAAAATCATTGACAAAGTTACCTAGAAAACCCGGAATACTGACATAGAGTTGCGAGATAAAACAGATTTTGATTCAATGACATGTTGGAAGGATTGTCTAGTGGAAACACCCATATCATGGAATTCACATCTATGACCACCACGCTCTCCAATTGACACATCTTGAAATCCATCCGAAATGTTTAAAACTCTAGCTTCTGTTCTAGCTACTGCAGGTACTCCTTTTTGATGTCATCGTCATACAAGTTCTGTATTACTAGGTGATGGCTTGTCAGATTTCGTCCCAGGAACACCAGGCTTGGGTGTTTGCGAGTACTGGCACCATGCTCTTCACATGCTCTTGCTCTGGCTCTTCCAGTCATGATTTAATCTAGAAGCTTTTGTCTTCGTAATCCGCTGACAGAGTACAACACTGCCCAAGCATTCACCCTCTGCTCCTCATACTTTCTAACTGATTTTAGGCAGAAGCTGATGGTGGTAGTAGTTGCTGCATTTGAACCCCAGTTATGAAGCAGCCATAAGAATTTGAAACAGAAGTATTTTTACTGAAGGTAATGGGGCAAATTATTCTTTACAAACAGCACTAAACTGACATACTGGATTACACTCACGGTTGATGACTGCTGTTTACCTGCAGTCAGGCAGATGTTAGTAACCTCTGGTTTTATTAAGTCTGAATATCTCTTCTTCAGCACTGTGCTCTGTTTGTTCCTTGAGGTAATTCTCCCTCCTAGAGGTGAAATGGTATTCTTCCTCATATGAAGACTATTAACTCGTGCCAGTCCACTTTTTAAGCAAAGCCGTAAGGGAGCAAGTAGGTAATACCAAGATGTCCGACCACCAACTGCCACTTCAAAGTTTAAAACTCTGTCCCAGGACTTGGCTCATCCCCCTTCTACATGACATTAGAGCTGCAGTCGTTGGCTGAGTGCCCTGACTCGTTTTTCAAGAACCTTCTGCATATTCAAACAGAGCTGGGTCACTTGATCAAGCCTGGGAGGAGAAGATGAACCCTTTTAGTGCTGCCTCTCAGCAGGTCTGACAATGTATTTAAAATGCCCAGTCCCCTTAAACATTCACAGCATTTATATGACAACACACAACACACTATATATCCGGTATCCCATACAAATGGCCGCTTTGTGGGATACCACAGTAGCACACAGTAAAAACAGTTCAATATAGGTATGAAATTCCACAATTTGTAGCCCACATATAGGTCAAGTGTCTGACGGAGATACCAGACTGTTCAATATGTGACCTGTATTTTAAATTTTTTTACCCCAAAATAGTGTATAGAAATTGGGTTAGACACAGCCAAAAAAGGTGAATGTAGGCCTGAAATGCCACAATTTGTAGCCCACAGATAGATCAGGCTTCTGACAACAATACCAGAAATATCACGACCACTCCTCTTAGGCTTTCCTTATTGTAGTTCCTTTTACATTATGCATGAAAAATTGTCAACAGACCAACATATGCTCAAAGAGAAACATTTTTAATGCCATATTCGATATATTATAACAAAAGAATTGTGATGTTTGATTATAGTCAAAAAACAAACTTACATAGTGAAAAAATAATAATAAATAATTTCAATCAAAATTATCAAAAAAATGTGATTGTCTCAGTTTTCAAACCTATAAAAAGAGAAAAGAAAAAATAATAAATTTTTATCAATACAGAATTTTAATATCATATTTTGCAAATAAGATATCATGAGAGAATAAGCATCACTGCACAATATATATTATACAATTTTATTCAATTTAAAATGTACATAGAGACCATACGGTTTCAAAGTGTTCAACTTTATTATCCACTCGAGTTCCTTCTTTTTCGAAAGCCAAACTCGATCTCCTCCTCTTCTCTGCACTGGTATGTTATCTATAATGCGAAACCTCAACTGCTTTTCTGTGTGTGATTTCTCAGCAAAATGCTTTGAAACTGGCAAATCCATCCGCTTCTTCCTTATGGTATGTCGGTGCTATTTAATTCTGGTTTTCTGGGGTAATAAAGTCAACTTTTTTCATGTTTTTTGTGCTGCTTTCCGGAAATGAGGAGCAACGAGTTGGAATTGTGATCTCTCCTGCAAGGAGATCCTCAATCCTGGGTTTTCTCTTTGTTGCAGAATTCGCTTTGTCTCCAGTCTGTGGAGGTTTTTTTGGCTCTAGCCCTTATCTATAGTGATCCTGACCGAGTCTCCTTGGCTGAGTGCAGTTTGCTTCGCCATCAGCAAGGGAATCGGTCAGTGGAGACACATAGCTCCGAATTCCGCAGATGAGCAACTGACACTAAATGGAATGATCCGGCTCTTGTAAGCCATTTTCTTCAAGGCTTTACTGAAAGGTTGAAGGATGATTTGGCAGTGTATGAAACTTCTGAGTCCTTGGAGGCTGCTATGTCGTTGGCTATATATGTTGACAGACGCCTTTGGGATAGGTGGGTAAGACAACCATCTACAGTACAGAGCCTCCTTTTTGGGATATTGCACCTTTGCCAGGGAGCAGTCTGGTGGTGAACCAGTTCTGGGGAGGGTGGAGGAGCCCATGCAGTTAGGGGGTGTCTCTGCATCGTACATTTTGCAAAAATAATGGAGTGTGGTTTTTTTTGTGGAAAAAAGGGAAATTTTATTGGGACCTGTCCTTGGATGCCTAAACAAATGGAGACTTGTTTAACCATTGGTAGTCTAGAGTGGAATAAGCAAGGGGTGCATCTATTGTCAACCTGCAGTTCCCGTTTTGTCCTGACAGCAGAGGTGATGCTGGAGAGCAAAACCGAGGAGATTTCTGTGTTTGTTGACAATGGAGCTGGAGTCAGCATGGTTGATTTTGAGCTTGCTGGAACTCATGGGCTTGCTTGCTGTACTTTAGCTAAGCCCATTCCCACCTTCGCTATCGACTCTGTACCTCTTGCACAGAAAGCTCTGTCTCAGATTGAATATAATGTAAGACTGAGGGTGGGGTCGTTTCATTGTGAGATTTATTCCTTGCTGTGTCCTGGATGGTCTTCCCACCCCAATTGTATTGGGTCTTCCTGGTTGGTGAAAAATAATTGTTGGTGCATTGGCAAGCCAGGGAGATCGTTGAGTGGGGAGATTACTGCCGCAAGAACTGTTTAAATATTTCTTTTTCTACAGTCTCTACAGTAAGGCCTCTTTCACACATCAGTTTTTCGGCGTCAGGCGCGATGCAGCGTCTCGCCTGATCGCCGGATCCGGTTTTTGAAATGTAAAACCGGATACAACGGATCCGGTTTTCGGCCGGATTATTCGAACGGATCCGGCGGAAAACCGGATTCGTCTCATCTGGTGTATCCGGTTTTTTGACGGATTACGCCAGATCCAGTATTTAAAAATGCCCTTTTTGGGGTTCAAAACATGATTGGCTACTGAAAACCTATATATACACTGTTCCTATAGCCCATCTTGTTGTATAGAAGCAAGTGCCTGTTGGAGAGAAGAGCAAGTCGCTGCTGAAGATGGACGTTGTGATAGGAAACATTCTGAAGAATTTGGTGGATTTCACGGTGGAGGTGAATCGTCTTAAAAAAGGGATTGTTCTGGAGAAGGAGAGAAAGAGACAGCAGCGACAACGACGACGACGACGTTTCTGGATCCACCCCATCACAGCCCAGAGAATGACGCGTGGGGTGTTTTCTACACTCTACATAGAGCTACGAGGAAACCCTCAGAAATTTTTTGCGTATCTTTGCATGAAAATGGAGAACTTTGATTTGTTGGTGGAGCGTGTTGGAGACCTCATAAGAAGATCGTACACCTATTGCCGCTTCTCCATTTCACCGGCGGAGCGTCTGATGGTGACTCTTTGGTAAGCCATATTTATTGCATCTGCTTGTTTCAGAGCACACTTGTCCTGGAATGTTGTTGCTGGTAGTTTGAATACAGCCATCTGACTCAGCTTTAACAATTGGAGAGACTATAAAATAAATTTATTTTTATAGTCTCTCCAATTGTTAAAGCTGATGTGTGGTATGTAATGCTGTGATTTTAAACTCTTTTTTTTTTGTTTATACACAGATTCCTGGCAACTGGAGAATCTCTTTCCTCACTGCATTTTCAATACAGACTTGGGATTTCTACCATCTCTGGAATTGTGAAGCACACATGCCGTGCATTGTGGGACTCTCTAGTTGCGGAATTTCTACCAGAGCCCACAACAGACAGTTGGATTGCAATTGCAGAAAAGTTTCTTCAAATATGTCAGTTTCCTAATTGCCTGGGCGCTGTGGACGGGAAACATATCAGGATTGTCAAGCCAGCAGGATCTGGATCTGAATATTTTAATTATAATAAATATTTCTCCATTGTCCTCATGGCCATCGCTGACGCAGAATACAAATTTATTGCTGTAGATATTGGTGCCTATGGCCGCTCCAATGACTCTCAAGTTTTCAAACTGTCAGCAATGGGCCGTCAGCTGTATGGAAACACCTTCAAGTTCCCACTCCCTAGACCGCTGCCTCAAACTTCTGGGCTACCATGCCTTTTGTTTGTGTAGGGGATGAAGCCTTCCAGTGTTCAGAACACCTGTTAAAACTGTACTCCAGCAGAGGATTGACACACACCAAAAGAATTTTTAATTACCGCCTCACAAGAGCCAGAAGAATGGTGGAGTGCGCTTTTGGGATTCTGACAGCAAAATGGCATGTTCTATTGACCGCTATCAACCTAAAAACTGAAACTGTGGATGAGGTAATCAAAGCTTGTGTGGTTCTGCACAATTTTGTCATCAGCAAGGAACAGATTTCCATTGAGGAACACTGTGAAGAAACCACCTTGCATGATTACCAGAACGTTACCAATATAACTTCTGTGACTGTTTCCCGAATGAGGGACAAATTTGCCCAATACTTTATGTCCCCTGAAGGAAGAGTAGACTGGCAGGATGACAGAGTTTAATAAACTGCTCTGTGACCTTTGTACCTTCTGTACCTACATTTTACCTTTGACAACCAAAGTTGTCTACCTTGTAGTGTATTATGTACAGTATGTTACTTTTTGTCCAAAGTTGTGGCCCTGGTTGTGTATTAGCAAAGTATTTCACCTTTTAAACAGAGTTCTGTACATTGTTAGGTAATCCCCAACAAGGTACAGAACTCTGTTTGAAAGGTGAAATAGTTACACAACCAGGGACACAACTTTGGACAAAAGGTAAAAATATTTTACCTTTTACCCAAAGTTATGTGAATGCTTTTGTATAACCAATAAATGTTACCTTTATTTTACCTTTGACAACCAAAGTTGTCTACCTTCCTTGTAGTGTATTATGTACAGTATGTTACCTTTTGTCCAAAGTTGTGTCCCTGGTTGTGTATTAGCAAAGTATTTCACCTTTTAAACAGAGTTCTGTACATTGTTATGTAATCCCCAACAAAGTACAGAACTCTGTTTGAAAGGTGAAATACTTACACAACCAGGGACACAACTTTGGACAAAAGGTAAAAATATTTTACCTTTTACCCAAAGTTATGTGCCTGCTTTTGTATAACCAATAAATTTTACATTTATTTTACCTTAGAAATAAATGACAGACAACCATTTTAATCAACCAAATAAACTTTTATTTTTTGAAAATTTTTAACAATGTCAAAAATGTTTAACTTCTTTGTTTTTAATGAGAAAAAGCTTTATTTTTTTCAATGTGAAAATAATTTTTTTTTTAATAAATTTTTTTTATTAATCACAAAATCACAAGTTTGTGTAGTGTGGGGTGGAGATACTACTGGAGGGGCTGTGGGACACTTCGACAGTGGGAGTGTAGAGAGCGGACTGGGATAGTGTTGGGGAAGGATCAGGTAAAAGTGGTGAAGGGGTTGAAAAAGAAATGAAATGGGTGGAGAGGTGGGAGGCAGAACAGGTAGGTATTTTTTAGGGTTTTTTGTTGGATTGCAGTCAGAATTCTTTCCTGTACTTTCCTGTCTAGACAGATTGGGCCCCAGCGTTTGCTCATTCTATTTTCTGTCTGTGTCCGTGCTTCTTCTTGTCTAACCGCCATTACATGTTTGGGGGCTTCCTATTTTCTTTGGGGATCTGCTCCGGAGCAGATAGCTTTCATCTTTCTGCCTTTAGGTGTAGTTATCTCTCAGGCTGTGACGAGGCGTCTAGGATCAACGTAGGAACGCTCCACGGCTACCTCTAGTTGTGTGGTTAGTTCAGGTTATTGCAATCCAATAGGTTCCAGCCTCTCTGGTGTATTGCCGTTTTTGCTTTTTCTCCTCAGCTACCTAAACATAACAGTATCACCGGCCCAAACTGAAAATTATATGGTACTCACAGAAGGGAAAAATAGTGTGGAAAAAAAAAAGTTGTCAGAGTTGTCAGAGATTTTTTTTTTCTGTTTGTTGCATTTTTTCCCTCTTTTTCTCTGGGTGCTGAGGAGGATTTTTTTTTCTCTCAATGGAGTTTGCACAGTTGTCTGGCCGTGTGGATCAGCTTGCCACTGAGATTCGGAGTATTGCTACCTATCTTGCTAGGTTGCCAGTTGTGGAACCTAGGATTCCCATGCCAGGTTTGTTTTTGGGGGATCGGGCTAAATTTCTGAATTTCAAAAATAACTGGAAGTTGTTTTTTGCCTTAAAACCTAAGTCCTCGGGGAGCGCATCACAGCAGGTTCAAATTGTCATCTCTCTCCTGCGCGGCTACCCTCAGGATTGGGCTTTTTCCCTGACACCTGGGGATCCTGTTTTGAATGATATTGATGTATTTTTTCTGGCTCTGGGGTTATTGTACGATGAACCTAATGTCACTGATCAAGCTGAAAAAACCTTGTTGGCATTAAATCAGGGTCTTGAAGACGCTGAGTTGTACTGTCAGAAATTCCGAAAGTGGGCAGTCCTGACCAAATGGAATGATGATGCTTTGGCAGCCCTTTTTCGGAAGGGGCTGTCAGAGAATGTAAAGGATGTTATGGTGGGATTCCCTGTCCCCTCTGGTCTCAATGATTCTATGTCATTGGCTATTCAAATTGACAGACGTTTGCGTGAGCGCAGAGGTATGCGTGAGATGGTGTTGCCTTGTGAGCCAGCTCCTGGGCCCATGCAGTGTGATGGAGTGACTTCTGGGGCTCAGAGTCATGAGTTTCAAAAGGGCAATGGGTTATGTTTCTACTGTGGTGACGCCTCTCATGCTCTTTCCGTCTGCCCTAAGATGGGAAGACGTTTTGCACGCTAGTTGTCTTGGGTAGTGTTCAGACTAAATTTCTGTTGACTTTTACCCTGATTTGCTCCCTGTCCACATTTTCTGCTTAGGCTTTTGTTGATTCAGGAGCAGCTATTAACCTGATGGATTTTGATTTTGCCAAACGTTGTGGGTTTCCCATGATACCCCTGTGGAAGTCTATTCCCCTACTGGGCATTGATTCTACCCCTTTGGCTGAGAATAAACCCCAGTTTTCTACTCAGGTGATAATGAAGGTTGAACCAGATCATCAGGAGAGTTGCAAATTTCTGGTGCTGCATAATCTGCATGACATTATTGTACTAGGTTTCCCTTGGTTACAGTCTCATAATCCTGTTTTGGATTGGAAATCTGTGTCTGTGACCAGTTGGGGCTGCCAATGTGTTAATACTGACACTCCTGTTTTTTCTGCCTCTCCCCAGTCTCAGGATGTTCCTGACTTTTTGACTGATTTTTCGGATGTATTTTGTGAAAGTAAATCTGCATCCTTGCCCCCTCACAGGAGCTATGATTGCGCTATTGAATTAGTGCCTGGTGGTAAATTTCCTAAAGGTCGCCTTTTTAACTTGTCTGTACCTGAACACGAGGCTATGCGATCTTATATCAAGGCAGTCATTGGAGAAGGGTCATATCAGACCATCCTCTTCACCCTTGGGCGCCGTTTTTTTTCTTTGTGGCCAAAAAGGATGGTTCATTGAGGCCGTGTATTGATTATCGTCTCTTGAATAAGATCACTGTGAAGTATCAATATCCGTTACCCTTGATTTCTGACCTGTTTTCCAGAGTGAAAAGTGCTAGTTGGTTTACCAAGCTTGACCTCAGGGGGCGTATAACCTTATTCGCATTAAGCACGGGGATGAATGGAAGATGGCGTTTAATACCCCAGAGGGGCATTTTGAGTACCTAGTGATGCCCTTTGGGCTCACTAATGCTCCTTCCGTCTTCCAGTCCTTCATGAATGACATTTTCAGGGATTTTGTGGATAAATTTCTGATTGTTTATTTGGATGATATCTTGATTTTTTCCAATGACCGGGACTCTCATGTGAAACATGTTCAGACTGTGTTCCAGATTTTGAGAGAGAATGCACTGTATGTGAAGGGATCAAAGTGTCTTTTTGGCGTACAGAAGGTCTCATTTCTGGGATTCATTTTGTCTCCATCTGTTATTGAAATGGACCCGGTCAAGGTTCAGGCCATCTGTGATTGGGTCCAACCTACTTCATTAAAGGCTCTTCAGAGATTTTTGGGTTTTGCCAATTTTTATCGTAAATTTATTGGTAATTTCTCCGGTATTGTTAAACCATTGACTGATTTGACCAAAAAGGGTTCTGATGTGGTGAATTGGTCTCCTGAGGCAGTTTCTGCGTTTCAGGAACTTAAGCAGAGATTCACTTCTGCTCCTGTTCTACAGCAGCCTGATGTTTCTCTACCATTTCAGGTGGAGGTTGATGCCTCTGAAATTGGGGCAGGTGCCGTTTTGTCCCAAAGAGATCCAGAGACCTCTAAGAGTTACCCTTGTGCCTTTTTCTCTCGAAAATTTTCTCCAACTGAACGTAATTATGACGTGGGTAATCGGGAGTTATTGGCCATGAAGTGGGCCTTTGAAGAGTGGAGACATTGGCTGGAAGGAGCCAAACATCAGGTGGTGGTCCTCACGGACCATAAGAACCTGGTTTATCTTGAATCAGCCAAGTGACTTAATCCTAGACAGGCCAGGTGGGCCTTGTTTTTCACACGTTTTAATTTTGTGGTTTGTTTTCTTCCTGGCTCTAAGAATGTTAAGGCGGATGCCCTCTCGAGGAGTTTCTTTGCGGACCCTCCTGAGTTATCTGATCCTGTTGTTATTTTGAAAGAGGGTGTAGTACTTTCCGCCATCTCGCCCAATTTGAGACTTGCTCTGGAAGGGTGTCAGGAGGATAAACCTGAGCGCTGCCCTATTGGGAAATTGTTTGTCCCAGACCAGTGGAAGAAGAGTGTGATGTCTGAGATTCATTGTTCCGCGTTGGCTGGTCATTCCGGGATTTTTGGTACCAGAGACTTGGTGAGTCGGTCCTTTTGGTGGCCTACTTTGTCGCATGACGTCAGGGAATTTGTGCAGTCCTGTGGGACTTGCTCTCGTTCCAAGCTTTGCTCTCACTCTAGTGGTTTGTTAATGTTATTACCTGTGCTCAAGAGGCCATGGACCCATATCTCTATGGATTTTATTTCCGACCTCTCTGTTTCTCAGAAAATGACCATTATCTGGGTAATCTGTGATAGGTTTTCCAAGATGATACATCTTGTGTCATTACCTAAGTTACCTTCCTCCTCCGAATTGGTACCTTTGTTCCTTAAGCACGTGGTTCGGTTACATGGCATTCCGGAGAACATTGTGTCTGACAGAGGAGTCCAGTTTGTTTCCAGATTTTGGAGGACATTTTGTTCTAAACTTGGTGTTCAATTATCTTTCTCCTCTGCATTTCATCATCAGACCAATGGACAAACCGAGAGAACAAACCAGACCTTGGAGACTTATTTGAGATGTTTTGTGTCTGCTGATCAAGATGACTGGGTCTCTTTTTTGCCTTTGGCTGAGTTTGCTCTTAATAATAGGGCTAGCTCTGCCACCTTGATGTCTCCATTTTTCTGCAATTCTGGGTTTCACCCTCGATTTTCTTCGGGACAGGCGGAGGCTTCTGTCTGTCCGGTGTTGACTCTGTTGTGGAGCATATGCAGCAGATTTGGGACCAGGTAGTGGAGAGGTTGTCTCTCTCTCAGGAGAAGGCCCAACGGTTTGCCAACCGGCATAGGACTGATGGTCCTCGGTTTAAAGTGGGGGACTTAGTTTGGTTGTCCTCAAGAGATATACCTATGAGGGTTGCATCTCCAAAGTTTAAGCCTAGGTTCATTGGACCTTATAAGATCATGGAGATTCTTAATCCTGTTTCCTTTCGTTTGCTTCTTCCAGGGACATTTAAGATCCATAACGTGTTCCACAAGTCCTTATTGAAGAGGTTTGTCTAGCCAGTGGTTCCTATGGCTGCGCCTCCTGACCCTGTTTTGGTTGAGGGCAATCTGGAGTATGTGGTTGAGAAAATATTGGATTCTCGTTTTTCTAGACAGAAACTCCAGTATTTGGTTAAGTGGAGAGGTTATGGTCAGGAGGACAATTCTTGGGTGTTTGCTTCGGACATCCATGCTAGGAGACTGATCCGTGCCTATCACCGAGCTCATCCTGATCGGTCTGGTTGCACAAGTGAGGGTTCGGTGGCCCTCCTCAAGGGGGGGGTACTGTTATGAATGTGAAAGAGATGGTTTCTGAGCAGAGGCTCCCTCTGGTGGTTACAGACAGTACTGAACCTTACAGTGATGAATTGCAATCTGGAATCACTGACTGGACTGATATAAGGGAGGTTCCCTCCCATGATGGTCGCCGGTGATCAATTGTTCTTGTCTCTATTGTGGTTCCTGGTTCATTTGGAAGTTTGCTGGAGTCTTGCATTCATCTGCTGCTTTCAGTTAAGATATTTTCTGCTTTTCTTTTTGTGCTTGCTTTTTGCATAATTTTCTGCACTTTTGTGGAGGTCAGCCGGGTCCCCCTGGGGCCTGAGCTCCTCTCAGTTTATCTGTAGCCACTGTTATTTGTTCATTTGCTTTTTCCTGTTTTTTCAGTGGCTGCGGCTTAGTTTTGTTACACCAGAGATCTGAGTTAGGTGGTGGAGATCGTGTGATCTCAGGTGTTTTTGCAATCAGAAGAGTTGGTATTTTTAGGGTTTTTTGTTGGATTGCAGTCAGAATTCTTTCCTGTACTTTTCTGTCTAGACAGATTGGGCCCCAGTGTTTGCTCATTCTATTTTCTGTCTGTGTCCGTGCTTCTTCTTGTCTAACCGCCATTACATGTTTGGGGGCTTCCTATTTTCTTTGGGGATTTGCTCCGGGCAGATAGCTTTCATCTTTCTGCCTTTAGGTGTAGTTATCTCTCAGGCTGTGACGAGGCATCTAGGATCAACGTAGGAACGCTCCACGGCTACCTCTAGTTGTGTGGTTAGTTCAGGTTACTGCAATCCAATAGGTTCCGGCCTCTCTGGTATATTGCCGTTTTTGCTTTTTCTCCTCAGCTACCTAAACATAACAGGGAAGGTTGCTGGAAGTGGGAAGGGTGCTGGAAGTGGGAAGGTTGTTGGTACTGGGGAGGTTGTTGGTATTGGAGAGGTTGTTGGTATTGAATGGGAGAGGGAGGAGGGACAGTGGCTGGAGGGGGGCAGGTGTGAGAGGAACAACTGGGGAGGGTGTAGGTTGTGAGGTAACCTGCGCTAGAGCACAATGGCACGTATGCATTACATGCATCTGCTGGCTAGGAGATAGCATATTCATGCGCTCGGCTACAGACCGGAAAAAACTGTGGTTTGGCGAGCTTCTTGATTCTGAATGCATCGTTTGCAGAAGTGTCTTAAGCTCCAGAATGCTGGAGCTGAGCTGATTAAAGCCTGCAGCCATTTGCTCTGACAAGACTTTAAGACAGTTCTGAAATGATGCATTAAGATGCAAGAATTCGGGCGCATAGTTCTTTTCCTGACCCCTCTGCCACAGCCGCCCAGTAGCCACAGGTGTACTAGAGGTGGCAGCGGCAGAAGGGTGGGGTAAAGGGAAATCTATCTCCTGACCAGCAGCCTCATGCAATGCACTCGGCCACGATGCTGCAGCGCTGATGGAGGGGACAGAGGGCTCACGTGTCTGGGAAGGTGCGGTTCAGCCGGGGCTGTCAAAGGGTCCCTCGGTGCTGGTCTCCTGAGGGATCACCCAAGAAGGTTCCAACTCTGCGAGCGCCGGAGTGCTGGTCACCGTTCTGTGGAATAAAGAGAAAAATACAATTAATATACTGTTATTGGATGGCGCTGGCTGAAAAAAAAATTTAGTTAGACATGTTAGCATTTTTTAAAACTTGGGGTGGGTAATATTTACCTTCTGGTGACCATTGTTACCCGGAGGAGCGACAGGGCTTCAGAGTACTTGTATTTGCTCCTGTGTCCTCAAGATCCACTCGGGGCCCACATCTTTTTGTTGAACTCCTTCTTGAAGCGATCCCTCACAGACCGCCACCGCTTCACAATTCTGTCCTCTGAAACGAGATAGCAAACATTGGTTAATATACAACATCAGTGTTTCCCATACTCCAGTCCTCACAGACCACACCGGTTATGTTCTCAGGATTTCCAGTGTTGCACAAAAGGAAATCATGAAAACATGACCCGTGGGGGCCACGAGGACTGGAGTTTGGGAAACACAGCTTTGAGTCCAGCAACCTGAACTGTATATACTTACGGTGTTCAATCTTGGCCCGAGCGTCGAGGTCCTCCCAGCGGTCCACGAGTTGTGAAAAGATCTCCTCCCAGAGCCGCCGGGTCACTATGACATCAGCATGGCGGCGGTCCCCCATGTTCCACAGTGGCTCCCTTTCTCGGACCAGATCAATGAGGAGGTCCACGTTGAGAACCCCCTCCTCACCGTCCGAGGCGGGAGCACGCTGTGAAGCCTGTTAAAGAAAAAGTGAAAGAATATACATTAGTCTCCAAACTACCAAGGAAAAAAAAACCATGCAAATAAAAAAGTAAAACAAAAAAGTTTACAAAAAAAAAAAAACTTACTTAATGGTGACCGCCGCGTTGCTCACGCCGACGACCCTGGGAGGCACTGCGAGGACCTCTTTGCCGAGCACCATTTCCGGAACACTATAAAAAAAAAATTATGTGCTTGGATGTAGGCATATGTGTTTGGGTGCAGTGTGATGTCTGTACTAAATTGTTTTCTATGTGTTGTGTGTATTGTGATGTTGTGTTTGAGCGATGCATGCAGGAAACTTACGAATTACGAGCCCACTCCGGGTATCTCTCCACCCCTTCTTTCTTCTCCTGGGAGTTCCTCTTCAGGTTCCATTTCCTGTTATAAATAAAAAGTAATGCCATTAATATATAAATAACAGAGATGCGATTGTGCAAAAAAAAAAAATAATACCTGTAAACGCTGACGATGCGTCGGAGGGCTCCCAGAAGAAGACGTGTCCTGTGCTGGTGGCATTGATGGCCGTCTTCTGCTGTGGAATAAAGACAAACAAAGGCCATGAAATATCAAGTGATATTGCATGGCCCTGGCTGGAAGGGGTAGTGTGTGATATTTACCGTCTGCTGTATGCTGCTGTGGTCTCCTCACTGCCTGAACTTTCTAGTGCTGGCGTTGAGGGCCGTCTTCTGTTGTGGAATAAAGACAAACAAAGGCCATGCAATATCAAGTGATATTGCATGGCCCTGGCTGGAAGGGGTAGTGTGTGATATTTACGGTCTGCTGTTGTGGTCTCCTCACTGCATGAACTGTCCTGTGCTGGCGTTGAGGGCCGTCTTCTGCTGTGGAATAAAGACAAACAAAGGCCATGCAATATCAAATGATATTGCACGGCCCTGGCTGGAAGGGGTAGTGTGTGATATTTACCGTCTGCTGTCTGCTGCTGTGGTCACCTCACTGCCTGAACTGTCCTGTGCTGGTGTTGAGGGCCATCTGTTATGAATGTTTTAGAAATGAATTCTGAGCAGAAGCTCCCTCTGGTGGTTGCAAACAGTACTGAACCATTCAATGAGGATTGGCAATCAGGGATCACGGACTGGCAGGATATAGGGGAGGTTCCCCCCATCATGGTTGCCGGTGATCAATTGTTCTTGTCTCAACGTTGTTTCCTGGTTCACTTGGAAGCTTGCTGAGTCTTTCCTCTTCTCCTGCTCTCAGATAAGATATTTTCTGTTTTTTGTTTTTGTGCTTGCCATTTGTATATTTCTCTGCATTTTTGTGAGGTTGGCCAGGTTCCCCTCCCCGGGGGGCTTGGTCTCCTCTCGGTTCCTCTGGAGCCATTGTTGTTTGTTCATTTGCCTTTTCCAGTTTTTTTTCTGTGGCTGCGGCTTAGTTTTGTTACACCAGAGAACTAATTTAGGTGGTAGAGGTCGTGTGATCTCAGGTGTTTTTGCAATTAGTAGCGTTGGTTTTTTTTAGTGTTTTTTTGGATTGCAGTAAGTATCCTTCCTATCCTTTTCTGTCTAAGTCAGATTGGGCCCCAGCGTTTGCTCATACTATTTTCTGTCTGTGTCTGTATTTCCTCTTGTCTAACCGCCATTACATGTTTGGGGGCTTCCTATGTTCTTTGGGGATCTGCTCCGTGGCAGATAGCTTTCCTCTTTCTATCTTTAGGTGTAGTTAGCCTCTCAGGCTGTGACGAGGCGTCTAGGACCAACGTAGGAATGCTCCACGGCTGCCTTTAGTTGTGGTGGTTAGTCAGGGTACTGCAATCCAGTAGATTCCAACCTCTCTGGTGTATTGCCGTTTTTGCCTGCTCTCCTCAGCTACCAAAACATAACAGCCGTCTTCTGCTGTGGAATAAAGACAAACAAAGGCCATGCAATATCAAGTGATATTGCATGGTCCTGGCTGCAAGGGGTAGTGTGTGATATTTACCGTCTGCTGTCTGCTGACGTGCTCTCCTGCTCTTCTTGTGCTGGTGGTGGTGGTGGTACTGCTGGCGTCGGCGTTGTTCTGTGGAATAAGGAGAAAAAAAGGCCATGCAATATCAATTGATATTGCATGGCCCTGGCTGGAAGGGGTAGTGTGTGATATTTACCGTCTGGCCTCTGCTCCTATGCTCTCCATCAGCAGCCGCATCTGTTGGAGTCCTGGGGGTGTAGGTGCTCCTGGTGACCAGCTTGTGCTGTTGAATATAGAGGAAAAAAAAAGGCCATGAATATATTGATATTGCATAGCCCTCGCTGAAAGTGCTTGTCTGTGATATTTACTGTTTTGCATCTGGTCCCGGCTGCATCATGGCCCCAAATTCTTCTGGTTGTGCTGGTGCTGGTGGTCTGGTCTCCTGTCCTTTTCTGCGGCTGGCTCCTCGGCGGCTGGCTCCATATCGTCCTCCTGCTTTCTTCGCTGGCTGCATGGTTATGGCTGAGGGTGGTCCCATTGTCATTGTTTATATAAATTGGCTGTGGGCTGGGCTACAAAACCAAAACCAGACGCAAAAACCGGATCCGGCGAATTGCGGGCTCATAGACTTTCATTGTAACATTTCATGTCGCCGGAGACAAAAAACGTTACATGAGATGTTTTTTCCAGACGCCGGATTGAGACCAGACGCTGGATCCGGCAAAAAAAGGCACTAATGTTAGTCTATGGTAAAAAACAGATCCGATTTAATTTTTTGCCGGATACGGTTTTCAGAAAACATGCCGGAACTCGCCTGATTGAAAAAACCTGATGTGTGAAACAGGCCTAACCTTACCTGCATTTTTGTCTGGTTTTGAGGATGTTTTTTCTGAGAGGGGATGTCAGGATTTGTCTCCTCATCGTGCATATGACTGTCCTATTAACATGACCCCTGGAGTTAAACTTCCAAAGTCCAGACTGTATAATCTTTCTGGCCCTGAGAGATAAACCATGAAGAATTTAATTGTAGAAATTCTTGAGAAGGAACATATCCGACCCTCATCTTCGCCCGTGGTGGCAAGGTTCTTCAAAATGGCGTTGGACACGTATCTACTTGTAGTATCTGCACGCGTTCTAAAGTATCGCATACCCGTCCGTCTGGTACTCTTCTTCTGCTACCTATTCCTAGCAGGCCATGGATGCACTTGTCCATAGATTTTATTACTGACCTACTGGTATTTGCAGGCAAGACTGTGGTTTTGGTGGTTGTAGATTGGTTCAGTAAGATGGTTCATTTCATCGCATTATCGGAACTTCCGAATACCAAGACTCTTGCTCAGGTGTTTATAAATGAGACCGTGAAGCTTCACGGGGTTCCCTCTGCTGTGGTGTGAGACCCAATTTGTTTCCAAGTTCTGGAGGGTGTTCTGTTCTCTACTTGGGGTGCAGCTGTCCTTTTCCTCTGCCATACATCCCCAATCGAATTGATAGACCGAGTGCGTTAATCAGAATTTGGAGACTTACAATGCCTTGCGAAAGTATTCGGCCCCCTGGAAATTTTAATCCTTTTCAAACATATCATGCTTCAAACTTAAAGATACCAAATGTAAATTTTTAGTGAAGAATCAGCAACAAGTGGGAAACAATTGTGAAGTTGAACGAAATTTATTGGTTATTTTAAATTTTTGTGGAAATACAAAAACTGAAAAGTGCAATATTATTTGGCTCTGTACTTTCAGTGCGGCAAACTCACTCCAGAGGTTCATTGTGGATCTCTGAATGATCCAATGTTGTCCTAAATGACTACTAATGATAAATATAATCCACCTGTGTGTAATCAAGTCTCTGTATAAATGCACATGCTCTGTGATAGGCTCAGGGTTCTGTTTGAAGCACAGAGAGCATCATGAAGACCAAGGAACACAACAGGCAGGACTGTGATACTGTAGCGGAGAAGTTTAAAGCTGAATATGGATAAAAATTGATTTCCAAAACTTTAAACATCCTGAGGAGCACTGTGCAAGCGATCACATTGAAATGGAAGGAGTATCATACCACTGCAAATCTACCCAGACCCGACCATCCCTCTAAACTTTCATCTCAAACAAGGAGAAGACTGATTAGAGATGCAGCCAAGAGGCCCATGATCACTCTGGATGAACTGAAGAGATCTACAGTTAAGGTGGGACAGTCTGTCCATAGGACAACAATCAGTCATACACTGCACAAATCTGGCCTTTATGGAAGAGTGGCAAGAAGAAAGCCATTTCTCAAAGATATCCATAAAAAGTGTTGTTTAAAGTTTGCAACAAGCCACCTGGGAGAAACACAAAACATGTGGAAGAAGGTGCTCTGGTCGGATGAAACCAAAATCGAACTTTTTGTCAACAATGCCAAACGTTATGTTTGGCTTAAAGGCAACACAGCTCATCACCTGAACACACCATCCCACTGTCAAACATAGTGGTGACAGTATCATGGTTTGGGCCTGCTTTTCTTCAGCAGGGACAGGGAAGATGGTTAAAATTGATGGGAAGATGGATGGAGCCAAATACAGGACCATTCTTGAAGAAAACCTGTTGGAGTCTGCAAAACACCTGAGACTGGGACTGAGGTTTGTCTACCAACAAGACAATGATCCCAAACATAAAGCAAAATCTACAATGGAATGGTTCACAAATAAACGTATCCAGGTGTTAGAATGGCCAAGTCAAAGTCTAGACCTGAATCCAATCGAGAATGTGTGGAAAGAGCTGAAAACTGCTGTTCACAAACGATCTCCATCCAACCTCACTGAGCTCGAGCTGTTTGCCAAGGAAGAATGGGCAAGAATTTCAGTCAATCGATGTACAAAACTGATAGAGACATACCTCAAGCGACTTGCAGCTGTAATCACAACAAAAGGTGGTGCAACAAAGTATTAAATTAAAGGGGCCCAATAATATTGCACTCCCCACTTTTCAGTTTTTGCATTTCCACAAAAATTTAAAATAACCAATAAATTTCGTTCAACTTCACAATTGTGTCCCACTTGTTGTTGATTCTTCACCAAAAATTTACATTTGGTATCTTTATGTTTGAAGCATGATACTTGGGAAAAGGTTGAAAAGTTCCAGGGGGCTGAATACTTTCGCAAGACACTGTACCTCAGGTGCTTTGTCTCAGAGAATCAGGAGGATTGGGCATCCTACTGGCTGAATTTGCTATTAATATTAACATCCTCAGGAGTCTACCGGCAGCTCACCGTTCTTTGGTGCATATGGTTACCATCCACAGTTTGGTACTTTTAGTGGGGGGAGGGGCTTTGGGATTTCCTGAGGAGGAACGTTTTGCTTTGTCGCTCTCTTTGGTGTCACGGGGGTTCTGAGCAATTTGAAGAACATGAGAGACAGGTACAAATGCATGGCTGACAGAAAACGCTTGCAAGGTATGGACCTGAATGACTTTGTGTGGTTGTCTACCAGGAATATCAAGTTGAAGGTTCCTTCCTTGAAGTTGGGTCCTGGATTTATTGGTCCCTATAAAATAACCGCTGTCATTAACCCAGCAGCATTTTGTTTTGAGCTACCCCAGGCCCTTAAAATCCACAATGTCTTTCACAGGTCTCTGCTTAAAAAATATGTGAGACCTCTCGAGTCCTCACCCCTACTGTCACCCCAATAATGTTTGATGGTAATCTAGAGTTTCAGATTTCACGGATTGTAGAGTCTCGCCTAAAACGTCACTCCTTACAATACTTGGTGAACTGGAAGGGTTATGGCCCAGAGGAAAGGATGTGGGTTTCAGCATCAGAGGTGAATGCCCCCACGCTGGTTCGTTCATTCTAGACCTCTTTTCTTAAAAAACATGGTCCTGAGTGTCCGGAGGCCACTCGTGGAAGGGGGGGCACTGTCATGGGTGTGTCAGATGCAACAGACAGTTGCTCTCCATGTGGCTGCAGAAGGTCTCTACATTTGGCATTGCAGACACCTTCTTAATCCTTCTGAATTTTGGACCCAGTGGCAACCTCCCTCTGGCTCTAATTGATACACCTGGACCTGGATGCTTCAGGGAGCCACCAGTGATTTTCACATATTCCCTTGTAAAGGCTTGGAGCTATAGCAGTCGGCTTACTTCCAGTATGGTGCTCTTGGAGGATATTTGATGTCTCCTCTCTGGAGTCTGCTCCAGCTAATATTCTTCCCCGTTGGTTGACTCCCGTCTTGTCTTTAGTGTTCAGTGAGGATTGACTAGTGCTCCTCCTCCCCCTTCCCTATTCAGTGTCTAGCTCTAGTGATATACATGACTTAGGTTTCCTGCTCAGCAATAGGTGTGGAACCAATATAGGGACAGTAGGGTAGGCAGGGTGCTACTAGATCTCCCTAGTGGTCTCCACCCCCTCTTTCCCTAGAGTTTGGGCTTCCTTCCCCTCATCCCCTCGTGCTGCACACTGTGCATGATAGTTGATCTGTATAATCATGTCCTCCAGCCATACAGTACCATGCAGAAAGCTAAGGTGTGGTACAAAAGTTGGCCATGCACATCATACAGATGGCAATATATAACTCTTACATGCTATCATGATGTGCAAGCCTGACCGGGACCTTCCTTCAGTTCCAGGAGGCAGTGATGAAGGCACTAATGTTTGGAAATCAGGAGGGGGAAGGGCCCACTACTCCTGAAAGTGAAAGTGCCCGTGTTGTACCAAGTTAACATTTCCTTAGTGTGGTCCCTAAAACAGAAAAGAGAGGAAGGTTGCAAAAAAGAACAACACTTCTCAATGTGACACCTGCCCCGCCAAACTTGTCTGTGTATGAAAGACTGTTTCAAAGTCTACCATTCATCCATGGACTACTAAATTTATTTCTGCACGACTTGATGTATGCTACACAACTTAGATATGCCCACCTGATGCACTCTACACAACTCACATATTCTAACCCGATGCACTCTACACAACTCGAATATACCAACCTAACGCATTCTACACAACTTACCTATCCCTCCATATTATGAAATTCACACACCAGGAAAACAGTAGTTCGGGTTTCTACAGTTTGACACCTCAAGGGCTCTGAAAATGCATCATGGAGCCCACAAACAATTTCATCAAAGTCTTCGTTCCAAAATGTCACTCCTTCCTTTTGGAGCTTGGCAGTGTGTTAAACAATAGTTTCCTACCACATACTGGGTATAGGCATACTCAAGAGAAATTGCACAACAAATGTTGGGGTCCATTTTATCATGCTACCCTTGTGAAAAGGAAACACTATGCCCTAAAGCAACATTTTTCTAGGATAAATCAAATTATTTTTCACGGTTCAATGTAAAATTCTGGAAAGCACCAGTGGGTTCAAGGTGCTCATGACTCATCTTGATAAATTCCTTTTGGGGGGTCTAGTTTCCAAAATCGGGTCACTTGTGGGAGGTTTCCACTGTTTAGGCACATCAGGTGCTTTCCAAACTTGGCATGGCACTGACCAACCATTCAGTCAAAGTCTGCGATCCAAGACGTCACTCCTTTTTGGAGCTTGGCAGCAGTCTCAGACTGGGGTGCCAAGGGCTTTTCAGTAACCAAAACCAAGGCCCCACTTTTCAACTACATGTAAATGTGACAATATCCTCAATTAACAAATACAGTTGTGCTCAAAAGTTTACATACCCAAGTAGAATTTTTGCTTTCTTGGTCTTTTTTCAGAGAATATGAATAATAACACTAAAACTTTTTCACCACTCATGGTTAGTGGTTGGGTGAAGTCATTTATTGTCAAACTACTGTGTTTTCTCTTTTTAACCCCTTAGTGATGGAGCTAATTTGCAGCTTAATGACCAGGCCAATTTTTATAATTCTGACCACTGTCACTTTATGAGGTTATAACTCTGGAACACTTTAACGGATCCCGCTGATTCTGAGATTATTTATTCATGACATATTTTACTTCATGTTAGTGGTAAAATTTCTTCTATATGACTTGTGTTTATTTATGAAAAAAATGGAAATATGGCGAAAATTTAGAAAATTTTGCAATTTTCAAACTTTAAATTTTTATGCCCTTAAATCAGAGAGATATGTCACACAAATTTCTTAATAAATTTAATTTCCCACATGTCCACTTTACATCAGCATGATTTTGGAAACAATTTTATTTTTTGTTAGGAAGTTATAAGGGTTAAAAGTTGACCAGCGATTTCTCATTTTTACAACAAAATTTACAAAACCATTTTTTTAGGGACTACACCATATTTAAAGTCATTTTGAAGGGTGTACATGAGAGAAAACACCCAAAAGTGACAAAATTCTAAAAACTAGAGCCATCAAGGTGCTCAAAACCACATTCAAGAAGTTTATTAACTTTCACAGGAACTGAAGCAATGTGGAAGGAAAAAATTAACATTTAACTTTTTTGCAAAAAATTTACTTCAGAACCAATTTTTTTATTTTCACAAGTGTTAAATGAGAAAATGAACCACAAAATTTGTTGTGCAATTTCTCCTGAATACACCGATACCCCATATGTGGAGGTAAACCACTTTTTGGGCGCACGGCAGAGCTCGCAAGGGAATGAGCGCAGTTTGACTTTTTCAACGCAGAATTGGCTAGAATTGAGATCGGATGCCATGTTTTGTTTGGAGAGCCACTGATGTGCCTAAACAGTGGAAACCCCCAACAAGTGACCTCATTTTGGAAACTAGACCCCCCAAGGAGCTTATCTAGATGTGTGGTGAGCACTTTGAACCCCCAAGTGCTTCACAGGAGTTTATAACGCCGAGCCGTTAAAAAAAGAAAAACTTTTTTTCTTCCACAAAAGTGATTTTTTAGCCCCAATTTTTTTCCAAAGGGTAACAGGAGAAATTAGACCCCCAAAGTTGGTGTGCAATTTGTCCTGAGTACGCTGATGCCCCATATGTAGGGTTAAACCACTGTTTGGGCACATGTCTGGGCTCGGAAGGGCAGGAGCATCATTTGACTTTTTGAACGCATAACTGGCTGGAATCAGAAGTTTATAACGCAGAGACGTGAAAATAAAAAATCATTTTTTTCCTCAAAAATGATTAAGGTTAAGAGGAGAAATTGGACCACAAAAGTTGTTGTTCAATTTGTCCTGAGTACGCTGATACCCTATATGTGGGGGGAACATTCCATTTTGGAATGCAGACTTTGATGGAATGTTCTGCGGGCATCATGTTGTGTTTGCAGAGCCCCTGATGTGCCTAAACAGTAGAAACCCCCCACAAGTAACCACATTTTGGAAACTAGACCCCCCAAGGAGCTTATGTAGATGTGTGGTGAGCACTTTGAACTCCCAAGTGCTTCACAGAAGTTTATAACACCGAGCCGTAAAAATAAAAAATCTATTTTTTTCCACTTAAGTGATTTTTTAGCCCAAATTTTTTTTTCACAAGGGTAACAGGAGAAATTAGACCCCAAAGTTGGTGTGCAATTTGTCCTGAGTATGCTGATGCCCCATATGTAGGGGTAAACCACTGTTTGGGCACACGTCTGGGCTCGGAAGGTAGGGAGCATCATTTGACCTTTTGAACGCATAATTCGCTGGAATCAATGGTGATGCCATGTCGCGTTTGGAGACCCCCTGATGTGCCTAATAGTGGAAACCCCTCAATTCTAGCTTCAACCCTAACCCCAGCACACCCCTAACCCTATTCCCAACTTTAACCCTAATCCTAACCCTAATCCCAACTCTAACCCTAATCCCAACTCTAACCCTAATCCTAACCCTAATTCCAACCCTAATTCTAACCCTAACCCTAATTCTAACCCTACCCCTAACCCTAATGGAAAAATGAAAATAAATATATTTTCTTTATTCCATTATATTTCCCTAAGGGGGTGGTAAAGGGGGGTTATTTACTATTTTTTATTTTGATCACTGTGATAGGGTTTATCACAGTGATCAAAATGTACATTGAATGAATAAATAGAATCTGCTGCCGGCAGGTTTGAATGGCTGCTAAAGGTAACATCCTCACCTGTGACCTGTGACAAATACCAGGAAAATTGTTCGGGATGCAAAGAAGTACCCATAAATAACATCAGCTGAAATACTGGACACTCTGAAAACTATCTGCGTGGCTGTTTCAAGATGTGGCATTTGTGCAATAATGGCTTTCTTCTGGCGACTCGACCAGGCAGCCCATTTTTCTTCAAGTGCCTCCTTATTGTGCTTCTTGAAACAGCCACACCTTCTTCTGTAAACTTCTGTGCATGTTATCAAGCCCAAATCATCAGGGTATGTAAACTTTTGATCAGGGTCATTTGGATGTTTTGGGTTGTCTTTATGGTTTAAAAAGGGAAAACACAGTAGTTTGACAATAATTGGCTTCACCCAACCACTAACCATGAGTTGAGAAAAAGTTTAGGTGTTATCATTCATATTCTGTGAAAAAAGGCCAAGAAAGCAAAAATTCTTCCTGGGTATGTAAACTTTTGAGCACAACTGTATAAATAACAATGAACCTCGTAGATTGTTAAATGAATAAGATGAATTAGATGCTGCCTTTTTCTGTACATAGTGATTCAAGTATATTATGCCAAGTACTGCTCATATAAGAAGTAGGTGGCCCACTGTTTCACAGGGTTTCACCGGAGGATTCTCTTGTTCTCCTCTGGGCCGGTCCAAGCCTGCTCAGCAGAGAGTTCAAATAGTAGTTTCCCATCACATATTGGGTATTGGCGTACTCAGGAAGAATTGCACAACAAATTTTGGGTTCAATTAGCTCCTGTTAACTTTGTGAAAATGAAAAAAATTTGGAGCGAAAAAAACATTTTTGTGGGGAAAAATGTGCTTTTTTATTTGCATGGCTCAACTTTATAAAATTCTGTTAAGCACATGGGAGTTCAAAGTGCTCACAGCATATCTAGATCAATTTCTTGAGGGGTCTAGTTTCCAAAATGGGGTCACTTGGGGGTTCCACTGTTTAGGCACACCAGATGTCCAAATGCGACATGGCATCTGCTATCAATTACAGCTAATTTTGTGCTGAAAACCAAATTGAACGTCTTCATTTCGAGCCCTACCGTGCACCCAAACAGTAGTTTTCCCCCACATATAAGATATTGTTGTACTTAGGAGAAACAACAAATTTTGGGGTCCATTTTGTCCTGTTACCCTTGTGAAAATAAATAATATTCGTGATTAAAATAACATTTTTGTGAAAAAAAGAAAATGTTAATTTTTTTTCTTCCACATTGCTATATTTCCTGTGAAGCACAAGAAGGTCAATAAACTTCTTGAATGTGGTTTTGAGGACTTTTTGGGGTGCAGTTTTTAGAATGGAGTCACTTTTGGGTATTTTCTGTCTCATAGCACCTCTAAGACACTTCAAATTTGATGAGGTCCCTAAAAAAATTGTTTTGTAAATTTTGTTTGAAAAATGAGAATTTGCCGATAAAATTTTCACCCTGCTACCTTCCTAACAAAAAAAATGATATTTAAAAAATGATGCAGATGTAAAGTAGACATGTGGTAAATGTTACTTATTAACTATTTTGTATGACATAATTTTCTGGGTTAAGGGCATTAAAAGTTTGAAAATTGCAATATTTTTTGAGAATTTACACCAAATTTCTGATATTTTCACAAATAAATTCAAGTCACATCGAACAAATTTTACCACTATCATGAAGTGCAACACGTCACAAAAAAAGCAATCTCAGAATCACTGGGATCCACTAAAGCATACTTTAATTGTGGTTTTGGCCCCTCAAAAAATGTGAAATAGCGATGAGTTGGATTTTTCTTTTGTTGCACTCACATAATGTTCTTTTCTTTTGTTACCTGTTGATTGGATGTAAATACTGCCAACTAATCACAGCATCTGCAAAGCCGACGACAAGCCCTGAGCATATAAATACCAGCTTAATGTATTCATAAATCAAACTTATTATACACACAATAGCAGTGTTAAATAATACCAGAACAAGTGCTTTATCTATTTCATTTATTTGTAGTCAGCCAGTGAGAGAGGATGGGTAGGTACAGGACGCTTACATTATGACAAGAGGCTTTGTAGGACATTCAGTGTCAGAAAAGCAGCGGGTTAAAGAAATTATTTTCTCAATTTCTTTTTGTTCTCTTTCACCCTGTCCTGCATTAGGTTACTATTGGGTGCCTTGGTACCCTTGCATGAACCCAAATTTTTTTTATAGGCCACTTGTGTCTTTTTGCAGTTGGTATCACTTTCAAACTTCAGACAATACTAATACGCTGAATATTAATATCATCATCTCTGAAGTTCTCTATCGGTATTCATATGTAAGACAATGACAAAAAGACGCAGTAGAAATATCAGGACCTGAAGGGGCACACGTGTACATATATATATATATATATATATATGTATATTTATATACATATATATATATAAATATATATATACACATATGTGATTTGCATAGACAGATCATTTATGTAAGTGTCCTAATATCTGTCCCTTAGTTGCAGTAGTTCTCCAGTTCATACAATGAGCATGTGCTATGGCAGCACTGTTCAACAATGCCTCTTTTCCTCATCTGATATTCCTGTGATGGGAGCTGCATCCCATCCAGATCACTGCCTTGGGCTTCGTTCACTGCAGAAATAGAAAAATATAGAAGCACATTGTTAGATTAGACCAAGGTCTGGCCCCATAAAACTGTCCCAACATCTCTACGTGAAAATATATTGCCATACTATGATACTATTATGATGGTTTTATTACATGTTGGTCGGTAGCAAAAATAAATGAGAGTTTATTAGTTCATAAGGACAAAGTTAGACCAACTTTTATTTTTCTTCATTTATATAGTGCCATTATATTCTGCAGAGCTGTACAGATTTCCACTAGCATGCCTGTAGCTAGCAAAGGGTGCCAGATGGTGGGTGGAGCTTGCGGGTCAGAGCAGGAGGTTAGACGGAAGTAAGAGTGAGTCTTCCCGTAGGGGAAGAAGAAGAAGGACGTGCATAGGCAGCCCTTCCGTAGGGAAGTAGGGAAGAGATAGAAACGTGCAGCAGGCTCCAGGTCCTTAGGAGCTGCGCACAGATAGAAAGACAGAAACAAAGGTTCCCTGTAGGGGAAAGGGATTTCTCAGAGGCACGGCTGAGCAGAAGGCTACCCGTGGGGCTCGTTCCAGGTTGACGGACGTCAGCTGGGAGAATTCAAGTCGCAGAAGGGACTCGGCCCCTAGACTACTGGAGCGTACAACAGGACTCAGCTGGCAAGCCGACAACTTTAGGGGTCACAGCCACAACCACAAGCATCTTCTCCTGGAAGGAAAGCTATACAGAATCAAGGAAACGCCTGGGTCACGTTGTCCGACAGGATTCGCAGCTACTGGACTGGGACACTGTTTGTGAGGTGCTGGAAAGGAAGCAGGAGTGGGAAACAGCACAGTGAGACGGCCAGGGAAGGCATATACTGACAGGGAGCTTTGGACTGGTGTACTCCATCTACCTGGGAGTTGGATGGACTCCTCACCTGGAGGACGTGGCACTAAGCGGACACCTGTGTATACCAGAACTGTGAGTAAAGCCTTTGAAACTGCATCTGAATGTGTCTCCTCCAATTCTTCCTGCAGCACCTACTCCACTCTGCTGCATCTACCCGCACCACTACTCTTTCCTACATCTCTCTGCCCTGGGACATAGCTTCACCTGTGGGAAGCTTTACCAACTCTGCTGCATCACACCACCTGTCCCAGAGGATCTGCACTGCAGCGCTGGTCACCTCTGACCAGAAACCACAGGTGGCGTCACGAATACTTCAATACAAACTCTTTATCATCCCCTGAAAATATTCCCCTTTTATTGGACGCCCAAGGCCACGGACCCGGTCACTGCTATCGTGACACATCCCTTTAAGACACTGGCCCGGTACCGAGTATCCCACTGCCCTGGCGGGCGATCCAGATAATTGACCTACAAATCCGTGCAAGGGTGTGTACTGTACTATCTCGTTCCTGCCCTTAAAGACAACAATCGCATCTTGTCAACAGTGTCATGCGTTTTTATGTATAGATATATTGCATCATGTGAAGTGTGAACTATGTCATGCGGTCCTTGGAATGTGATAGGTAGTCATCTGATGTGATGTGAATTGCCATCTATTGTGTTATGGTAAAGTACAATGTATAAGTAATAAGCAAAGAAGAGGAAAAATGATCATACAGCCCAAGAGTGAATAAAAATTTAAACAATTTATTATAATTGTATAAAAACACATGAAAGGAGAGAGACCACAGAACGGGGGGATGAACGTGCTGCTGTGCGATCTGTTCTGTGGTGTCTTTACTAGGTATGCATTAACCACCTTAACATGTATATGCTAATTGTGCCACTATATACCTTCATGACCTAGCTACAATACTGGTTTATTTTACCTGCTATTTGACATCACACCACTTGGTACTGATTCTGGGCTATTGGTCTGTAAATTCTACATACTAACGTGATGGCCTTTGGACAAATGTAATATATATACTGTTTGACCATCAGTTTGCACCATGTATCCTGCACTCTGTTCTGCACATATGCCCTTTTTTCTCTCCCTTTTCATCTGTTTTGATACAATTATGATAATAACGTGTTTATAGTTTTGTTCACTCTTGGGCTGCATGATCGGTTTTTCCTCTTCTTTGCTTCTTATGTAACTTGACGATCAGTTCTTTCTATAGGCCTATGTATAGGTATCACAATGGATATTGAATATTAAATATTACTTATTAACTGATAATGGTATCGCTATTCCTGCTGAGCTATTTTCAATAAAAAACTAAAAAAAGTCATAGTGACATTCTATCCCCAAAAGTAAAAACCCGTGCCTTTAATTACGATACGATACACTTTATTGATCCCGGGGGGAAATTACAGTATTTCAGCAGCAATACAAACAGCAGTACATAAAATATTAGGACACAAATCTTGTACAGGTATACCAACATTACATAATAAATAAAAGTGGATAGTTCAGGTGTATATAAGTCAATGTTAATTGACATAAGTACACCAGCCATCAGTCATTATTTTCTACCACCCTTAGGAAATTATTATACATCCCCATAGCAGTAGGTACACACGATTTCCTGAATTTCTCCTTCTTGCACCTTAATAGGATTAGACGGCTGCTGAATGTGCTCTTCTGCTTCAAGAACAGCTCGTATAGGGGGCCTGTATTATTGTTCATTATAGCCCTACACTTCTGAATTCTATCCTCCAATACCTCCTCAAAAGAGTCAAGATGGAGGCCAACAGCTGCACTTGCCTTCTTGATAAGTTTGTTGAGCTTATTAGCGTCAGCTACTCGCACACTACTGCCCCAGCAAATGATAGCAAAAAAGATGGCGCTTGCTACAACGGACTGGTAGAACATCTCCAGCATTTTACTGCACACATTGAACGACCTGAGCTTCCGCAGAAAGTACAGTCTGCTCATTCCTTCTTGTAAACCTTTTCTGTATGACACCTCCAATCGAGTTTACTGTCGAGGTGAACCCTCAAATATTTGTAGCTCTCAACAATCTCAACCTCCTGGCCAGCAATGGTGATCGGTAAGTAATCCTCATTTTTCCTTCTATAACTCACCACCATCTCCTTGGTTTTCTTTACATTTAGTTCTAGACAGTTAGTCTGACACCAATCCACAAAGTCAGAAACCACCCTTCTATATTCCTCCTCCCCCAGCCCCCCACAATGCCCCCTACAATCACGGAGTCATCTGAGAATTTTTGGAGGTGACAAAAATCAGATTTATACTGAAAGCTGTATACAATGTGAAGAGGAAGGGTGACAGCACTGTACCCTGAGGGGCTCCAACACTGCTCCGTACACTGCCAGATACCACTTCCCCCGTCCTTACAAATTGCGGCCTGTCTGTCAGGTAGTCACTTATCCAGTTCACCATCCCCTCATCTACAGCCATATTAGTCAACTTATTACGTAGTAAGAGCGGCTGTAGGGTATTGAAAGCACTAGAGAAGTCAAAGAACATGGCGCACTGCAGTTCCATCATTGTCCAAGAACGAATGCATTGTATGTAGCAGAGACACTACCGCATCATCCACCCCCAATCTCTGCTGGTACGCAAACTGCAGGGGGTCAGTGTAGGCCCTCACCCTCGGGCACAAGTAGGCGAGTATTATTCTCTCCAAGGACTTCATAGCATGCGATGTTAAGACCACTGGACGATAGTCGTGTAGGGAAGTTGGAAAAGTGGTCTTAGGAACCGGCACCAGGCAGGTGGTCTTCCACAGTTCTGGTACCCTGTTGTGAATGTGTTAGAAATGAATTCTGAGCAGAAGCTCCCTCTGGTGGTTACAAACAGTACTGAACCATTCAATGAGTATTGGCAATCAGGAGTTACAGACTGGTCTTATATAAGGGAGGTTCCCTCCCATCATGGTTGCCGGTGATCAATTGTTCTTGTCTCAACTGTGGTTCCTGGTACACTTGGAAGATTGCTGGGTCTTGCCTCTTCTCCTGCTCTCAGATAAGATATTTTCTGTTTTTTGTTTTTGTGTTTACCATTTGCATATTTCTCTGCATTTCTGTGAGGTTAGCCAGGTTCCCCCCCCCCCGAGGGGCTTGGGCTCCTCTCAGTTCTTCTGGAGCCACTGTTATTTGTTCATTTGCCTTTTCCAGTTTTTTCAGTGGCTGCGGCTTAGTTTTGTTACACCAGAGATGTAAGGTTCTTTGTCTCTGTTGACATGTTCCTTGAAACTCAGTTTTCCGTCGGCCATTTTGCTTTCTGTCTTTCTGCAGCTCTTGCCCTCAGTTAATATGGAGTTTCCAGTTTTCATGTTCCCGCCCTGATTCTTCCCTCTTGCTTCTTAAGCAGCCTCAGCTGAACAATCAGTGCTCCTGAATCAAGCCTCAGTCAGTCTGTGACCTGACTTCTGGAAACCTTGGACTTGTACTCCAGCTATTCCCTACTGAGGAACCTTGGAACACTTTTGGACTCTGGAAACCTGCTGTTTGGTGAATCCATGTTTGCAGAGGAAGTACGGTACAGAGAAGAGATCCTGAACCTGCTTTGGAGATTTATTGTAGTGCTTGAAGTTACTCTGGTCTGCTGTGTCTCCTGTCGCTGTTCCTGCAAACTGTGTGAACTTTTCAGCATGCTTGTATGAAGCAATACAAGTCATTTCATTTCAACCTATGTCTCCTGTGTTTTCCTCGCACCCAAGCACAAGACGCTATAGGAACTGTACACTATACATGACAAGATTCAGGAGCCAATGTTTAGTGTCTGCTGGGTCTGGGAAAGCCGTGTCTGCTGTGACTGTGGATATCAGATGTCCGTTTAATACCTTATGTGATGACAGTGGTTGTGACTTCTCACAACCATTCCAGCACTTCTGCCTTAAAAGATCTGGAAGATGGAGGCCCGCATAAAGGAACTTTGCGGAGTGACTGATACAATCCTTTCAGATGTACAGACTTTAAAAACCCGTTTTGCAAGCCTACAGGACCTCACTAATCATAATTTGCAAGTGTTTGGACAGACTACCCAGGAATTGCGAGCCAGGATTGAGGCTCTAGAGGAACGAGCCCAGGCTCCTGCCATAACCCCGAGTTCTGGGATCCCCAAATTACCTCCTTTTCGTTTTGGCGGTGAACGTGAGAAATTCAGGGGATTTATTAATCAATGCAATTTATTTTTCTCTGCATATGCTTCACAATTTCCCACTGAACGATCCAAAGTGCTTACTATAATCATGTTGCTTACCAATAAGGCTTTGATGTGGGCAAACCCTCTGATTGAGACTGAGGATGATTGTTTGAATCACCTTGATGCTTTTATTTCAGCCATGGGGCAGGTATTTGATGACCCCAATCGAGGTGCAACAGCTGAAGCAGCCATGTTAACTTTGCGCCAAGGTAAGCGTTCAGTAGCCGAATATGTCCTGGATTTCAGGAGATGGGCTCTTGATACCACTTGGGACACTTCCGCTAAAAAATCTATTTTTCGGAAAGGGTTGTCTCCACTGATTAAGGATGAACTTGCTCGTGCCGACCTCCCACTGCGTTAGGTGACTTTATTAACTATTGTATCCGTATTGATGCTCGTCTGACTGAACGCAGACAAGAGAGATGGTTCGAAAATAATCGCACTAACCTTTTACTACCTCCCTCCTCAGCTAAGGAACCTTTGAGTAGGATCACAAGGGAACCAGAACCTGAACCCATGCAGGTGGACTCTTTACAAAGACGGGTTAGTGATGCACGCAAAGAACATCGTATAAAGGAAAATCTATGTTTCTACTGTGGTAAGTCAGGGCACTTCATTATAAACTGCCCCAGCCGTTCTCGTAAGACTACTGCAGCAGTCATTCACTGTGAGTGTTGCGAGAGGAGCTCTGTCATGTCCGAGCCTCAGGCTCCAGAGAGATCTGCTGCAAGAGATCTTGATTTCTCGGACTTAAACTCTGTTAGTTCTGGGGACGATGACGGTATAAACGCTGCAATTTTTCAAGTTTCCTCAGCGGTGTCCCAGCTGAGTTGTAAAAGAAACAGTTCTCATTGCTTCCTTTCCATCAAACTCTGGGTTGACTCAGTCTGGGTGTCTAGCTCTGCTATGATCGACTCAGGCAGCAAGTGGAAATTTTATGGATATCTCCTTTGCTCTGAAACAGGGGATACGTTCAGTGAAGAAGGCTACTCCAGTACAGATGGAGACTGTGGATGGCTCTCTACTGACTTCTGGACCAGTGGATCAAGAAACAGAGCCTTTGAGGGTCCTTATGGGTAAAGATCATCAGGAGAAAATGTCTTTTATGCTTATCTCTTCTCCCCACTTTCCCATTATTCTAGGGCTACCATGGCTGCAGGTGCAGAATCCTACGATTAACTGGGAGACCAAGGAATTACACTTTCCGGAGAAACAGATGAGTCAAGGAGTTTCAGCTTGCTCTGTTCCTAAAGGAACCATGTCAGTCCCTGAACTACCAGCTGTATACCAGGACTATGTGGATTTATGTGACAAGAAGAACGCTGATCAGCTTCCTCCTCACCGTCCATATGATTGTCCAATTGAATTATTGCCTGGAGCCGAGATACTTTTGGTAAGATCTACCCCCTAGCGGGGCCCGAGCTAAAAGCTTTGAAGGATTATATAGACGAAAATTTAGCCAAGGGCTTCATACGCCCCTCTTCATCTCCCGCAGGTGCACCCATCTTCTTTGTGAAGAAGAAAGATGGATCTCTGAGACCCTGCATAGATTATAGGGAACTCAATAAGGTTACTATTAGAAACCGTTATTCATTGCCTTTAATCCCTGAGTTATTGGAGAGAGTGCGGCATGCCAAAATTTTCTCTAAACTGGATCTCCGTGGGGCCTATAACTTGGTCCGTATTAAACCTGGGGATGAATGGAAGACTGCTTTCAGGTCACGCTATGGACACTTTGAATATCTAGTTATGCCTTTTGGTCTGAGTACCGCCCCAGCCACTTTCCAACACTTCGTGAATGATATCTTCAGGGATCTCCTAGATACATTTGTGGTGATTTATCTGGATGATATTCTAATTTTTTCTAACTCCACAGAGGAACATCATGGACATGTGAGAATGGTCTTAGAACGCCTAAGACAAAACCATCTCTACATCGAACTTGAAAAATGTGAATTCCATAGGACCGAAATTCAATTTCTGGGGTATGTACTATCTACGCAAGGGATTAGTATGGATGGAAGCAAGACCCAAGCCATCAAGGATTGGCCAATTCCTAGAAATGTGAAGGAGGTGCAGCGTTTCATCGGGTTTGCCAACTTCTATAGACGTTTCATTAAGAATTTTTCTGAGGTAGTGTCACCTGTCACCCAACTTACCCGGAAACAGTCTAGGTTCTCCTGGACCCCGCAAGCTCAGGAAGCATTTTCCTGTTTAAAGGATAAATTTACCACCGCACCTATCTTAGTACATCCCAACCCCGAGCTTGCCTTCATAATAGAGGTGGATGCTTCAGACTGTGCCGTTGGAGCTATACTCTCTCAGAGAACAGGTGAGAAGAATGTCTTGCATCCCTGTGCCTTCTTTTCCCAGCAGTTGTCTTCGGCTGAGAGGAACTACGATGTGGGCAATAGAGAATTGTTGGCCATTATTGCCGCCTTCAAGGAATGGAGACACCTTCTTCAGGGAGCTGCACAGCAAATAGTCGTCCTGACAGACCATCGTAACCTTGAATTTATCAGGTCGCTAAGTGCCTGACTCCTCGCCAGGCTCGCTGGAATCTTTTCCTAAACCAATTTAATTTTGTAATTTCTTATAGACCAGGATCGCGCAATGGAAAGGCTGATGCACTCTCTAGGATTCATTCAGCAGAGACACGTCCACTTACTCCTCCTAAGACTATTCTTCCTGACTCTAGATTCCTGGGAGTGATTCATAATCAAGACCTACTTAAGGACATCAAGGAAGCATACCATGCGGATTCTTTGTTGGCTCAACCCCCCAAGGGACGTAAGTCTTGTCTTTAAGAATGGTGTGTGGATTCAGGGACAACGTCTGTATATACCTGAAACAGTCAGATTGAGAGTATTGCAACTCATCCACGATTCCAAGATAGCCGGGCATAGGGGAATTCTAAAGACACAAGAATTTCTTTCTCGTTTCTTTTGGTGGCCCACTTACAGGAAAGATGTCTTAAACTATGTCACTTCATGTGAAGTCTGTGCAAGATGCAAAACACCTCGCTCCTCACCAACTGGTCTGTTGCAACCTCTTCCCACCCCGTCCCGCCCGTGGGGATCCATTTCTATGGACTTCATTGTGGAGTTACCAACCTCTCAAGGGAAGAACACCATTCTAGTGGTGGTTGACCGTCTAACAAAGGCAGCTCATTTTATCCCTTGTGTCGGCTTACCCACTGCAAAACAGACATCAGACTTGATGATTAAGAATGTGTTTCGCTTACATGGAGTACCGGATGAGGTCATTTCGGATCGAGGGGTGCAATTCACTTCAAGGTTTTGGCAAAATTTCTGTGCAGCATTGGACATTAAAGTAAACCTTTCTTCTGCTTTTCATCCCCAGACTAATGGACAGACAGAACGAACCAATCAGACCCTGGAGCAGTATCTCCGCTGTTTTATCTGCCACCTACAGGATGATTGGGTGGATCTACTTCCACTGGCTGAGTTCTCTTATAACAACTCTCAGAGCGCCTCTACTAAGCAGTCTCCTTTTTACTCCAATCTAGGTTATCATCCTAACATTCTTCCTCGATTTCCCATAGATACGCCCTTGCCGGCAGTGGCTGAAAGAATCACTTCTTTACAAAAGAATATGGATCTTCTAAAGGAAAATCTAGAATTGGCTCAGGAAAGGTACAAGAAAGCAGCAGATAAATTTCGTAAACCTGCACCAGCTTTCAAGGTAGGAGATTTGGTCTGGCTGTCAACCAGAAATCTTAAATTAAAGATTCCATCGTCTAAATTGGGACATAAGTACATTGGACCTTATAAGATCAATAAGATTATAAGTGCTGTTGCTTGTCGTCTTCAACTGCCCAGAACTATGAGAATCCACCCTGTCTTTCATGTATCCCTACTAAAGGCTGCAACACCCAATACGTTTCCTGGACGTTCTTCTCCTTGCCCTGACCCAGTGCTGGTCGATGGTCAGGAAGAATTTATGGTGGAAAGGATTCTAGATTCCAGGTTGTACAGAAATCAGTTGCAATATTTGATTAAATGGCAGGGCTACCCAGTGGAGGACAACTCATGGGAACCAGTCAATAATGTAAATGCTCCTCGCCTGCTCCGCCAGTTTCATCAGAGGTACCCTGACAAGCCTGGTCTGAGGTCATCCGGAGGTTGTCCCTAAGGGGGGAGTAATGTAAGGTTCTTTGTCTCTGTTGACATGTTCCTTGAAACTCAGTTTTCCGTCGGCCATTTTGCTTTCTGTCTTTCTGCAGCTCTTGCCCTCAGTTAATATGGAGTTTCCAGTTTTCATGTTCCCGCCCTGATTCTTCCCTCTTGCTTCTTAAGCAGCCTCAGCTGAACAATCAGTGCTCCTGAATCAAGCCTCAGTCAGTCTGTGACCTGACTTCTGGAAACCTTGGACTTGTACTCCAGCTATTCCCTACTGAGGAACCTTGGAACACTTTTGGACTCTGGAAACCTGCTGTTTGGTGAATCCATGTTTGCAGAGGAAGTACGGTACAGAGAAGAGATCCTGAACCTGCTTTGGAGATTTATTGTAGTGCTTGAAGTTACTCTGGTCTGCTGTGTCTCCTGTCGCTGTTCCTGCAAACTGTGTGAACTTTTCAGCATGCTTGTATGAAGCAATACAAGTCATTTCATTTCAACCTATGTCTCCTGTGTTTTCCTCGCACCCAAGCACAAGACGCTATAGGAACTGTACACTATACATGACAAGAGAACTAATTTAGGTGGTAGAGGTCGTGTGATCTCAGGGTTTTTTGCAATTAGTAGTGTTGGTATTTTTTAGGGTTTTTTGGATTGCAGTAAGTGTCCTTCCTATCCTTTTCTGTCTAGGAAGATTGGGCCCCAACGTTTGCTCATACTATTTTTCTGTCTGTGTCTGTATTTCCTCTTGTCTAACCGCCATTACATGTTTGGGGGCTTCCTATGTTCTTTGGGGATCTGCTCCGGGGCAGATAGCTTTCCTCTTTCTATCTTTAGGTGTAGTTAACCTCTCAGGCTGTGACGAGGCGTCTAGGACCAACTTAGGAACGCTCCACGGCTGCCTTTAGTTGTGGTGGTTAGTCAGGGTACTGCAATCCAGTAGATTCCAACCTCTCTGGTGTATTGCCGTTTTTGCCTGCTCTCCTCAGCTACCAAATCATAACAGTATCACCGGCCAAACTGAAAATTATATGGTACTCAACAGAAGGGAAAAATAGTAAAAGGAAAAAGAAAAAAGGAAGTTGACAGAAATTTTTTTTTTTTTCTCTCTGTTTGTTGCATTTTTTCCCTCTTTTTCTCTGGGTGCTGAGGAGGATTTTTTTTTCTCTCAATGGAGTTTGCACAGTTGTCAGGCCGTGTGGATCAGCTTGCCACTGAAGTTCGGAGTATTGCTACCTATCTTGCAGGGTTACCGGTTGTGGAACCTAGGATCCCCATGCGAGATTTATTTTTGGGGGATCGAGCTAAATTTCTGAATTTCAAAAATAACTGTAAGTTGTTTTTTGCCTTAAAACCTAAGTCCTCAGGGAACGCAGGAAAGCAGGTTTAAATTGTCATCTCTCTCCTGCGCGGCGATCCTCAGGATTGGGCTTTTTCCCTGACACCTGGGGACCCTGTTTTGAGTAATGTTGATGCATTTTTTCTGGCTCTGGGGTTATTGTACGATGAACCTAATGTCACTGATCAAGCTGAAAAAACCTTGTTGGCATTAAATCAGGGGCTTGAGGATGCTGAGTTGTACTGTCAGAAATTCCGAAAGTGGGCAGTCCTGACCAAATGGAATGATGATGCTTTGGCAGCCCTTTTTCGGAAGGGTCTGTCAGAGAATGTAAAAGATGTTATGCTGGGTTTCCCTGCTCCCTCTGGTCTCAATGATTCTATGTCATTAGCGATTCAAATTGACAGACGTTTGCGTGAGCGTAGAGGTATGTGTGGAATAGTGTTGCCTTGTGAACCAGCTTCCGAACCCATGCAGTGTGATAGAGTGGCTTCTGGTGCACAGCGTCATGAGTTTCGAAAACGCAATGGGTTATGTTTCTACTGTGGTGATGCCTCTCATGCTATTTCAGTCTGCCCTAAGCGGGGAAGATGTTTTGCATGCTCAGTTGTCTTGGGTAGTTTTCAGACTAAATTTCTGTTGACTGTTACCCTGATTTGCTCCCTGTCCACATTTTCTGCTCAGGCTTTTGTTGATTCGGGAGCAGCTATTAACCTGATGGATTTTGATTTTGCTAAACGTTGTGGGTTTCCCTTGATACCCCTACGGAAGTCTATTCCCCTACTGGGGATTGATTCTACCCCTTTGGCTGAGAATAAACCCCAGTTCTCTACTCAGGTGATAATGAGGGTTGAACCTGATCATCAGGAGAGTTGCAAATTTTTGGTGCTGTATAATCTGCATGACATTATTGTACTAGGTTTCCCTTGGTTACAGTCTCATAATCCTGTTTTGGATTGGAAATATGTGTCTGTAACCAGTTGGGGCTGCCAATGTGTTAATGCCAACACTCCTGTTTTTTCTGCCTCTCCCCAAGCTCAGGATGTTCCTGACTTTTTGACTGATTTTTCTGATGTGTTTAGCAAAAGTAAATCTGCATCCTTGCCCCCCCATAGGAGCTATGACTGTGCTATTGAATTAGTGCCTGGTAGTAAATTCCCTAAAGGTTGCCTTTTTAACTTGTCTGTACCTGAACATGACGCTATGCGGTCTTATATCAAGGAGTCATTCGAGAAGGGTCATATCAGACCATCCTCTTCACCCTTGGGTGCCGGTTTTTTCTTTGTGGCCAAAAAGGATGGTTCATTAAGGCCGTGTATTGATTATTGTCTCTTGAACAATATCACTGTGAAATATCAATATCCGTTACCCTTGATTTCTGACCTGTTTTCCAGGGTGAAAAGTGCTACTTGGTTTACCAAGCTTGACCTCAGGGGGGCGTATAACCTTATTCGCATTAAGCAAGGGGATGAATGGAAGATGGCGTTTAATACCCCAGAGGGGCATTTTGAGTACCTAGTGATGCCCTTTGGGCTCACTAATGCTCCTTCCGTCTTCCAGTCCTTCATGAATGACATTTTCAGGGATTTTGTGGATACATTTCTGATTGTTTATTTGGATGATATCTTGATTTTTTCCAATGACTGGGACTCTCATGTGAAACATGTTCGGACTGTGTTCCACATTTTGAGAGAGAATGCTCTGTATGTGAAGGGATCAAAGTGTCTTTTTGGCGTACAGGGGATCTCATTTCTGGGATTCATTTTGTCCCCATCTATTATTGAAATGGATCCGGTCAAGGTTCAGGCCATCTGTGATTGGGTCCAACCTACTTCATTAAAGGCTCTTCAGAGATTCTTGGGTTTTGCCAATTTTTATCGTAAATTTATTGGTAATTTCTCTGTTATTGTTAAACCATTGACTGATTTGACCAAAAAGGGTTCTGATGTGGTGAATTGGCCTCCTGAGGCAGTCTCTGCGTTTCAGGAACTTAAGCAGAGATTCACTTCTGCTCCTGTTCTACGGCAGCCTGATGTTTCTCTGCCATTTCAGGTGGAGGTTGATGTCTCTGAAATTGGGGCAGGTGCCGTTTTGTCCCAAAGAGATCCAGAGACCTCTAAAAGTAACTCTTGTGCCTTTTTTTCTCGAAAATTTTCTCCAACTGAACGTAATTATGACGTGGGTAATCGGGAGTTATTGGCCATGAAATGGGCTTTTGAAGAGTGGAGACATTGGCTGGAGGGAGCCAAACATCAGGTGGTGGTTCTCACGGACCATAAGAATCTGGTTTATCTGGAATCAGCCAAGCGACTTAATCCTAGACAGGCCAGGTGGGCCTTGTTTTTCACACGTTTTAATTTTGTGGTTTCCTTTCTTCCTGGCACTAAGAATCTTAAGGCGGATGCCCTCTCGAGGAGTTTCCTTGCGGACTCTCCTGAGTTATCTGATCCTGCTGTTATTTTGAAAGAGGGTGTAGCTCTTTCCGCCATCTCGCCCAATTTGAGACTGGCTCTGGAAGGGTGTCAGGAGGATAAACCCGAGCGCTGCCCTATTGGGAAATTGTTTGTCCCAGACCGGTGGAAAAAGAGTGTGATGTCTGAGATTCATTGTGCCGCATTGGCCGGTCATCCCGGAATTTTTGGTACCAGAGACTTGGTTAGTCAGTCCTTTTGGTGGCCTACTTTGTCTCGTGACGTCAGGGAATTTGTGCAGTCCTTCGGGACTTGCTTTCGCTCCAAGCCTTGCTCTCGCTCTAGTGGTTTGTTGATGCCATTGCCTGTGCCCAAGAGACCATGGACCCATATCTCTATGGATTTCATTTCCGACCTCCCTGTTTCTCAGAGAATGACCGTTATCTGGGTGATTTGTGATAGGTTTTCCAAAATGATACATCTTGTGCCATTACCTAAGTTGACTTCCTCCTCCGAATTGGTGCCTTTGTTCCTTCAGCACGTAGTTCGGTTACACGGCATTCCTGAGAACATTGTGTCTGACAGAGGAGTCCAGTTTGTTTCCAGATTTTGGAGGACTTTTTGTTCTAAACTTGGTGTTCAATTGTCTTTCTCCTCGGCTTTGCATCCTCAGACCAATGGACAAACTGAGAGAACAAAACAGACATTGGAGACTTATCTGAGATGCTTTGTGTCTGCTGATCAAGATGACTGGGTCTCTTTTTTGCCTTTGGCTGAGTTTGCTCCTAATAATAGGGCTAGCTCTGCCACTTTGATGTCTCCATTTTTCTGCAATTTTGGGTTTCACCCTCGATTTTCTTCAGGACAGACGGAGGCTTATGTCTGTCCAGGTGTTGACTCTGTTGTGGAGCGTATGCAGCAGATTTGGGACCAGGTAGTGGAGAGGTTGTCCCTCTCTCAGGAGAGGGCCCAGCGGTTTGCCAACCTGCATAGGACTGATGGTCCTCGGTTTGAAGTGGGTGACTTGGTCTGGTTGTCCTCAAGAAATATCCCTATGAGAGTTGGATCTCCTAAGTTTAAGCCTAGGTTCATTGGACCTTATAAGATCATGGAGATTCTTAATCCTGTTTCCTTTCGTTTACTTCTTCCAGGGACATTTAAGATCCATAACGTGTTCCACAAGTCCTTATTGAAGAGGTTTGTCGAGCCAGTGGTTCCTATGGCTGCGCCTCCTGACCCTGTTTTGGTTGAGGGCAATCTGGAGTATGTGGTTGAGAAAATATTGGATTCTCGTTTTTCTAGACGGAAACTCCAGTATTTGGTTAAGTGGAGAGGTTATGGTCAGGAGGACAATTCTTGGGTGTTTGCTTCGGACATCCATGCTAGGAGACTGATCCGTGCGTATCACAGAGCTCATCCTGACCGACCTGGTTGCCCAAATGAGGGTTCGGTGACCCTCCTCAAGGGTGGGGTACTGTTGTGAATGTGTTAGAAATGAATTCTGAGCAGAAGCTCCCTCTGGTGGTTACAAACAGTACTGAACCATTCAATGAGGATTGGCAATCAGGAGTTACAGACTGGTCTTATATAAGGGAGGTTCCCTCCCATCATGGTTGCCGGTGATCAATTGTTCTTGTCTCAACTGTGGTTCCTGGTTCACTTGGAAGCTTGCTGGGTCTTGCCTCTTCTCCTGCTCTCAGATAAGATATTTTCTGTTTTTTGTTTTTGTGTTTACCATTTGCATATTTCTCTGCATTTCTGTGAGGTTAGCCAGGTTCCCCCCCCCCCGGGGGGGCTTGTGCTTTTCTCAGTTCTTCTGGAGCCACTGTTATTTGTTCATTTGCCTTTTCCAGTTTTTTCAGTGGCTGCGGCTTAGTTTTGTTACACCAGAGAACTAATTTAGGTGGTAGAGGTTGTGTGATCTCAGGTGTTTTTGCAATTAGTAGTGTTGGTATTTTTTAGGGTTTTTTGGATTGCAGTAAGTGTCCTTCCTATCCTTTTCTGTCTAGGAAGATTGGGCCCCAACGTTTGCTCATACTATTTTCTGTCTGTGTCTGTATTTCCTCTTGTCTAACCGCCATTACATGTTTGGGGGCTTCCTATGTTCTTTGGGGATCTGCTCCGGGGCAGATAGGTTTTCTCTTTCTATCTTTAAGTGTAGTTAACCTCTCAGGCTGTGACGAGGCGTCTAGGACCAACTTAGGAACGCTCCACGGCTGCCTTTAGTTGTGGTGGTTAGTCAGGGTAATGCAATCCAGTAGATTCCAACCTCTCTGGTGTATTGCCTTTTTGCCTGCTCTCCTCAGCTACCAAATCATAACAGTACCCCCTGTGATTGAAGGCTCCAGTTAAACAGGTGCTGGAAGACAGTACACAGTTGGTTTGCACATGCTCTGATGACACGTGGGCTGAGGCCATCAGGCCCAGCTGCTTTGCCAATAACAAGTCTGCTAAACTGTCTTCTCACGTCGCTTTGGGAGACAGTGAAAGCAGGCAGCTTATCCCCCAATGTCAATGCTGCAGATCTTTTCCCGGATCCATCCCCATTTCTGATGACACTGTGCTTGTGTTGGTGAATCTGTTGAAAAACTCATTCATTTCATTAGCCCAGGGCAGATCCACTTCCCCATGCTCCGACTTTGCCTTAAACCCAGTTAGCTGTTTCATGCTGAAGTGTTTACCCATGATGAAAATGGAGAGATGCCTAAGAGCCAGGATGCCTAGGATAATATCACTATGACGGTCCCTGGGAGTCCTTCATGACTTTTGTATTTACAATGTGCATGTATATCAGTGGAACATTATATTACATTTTGTGATTAGGATCTGATTGCAATTACATTAAGCTGACTGCATGCGCTGATATCTTTTTTGACTCATACATGCCCTTACTTTATTCTCATTAAGATATGGATTATGTATTTGTATGCCTTGGACCCATTTCTCTAGGGTCATGTATCCTGTGTTTGTGCTTCTTTAAGCTAATTTTTGTGTACTATTTGAGTATTTAATAAAGACTTTTTTGATACTTTTTTACATTATGTATTGAACTCCATTTTGTTTACTTTTTCTAGTATGTGCGAATATACATGCATTATCCTTTCATCTATATGGGGAAATATAGGCACTTGTTCAGGTTGATCTTTTCTAAATTACCTGGCACCCATGTCATTTCTGTGAGTTTGGCTATATGAGCTATTTTCAATGTACTGTATAAGTAATGTAAAGTGTAAAGTGTAGAGAAAAGTGAGAACTAAAATGCTCAGATGCTCGTTACTCGATCTGAGCAATTCCTAATGCTTGGATGCTCGTTTCAAGTAAAGAGTATAATGGGAGTGAATGGAAAATCCGAGAATTTTTCCGGCAACATCATAGAAGACCCCTGGAAGCATCGCTGAGTCCCAGATCACTGCTTAGAACAATGGTGTCACACTTTTACTCCACTTTAAGGACTGACAATAAAACATTCAAAGTCAGCGAGAAATTGGAGATTACAGGAAAAAAAATGTTACGAAACCTTCTTTCCTGTATAATTAATTGTATATAAGCAAATTTTAAAAGAATTAAAAAAATAAGTAAGCTAAAATTGAAATTTTTATTGAATCATTGGAAATTTCAGTGTAATTTATGAATTAAGCAAGAACTGCCAAAAATGTGATGGAAGAGGGACTCGGATAGAACCTGTATATGACGTAAAGGAGTGTTTCATACACATTTTGTTCAAATTGTCATTTAGTAGTACTCCTAGAGTCTTAAAGGCTATGCACTAAGTGCAAAACCTGCCAAAAATTACAAGCAGGGTCATCCTTACAAATAAATATTGTGAGAAAACTGTAGTTGTGGTACTCCTACATTCATAAAAGCTCTGCACACAGTGCAAAGCCTGCCAAAAATTACAAGCAGGGTCATCTGTACACTCTTGAAGACACCAACTGTAGTGCTGTATTCAAATATTAAGAAAGTGTAGTAGTGGTACTCCTACACTCATAATGGCTCTGCACACAGTGACAACCTAAAAAAAAAATTATAAGGTGGATCATACACCCATGAAGGCACCAATTGGAGTGCCTTATAAAAATCTATGCAAGTGTAGTTGTCTCACTTCCACACTCATAAATGCTTTGCACAGTGCAAAGCCAGGAAAATTTATAAGGAGGGTCATCCAGTCATCCATAAGCTCTTGAAGGTAACAACTGGCAGGCCTCATTAAAATATTTTGAATCTATAGTTGATGTGCTCCTACGCTCATAAAGGCTTTGCACAAACTGCAAAGCCAGGAAACAATGATAAGTAGGGTAATACAGTCATCTATATACAATTGTAGGCAACAACTGGATAACCTCATTAAAATATTTTGAAAATGTAGATGATGTACTCCTACACTCATAAAGAATTATAAGGAGCATCATCCATAGGCAACAACGGCAACAACGGGAGGGCCTCATTAAAATATTTTGATAGTGTAGTTGATATACTCCTACACTCAAAAAAGCTTTGCACAAAGTGAAAGGCAGGAAAAAATTGTAAGGAGGGTAATACAGTCATCCATAGACCCTTGAAGCAATAACTGGCATGACTTATTAAAATATTTTGAAAGTGTAGATGATGTACTCCTACACTCATAAAGGTTTTGCACAAAGTGCAAAACCAGGAAAAAACTATAAGGAGCGTCATCCATAGGCAACAATGGGAGGGCCTCATTAAGATATTTTGAAAGTGTAGATGATATACTCCTACACTCATAAAGGCTTTATACATAGTGCAAAGCCAGGAAAAAATTATAAGTACGATCATCCAGTCATCCATACACCATTGAAGGCAACAACTAGTAGGCCTCTTTAAAATATTGAAGATTAAAAATACTGTATGTGCTGCTGTCATCTGGTGGTGTGGAAAAGTCAGGGCTAATCCAGGCTTTGTTCATTGTTATCAGAGTGCACCTGTCAGCAGGGCCGGCTCCAGGTTTTTATGGGCCCCGGGCGAAAGAGCCTCAGTGGGCCCCTTTAACATAGACCATGATTCATGATGCACAGATACAGCATAGAAATATAGGTACAGTACAATGCTAAATACTTCACTTCTTCCATTACATGAGTGATATCTATTGTAAATTGTACAATAGCTCAAAAACCGCCAAATCCTCACAGCGCACAGTACAGACTGGACAGTACAGTCCTCCATACAATATTATGGGCACCACATAGTCTCCCCCTCATCACCCATATAATACCCCATGCAGGATGTCACCCCCCATCCCCCATATAATGCTCCATACAGAATACTGGACCCGAAATAATGCTCCATACAGAATACTGGACAAAATATAATGCTCCATACAGGATACTGGTCCCCATATAATGCTCCATGCAGGATACTGGTCCCCACATAATGCTCCATACAAAATATGGAGCTCTCCTCTGCGCTGTACTGCGTTCTGCACTGTTACGGCTCAGGAAAGGGCGCTGTGGAAAGACTCCCCATTATCATCATGATTGTCTCCCCATCATCATGATTGCCTCCCCATCATCATCATCGGCTCCCACTCATAATCATTGCCTCCCCCTCATCATCATTGCCTCCCCATCATCATCAATGCCTGCCCATCATCATCATCGCCTCCACATCATCATCATTGTCTCCTCATAATCATCATTGGCTCCCCATCATCATCATGGCCTCCCCATCATCATCAATATCTGCCCATCATCATCATTGCCTCCCCATTATCATCAATGCCTGCCCATCATCATCATGGCCTCCCCATTATCATCAATGCCTGCCCATCATCATCATGGCCTCCCCATTATCATCAATGCCTGCCCATCATCATCATGGCCTCCCCAATATCATCAATGCCTGCCCATCATCATCATGGCCTCCCCATCATCATCATGGCCTCCCCATTATCATCAATGCCTGCCCATCATCATCATCGCTTCCCCATCATCATCAATGCCTGCCCATTATCATCAATGCCTGCCCATCATCATCATCGCTTTCCCATCATCATCAATGCCTGCCCATTATCATCAATGCCTGCCCATCATCATCATCTCCTCCCCATCATCATCAATGCCTGCCTATTATCATCAATGCCTGCCCATCATCACACACAGACAGCACCACAGCACACAAGCACTCTCTCACATACATACATACATACACCACACACACACACACACACACACACACACACAAAGCACTGCACTACATACACACACACTGATACACACAGACACACACACAAAACACACACAGACACATACACATCACATCTCACCTGTCCGGTATCCGCGTGCTCTCTGCCACAGCCGGCCGCTGAATGATGACGTCATTCAGCGGCGCTGCTGTGAGAGTAAGCGCCGGCGCCCCCTGGAGCCCGGGGGAGAGGTAAGTATTGTGCCAACTGCTGCCGGGGCCCTGAGCAAGCGGGGGGGCCGAGTGGCGGCGCTGACACCGCTAACCGGCGCCGGGGTGCCCGACGGCAAGTGGGCCCCCCGCCTGCTCAGGGCCCCGGCACTTGCCCGGGTGTGCCGGGTGCTGACGCCGGCCCTGCCTGTCAGCATTTTCTGTTGGCAGGTGAAAGTGCCTATCTGTTACGATCACACTGCTGGCACTAAAACCCCTCTCAGACAAGACACTAGTGGCAGGACAGCACAACACCTCCAAGGGATAGATGGACAGCTCATGCCATGTGTCCAGCTTTGAGACCCAATAGCTGAAAGTCGCAGTGGAATTAGGGAGTAAGCTGGTTTTGCTTGACTATCTTAAAAAACTTTTCCCTACTTGTCAAAAATACTTGGTTATCAGGGCCTGGAAGCTGGGAAGATATAATGACATTAAAATAAATCCCAACATTTTTTATAAATACATCAATGTGGAAAAAAAAACGGATGGTATCGGGCCCTTAAAAGACGATAATCACAAAATTATTATAGAGGGCAAAGAAAAGGCTGAGATATTAAACAGGCACTTTTCATCCATGTTCACCAATGACCTGTCTGTCCATTGATTTTTCAATAAGGCAAAAGTCAAAGTTCACCACCTGATATAATTAGTTTAACACAAAAAGCTGTATGCCTGCGTCTGAGAACATTGACAAATCCCCCGACCCAGATGGCATTCCTCCTCGGATACTGAGGGAATTGAGCTCAGTAATTGACAGACCGCTGTATCTCATATTCTCAGACTCTCTTGTAACAGGGTGGTGCCACAGGATTGGAGGATGGCTGATGTCGTGTCTAACCAACTTGTTGGGTTTCTGTGAGGAGGTAAGTATAAATCTGGATGTTGGTAATGCAATTGATGTGATTTATCTGGACTTTGCAAAGGCATTTGATACTGTATCACATAACAGCCTTATACTGAAGTTATAGAAGCAAGGACTGGGGGAAACTATATGCAGATGGGTAAGAAATTGGCTATATGACAGGAAACAAAGAGTTGTCATAAATCGTACATTCTCTAAATGGGATATAGTCAGCAGTTGGGTACTGCAGAGATCTGTGCTAGAATTGATTATTTTTATCCTCTTTATTAATGATATAGTGGATGGGATTGAGAGTAAAGTGTCAGACTTTGCTGATGACCAAACTATGTAGGATATTAAAATTTGACCTTGACATTGCAATATTGCAAATCCATATGGATAAGATGTCTGAATGGGCAAACACTTGGCAAATGATATTTAATGTAGATAAATGTAGAGTAATGCACCTAGGATGTAATCCTATTGCTGCCTATACATTGAATGAGAGTATACTCGGGACTACAGAACAGGAGAAGTACTTAGGCTTTCTGGTTATAAGTAAGCTGAGCAGCAGTACTCAATGTCAAGCAGCAGCCGCAAAAGCAACCGAGATTTTATGATGTATAAAAAGAGAGAAAAAATTCCGCAATCCCAACGTACTGTTACCCCTTTACTGTTGCCACATCTAGAATATGGTTTCCAGTTTTGAGCTCCACATTTTAAAAAGGATATTCAGAAGTTAAAGTCAGTTCAAAGTCAGGCAACTAGTTATTACAAGGGATGGAAGGCCTCTCATATGATGAGAGGTTGGAAAAGTTGGGCTTGTTTAGCTTAGAAAGAAAGACGCCTCAGAGGAGATCACATTTACATGTATAAATATATGTGTGGCAGTAGCGTAGCTGCCGGGGGGCAAGCTCTGAGGGGGCCCACCCGGAGCTATGCTATTGTAACACACCAATAAAGTTACATTCTGTGGCAGAGCAGGGAGAATCGATCTCCCTGCACTGCCACCCGGCCGCTCTGGGGCCCCTGAGCAGGCCCTCACGCCCGTCATAGCAAGTTCAGCTGTATCGACATCCAGCTGATACAGCTGCCCGCATTGAGGAGAGAAAGAGCGATACGCTCCTTCTCCCGTCATCCCCCTGTCAGCGTCTGATGTAGACACTGACAGCGGGCACGATGACGTCACTACCCGGCGCCCGCTGTCAGGAGATGAGCGGGAGCAGCGCAGGAGCCAGGAGGAAGAGAGGTAGGTGAGTATTGGATTTATTTTTTTTTTAATGCAGGTGCAACATATTATTATAGAGGTCTGAGGAGGATGCATTATATTAGCGTCTGCCTGAGGGGCTGCATAATATTAACGTCTGCCTATGAGGGCCTGCATTATATTATCGTCTGCCTGGGGGCTGCATTATATTACAGTCTGCCTATGGGGGGGCTGCATTATATTAGCGTCTGCCTATGGGTGGCTGCCTTATATTAGCGTCTGCCTGAGGGGCTGCATTATATTAGCATTTGCCTATGGTGGCAGCATTATATTAGCATCTGCCTGGGGGGCTGCAACATATTAGAATCTACAACCAAACCAAAAAAGATAATGAGTCAAGTATCTGCCCCTGAAAAATTACTGGGGCCTAATCCTGACGAAGCCGAGTGCGGTGAAACGCGCGTCGGGGCTGTCTTACACTTCCCTCCCTGCCGGTATTATATGCTCCCTGATCAATATGGCACAAGGTAATGGCTAAATATATGTGTTGCATTATGCTTTATGGTTACGGTTTGCTCCGGCACTGCATTTAGCTGTGATCTCATTATGGAAACTTCCAATGCTGGGGCAACATATAGCCATATACGATCTGTTGTTTGAGCCTACACATATGATCGATTGTTTATGCCTGCACACTATTCAGTGTCGTATACTGCAGGTCATTGCCTGCATACAGTCCAGCGATTTTCTGTTTGCAGTGTCACATATTGGTGCTGTCGCTATAATAGATATAGACACAATATTGGCTCAACATTACCAACATATGCACACTTATATTTGACAAAGTGACTTCATTGTATTCAAATACTGTACGGTCAATAATTTTTGCCTGCATTTAGCTTGATGAATTCAGTCTTTAGTGACATTTATCGGTGATTTCACCATAATATAAACATACTGTAGACATAACATCAGCAAGGCATATACTGTTGATGTACATATGCCTATATGTAACTGAGGTCATCTTTGTTCACTAATAAGTGATCATTTTGCAACATATTTCATTGGGGTAATTGTATGATATTATACTATTTGATCTAGCACCATTTTTGCATAATTGCCGGTGCGGAGGGTATAGTTTTGTGTTTTCTTTCTCATTCCTGTCTATTTGTTATCTTTTTGACAGTTGATTAGCTGTGTTTTAACATCTTGTTCTCACTTTAATTTTGTCCATAAGTCTCACTAATTGTATATTTATACTGCTTTAATAAAATTGATATAAATTTTTTTGTTTAAAATACCTCTCATTTGTGATATTTTATCCATACATTTTTCTTTAATTAGGCCCCAGTAATTTTTCAGGGGCAGATACTTGACTCATTATCTTTTTTGGTTTGGTTGTATAGTCGGCTAGAGGTATGTCCCGATTAGCCACGGTGACAATGTTTTAGGTTTAAACATATTAGAATCTGCCTGGGGGGCTTCATTATATTAGCGTCTGCCTGGTGGGCTGCATTATATTAGCTTCTGCTTGGGGGGCTGCTTTATATTAGCGTCTGCCTGGGTGGGCTGCATTATATTAGCATCTGCCTGGTGGGTCTGCCTATGGGGGGATGCCTTATATTAGCGTCTGCATATGGGGTCTGCATTATATTAGCATCTGACTGGGGGGCTCCATTATATGAGCGTCTGCCTAGGGGGCTGCATTATATTAGAGTCTGCCTATGGGGGGCTGCATTATATTAGCGTCTGCCTGAGGGGCTGCATTATATTAGCGTCTGCCCATGGGGGGCTGCTTTATATTAGCATCTGCCTATGGGGGGCTGCATTATATTAGCGTCTTCCTGGGGGGCTGCATTATATTAGTGTCTGCCTGGGGCTACATTACATTAGCGTCTGCCTATGGGGGGGCTGCATTATATTAGAGTCTGCCTGGGGGGCTGCATTATATTAGTTTGCCTATGGGGGGCTGCCTTATATTAGAGTCTGCCTGGGGGTGCATTATATTAGAGTCTGCCTAAGGGGTACATTATATTAGAGTCTCCCTGTGGAGGGCTGCCCTATATTAGAGTCTGCCTGTGGGGGCTGCCTTATGTTAGAGTCTGCCTATTGGGGGCACGGGACATTATTAAATGTAAAGTGAGCACTAATTGTTATAGGGGAACTCAGGTTACTGTGACTGTGAAAGGGGCACACAGGGCAATATTACATTCTAGGGGACAAAATGTGGGCACTGTTTTCTAGGGCTCTTGCACCCGGCATTACTATATTATAGAGGGGTGTTTTAGAATTTAAAGGGCACAGAGAACCACCCAGCAGGTGCAGTAATAAGGACACATAAGGCAGCAGTGGCTCAGTATTGGGGTATCAGCAGGATAAGGAGTTTGTGCAGGTTGTGGATAGATGGTGGCAGTGCTGAAAATATGAGACGTGAAATGTGTCTGTCTTGTAGTCTCTGCAGCCGAGTCCTGGCTAGAGATGTTGTCATGTTGGTCTGGGCCAGATGGAAAAGACGGGAAAAGTGAACGATTCCATCAGAAAGAACGTCAGCTGTAAGTCACCATATCTAACTGTGCAGTAATCACTTATATACTTTGTAGGACTGGTATTTACCAATGACCATATGGCGGTAATATCCATGTTGGTCTTTATATATAGATTATTTTCAGTAACAGCGCAGCCATCTCCTACATCCACTATTAGGGTGTGTCACTGAGTTGTAATCAATGTTACCTGGTTAGAGGCCCACGCAGAAGTTTTGCCCCCCCCAGAACCAAAACCCTAGCTATGCCTCTGATGTGTGGTCAGTACAAATGACTTGCACATGACTTATTTCTTACAAAGACATAGTAAGGACCAGTGGGAGCTCATTACAGGTGGAAGAAACTCAATTCCGGCAGCTAAATAGGAACGGGTTCTTTACGGTTAAAGCAGTCAGACTGTGGATTTCTCTACCACAAGAGGTAGTAATGCCAGACACTATAACAGCTTTTAAAAAAGGGCTGGATGATTTCACATAACATTGTGGGTTATAGTTAAATTAGTGACAAAATGTACAATTCGTGGAGAAAAATTTAACTTGATGGACTTAGGTCTTTTTTCAACCTATGTAGCTATGTGAGGGACACGGGAAAGGCAGAGGTACATAAAGTTGGCCATATGTGCTAAGCTACCTACAGTCAACACTTCCCTATCTCCACCATGATGACTACTCTCCATCTCCCCTTCCTCCTTTATCTCTACCTCCTTATTCCCTTCCTCAGTCCATCCACATAGGAGAGACAGGACAAAGCTAGTGTGGGTACTAGACTCTGTTGTGCTATCAACTACCTCTTGTTCCTTCTCCTCAGCCTCCACCTCCTCATTGGTACCCAATCTGCGTTGAGCAGATGAGATGAGGCTTGGCTGAGTAGTACCTCCCTGTCTCATGTCTTCCTCCATCTCCACATGGTCCACATGCAAAGATTCAGCTTTACAGAAGCGAGATTGTTGTGATGATTATGGTGTCATCACTGCTCACCATCTTTGTGGAGTGCTCAAAGTTTTGGAGAGCAGCACAAGTGGCAGACATCCATGCACACTCTTCAGTTGTTATGTGCGGAGGCTGACCAGAATACCGATGGGCGTGATGGAGCTGGTAGTACACAACTGACCTCTGCTGCTCACAAAGCATTGCCAGCATGTGTAGTGGGGAGTTCCAGTGCGTGGTCACATCGCACACCAGTCGGTGCGCTGGCACTTGCATGTGCTGCTGCAGCACTGCCAGAGCAGCGGCAGCTGTAGCCAGAAATGGATGCTGACATGGCATACCCTGACCGGAAGCTCTGGCAAATCTAAGTAGGTTTTCAGAAATTACTGAACCTCCAAGTTTATCACATGAGTTAAGCCTGGTACCTGTGTGAGTTTGCCAAGCTTCACAGCCACCACCAGGTTGTGGCTATTATCACACACAACCATGACTGGTTTAGTGGGTAGAGCCACAGACCTATCTGATTTGTTATTCCTTTCAATAACTGCCGTGCGGTTTATCTCATAGACAAATTAGCTTAAGCAGAGTCTGTTGCCGCTTTGCTGAGGCAGTGCTGTAGAGCTTCAAGCTTCCAGCTGATTTGGACGGCATGCTCTGAGATAACATAGGTAACTTTTATTTTGCGGTTGAGGAAAGTCAAAAATGGGTGTAGCTAGAAAATTGGTTTGGTATTGAAATGGGCAAGTCTTTTTAAATGAGCGTGGTTTCCAAACACAAACAGGGAACCTGTTGTTAAAAAATTTAATCCCACCCCTGGTCATGCCTCAATTGAAGCTGCAAATGGAGGTCCCCTGACTAATGACATTTCAAGCACATCTTGTGAATAGCACATAAATGCTTCCAATAGGAAATGTTGGCACACAAGTAAAACCGTCATATAAAAAACATAGCAGTCGCTTATTGTACCTGAGATTAGTGATATTTCGAATTACAAATTTTCAGTAAACCAGAATGATTTAGATTACTATAAAAAAGAATTATATATTTCACTCTTATGTGGTACATTACTATCAGGTTATTGAAAATGATTCAAACCAACCACAAGCACTCGGTGCACCCTTGATGTGGCTGAGCTGTGCAGTGCAAACTCCATCTATATCCCCATTCCTATTGCTCCTATAAATCCAGATGTGTCAATCAAGAAAGAGGGCAAGGATAGATGCTAAACAAATATGTGGGAAAGGTGCACTGAACTATGTGGCCACGCCAAGTGTGCATCAAAGACCTGTGCTTGGTTACAACAGTCACTTTTTGGCTTTTCCTTAAAGAGAAAATCTAAAATAAAACTAAAGGGAGCAAATACCCTGCAGTAAATAAAAAATAGCAATAGTGCATAAAAATAATATAGGGTACTTGGTTAACATAATTTTGATCAAAAAAGTCAAAGCCATCCTACCATCTCACAGAGCCCCTATTCGGATGATCCTAACCTCTAATATTAAAACCTTACCATATGTCAAATGATGTAAATATGAATAAGGGCCGAGCAGGACCAATACCCTGACCAATGGACACCCAGCAATGGGGTGCTATATAAATGTAATGTCCAGCTCAAAGAAAAGTGAGGTCATGCCGATTTTTGCACAGTGTGCAAAAACTTGAAACAAACACCTAAAGAAATGAACTGCAATACAAGTTGGTATGCATGCAACATGTAGGCATACGTTCACACTGGCCACTAAACAAACAAAATCTAAGATAAAAATAAGGTGAGAAAAAACCCTGCAGTAAATAAATAAATAGCAATAGTACATGAAAATAATCTAGGATACTTGGTTAACATAATTATTCAAATCAATAGGGGACCGATGTGCAGTACGCGGCCGCAACCACTATTAGTAGACAGAGCAGTTCCGTATCGGCTGGTGAAGTGTCCCAACGCAGTCTGACACTATCAGTTGGTGTCAGTTTGGCATAAATACACATGGCCACCTTTAAGGGTATGCCACACTAAACGAGATTGCAAACGAGATCGCAAACGAGATCACTAAAACGTCACTATTTTGCGATCTCGTTAGCGACCTCGTTGTGTGTGGCATGTAGCAATGATGTGGCCCCTGCTGTGATGTCGCTGATCGTTCACTAGAGTTCTGGACTGTTTTTTGATCGTTGGCGTCCCACTGGTGAGCCTGAATCGCTGTGTTTGGTACCTTTTGCGAACGACGAGCGACCTCGTTTGTGACGCATATGGCTGTTTTGCGTCACGGAGTGGATCGCAATATCTGTAAGTTCTCTTTTGCATCACAGAGAGGATCGCAGAAGTTGCAAAGCAGGTTAGCAGGACGCAGAGAGCAGGAGCGATGCTGGAAATTCCTATGAATCAGAAGTGCTCAGTACATGCTAATGACGTCCTAACGACCGCCAAAGTCGTTAAAGAGATCGCTGACCGCTGATAAGTCGTTTTTGAGATCTCCTGTTTGGCAGCTACTAGCGACCTAAAAGAGATCACAAAAACGATCTCGTTAGCTTGCGTCGTTATTGAGATCGCTAACGAGATCGCTAAGTGTGGCAGTACCTTTAGACATATAGAATGTAAAATATATTGGGGCTTATGTTCAACTATTGCAAATAAAAAAGTAAAATGTGGTAAATGAAGAAACTGAAACAAGCTTTAGGCTGTTGTCGTAGTCAGGGCCACTCTTTCATTTTAGCACTCATTTTTAAGGATAATTCCCCATTATCTACCAATCTGATCCAAAAAAATATTTTGTGTCTATTGTCAAAATCTGAAACTTTATTTCTGAATGTTTAAATTAAGTTCACATCTTACCTAATGGCTGTTCAAGGTCTCGTCTAACCTTAGGGTAGTAATAGAAACCTCTGTCACCACACACCAAGAACAAGGCTTCTACAAGGTGAGGCCCACATAGGTGCTGGTTGGCTAAGGCTTGGGTGGTGGGTGTAAATAGGATGAGAAGAACTGCCAACGGGAGACATTGTATCCACAGAGCCATGATGAAAGAAATGGAGGGCGGGTCTGTGCACAGAAGAAGTAAAGGAATTATGAACCGCAATAAAATGAGAGAAATATGCTGAAATAGTACATAATTTAAAGGGGACCTGTCATCCGGATTCTGCACAGTAACCTACACACAGTGTCAGGTCGGCGCCATTATACTGATTAAAATGATACCTTGATTGATGAAATCTGTCCTGTGGTTGTTGTTTAATCTTAATTTTCTGTTTTGAGTTAATGATATGCTCGTGCTCCAGGGCGGATGGTGGGGGGGTCTTCATGTGGTCCTCTGATTAGGTATTCATCAGTGTGGCTTCTGACAGGTCATTGATCCCTCAGTGACCTGCCCCATAGTTTACATAATGAATATTATATATATACATCTTGAAGAAAAAAATAATCCCCTTCTGCAGGTAGGCACCAGCGATGGCGTCTGTTCTGCAGCATGATCGCACACATAATGTGTATGTAATCCTTTTCTTTCATGTTATCCATAAATTTCTAAAAAAAAAAAAAAAAAAATCAGTTTGAAAATGGAGCTGGCCGCGCCTGCACAGTAGCAGCTATCGACGATTCGATAGCTCCTACTGCTCAGGCGCCGGCAGCGCCATCTTGCTAGAGAAAAAAAATTGTCTCCACTAAGTTGGCGCCGCTGGCACCTGCGCAGTAACAGCTATAGACGATCCGATAGATACTACTGCGCCGGCGGCGCCATCTTGGGGAAGTACATTTTCTTTTCTGTAGCAGGATGGCGCCGCTGGCACCAGCACAGTAGCAGCTATTGGATTAACGACAGCTGCTACTGTGCAGGCGTGGCCGACACCATTTTCAAACTGATTTATTTTTTAGGAATTTATGGAGCACATGAAAGAAAAGGATTACATGTTCATCATATATGCAATCATGCTGCAGCGCAGACGCCACCGCTGGCAAAAGGGGATTTTTTTTTCAAGACATATGTATATATATGATATTCATCATGTAAACTAGGGGAGAGGTCACTGAGGGATCAATGACCTGTCAGAATCAATACTGATGAATACTTAATCAGAGCATCATGTCAAGACCCCCCACAAGCTGCCCTGGAGCATGAGCATATCATTATCGCCAAACTGAAAATAAAGATTAAACAACAACCACAAGACGGATTTTATCAACTAAGGTATCACTTTAATCAATATAACACGCTGACCTGACACTGTCTGTAGGTTACTGTGCACAATCCACCTGACAGGTTCCCTTTATTGAGTGTATAAAATAAACAACTGAAATATTCTTTCTTCCTTTATATACAGGAAAAATATACAGGGTGGGCCATTTATATGGATTCATCTAAATAAAATGGCAATGGTTGGTGATATCAACTTTCTGTTTGTGGCACATTAGTATATGGGAGGTGGAAAACTTTTGAAGATGGGTGGTGACCATGGCGGCTATTTTAAAGTCGGCCATTTTGGATCCAACTTTATTTTTTTCAATGGGAAGAGGGTCATGTGACACATCAAACTTATTGAGAATTTCACAAGAAAAACAATGGTGTGCTTGGTTTTAATGTAACTTTATTCTTTCATGAGTTATTTACAAGTTTATGACCACTTATAAAATGTGTTCAAAGTGCTGCCCATTGTGTTGGATTGTCAATGCAAACTTCTTCTCCCACTCTTAACACACCGATAGCAACACCGCAGACATGCTAGCACAGGCTTCCAGTATCCGTTGTTTCAGATGCTTCACACCTCTTATCTTCACAGCATAGACACATTATGGGTGTCAGGTCCGAGCATTCCTACGTGAACAGTTTCTTGGAAAGTGGATTGGTCATCATAGGCTAGTTGAATGGCCACTAAGGTCTCCCGACCTGATCCCATTAGACTTTTATCTTTGGGGTCATCTGAAGGCACTTGTCTGTGCTATGAAGATACGAGATGTGCAGCATCTGAAACAACGGATACTGGAAGCCTGTGCTAGCATTTCTTCTGCGGTGTTGCTATCAGTGTGTCAAGAGTGGGAGTAGAGGGTTGAATTGACAATCCAACACAATGGGCAGCACTTTGAACACATTTCATAAGTGGTCATAAACTTGTAAAAAACTCATGAAAGAATAAAGTTCCTTTAAACCAAACACACCATTGTTTTTCTTGTGAAATTCTCAATAAGTTTGATTTGTCACATGACCCTCTTCCCATTGAAAAAATAAAGTTGGATCCAAAATGGCCGACTTTAAAATGCCGCCATGGTCACCACCCATCTTGAAAAGTTTTCCCCCTTCTATATACTATTGTGCCACAAACAGAAAGTTGATATCCCCAACCATTCCCATTTTATTTAGGTGTATCCATATTAATTGCCCACCCTGTATATATATTTGTACTGTTTTAACCAGTAGAAAGAAAAATATAAACATTTGAGAGTCCTGAGTGGTTGATACCTTTTAATAGCTAACTGAATAGATGGTAACAAACTACAAGCTTTCAAGACTACTCAGGTCTCTTAATCAGGCATAGAATAACTCACAATACTTATTCCTGTGCCCTGTTTCATATAAATAAATTTTGTGTTATTCTATGCCTAAGGTCGGGATCATACTTGCGAGAAACTCGCACGAGTCTCGCACCTCAATAACTGGCACTGTCGCCGGCACTCGGACTGGAGCGTTCAGCTGCATAGAAATACATGCAGCTGCACATTCCGGTCCCAAGTGCCGGCAGCAGTGCCGAGTATTGAGGTGCGAGACTCGTGCGAGTTTCTCGCAAGTGTGACCCTGGCCTTATGAAGAGACCTGAGTAGTCTCGAAATCTTGCAATTTGTTACCATATTTTCAGTTAGTCATTAAAAGATATTAAACACTGAAGACTCTCAAATATAAATATTGTTCATGCTTTATGTAGTGATTTAACATTGACTTTAATCTTTACACAGACATAAATGGTACAAATCTATTGTTAAGCGGTGGTTATAGCTATGACATTGGTGTACATGTACTTTTAAATGCCATTTGTCAGTAGGATCAACCCTCCTAAGCCATGTGTACATGGGCATGCAGTCATAGGAAGCTGAACAAAATGATACCTTGATTTCTCTGATGTGATGTTTTATTCCAAAAAATCCACGATTTTCTTAACATGTAAATGAGCTGTTGAGATCTATGGGCTGGACATAGATTTCCCTGAGAATCTGCTCCAGAGCCCATGAGCTTATTTTCAATAAAAGGAGGTATTACCAGTGAGAAATATGCAGATCAGGAGAGCAGACTGTCAGTCATTACATGGCTCATAGTGCTAACACTCCCCTTTATCTAATATAAGCTCTGGAAGCAGATTCTCTGGGAGATCTACTGTATGTCCGGCCCATAGATCTTAACCACTCATTTGCATATTAAGAAAATGTGGATTTCTCTGGAATAAGACATCGGACTGCATATATCAAGGTATCATTTTATTCAACTTTCTATGATCTGCGTGCCCATAGGAGGGATGATCCTACTGATAGAGTCCTTCTACTTCTCTGCCTTAATATATATATATATATATATATATATATAATAATATATATATATATATATATATATATATACTGGTGTGGAGATTTGGTAGAAATTAATACACATAAAGGAACCAAACAAACTACTACATAATGTAAGATTCTTAAACTTTTTTCCACTCTACATGCAGCTTCAAACTTCTAAGCTAACTTCTTGTTAAGTAGCCATCCAAACCCCAACCACAATGACATGACACTTACCTGGACGAGTGTTAGAGAAGGACCTTAAGGAGGGATGGCAGGTGTAAGTGTGATCTTTCTGCTCCTGCAAACCCATTTTATACATCACAGAGCACTTAGCTAAGCATCCTGCCAAATTCTGCCAGCTCATTAGCTGCTCCTCCCAATGAGGTGAACAGTTACCTATTAAATTTGCAAGTTCTCTGGAAATAAGGATCATTGATTTCATTTCTTAGCATCAACACTTATTCCAATTACATGACCATCTGCCACATTAATTCTGCAAAAAGGAATACGCAAGGAAATAGAGCAAAGTTATCTGTAGACATGACAATTTTAAAAACAAAATGGATGTCAGTAAATATACAGTATATACAGTATATATACACACGTGGTCAAAATCGTTGGTACCCCTCTTTTAATGACAGAAAAACCCACACTGGTCACAGAAATAACTTGAATCTGACAAAAGTATTAATAAATTAAAAATCTATGAACAAATGAAAGTCAGACATGTCTTTTCAATGATGCTTTCACAGAATTTAAAAAAAAAATAAAACTTATGAAATAGGCCTGGACAGAAATGATGGTACCCCTGAAAATAATGTGACAAAAGGGACATGTTAAATCAAGGTGTGTCCACTAATTAGCACCAGTCTACAATCTTGGAATCAGTGAGTGGGCCTGCATATAGGGCTCCAGATACTCACTCTGCTGTTTGGTGACATGGTGTGTATCACACTCAACATGGACCAGGCGAAGCGAAGGAAAGACTTGTCTCAGGAGATTAGAAAGAAAATTATAGACAAACATGTTAAAGGTAAAAGTTATAAGATCATCTCCAAGCAGCTTGATGTTCCTGTGACTGCAATTGCACATATTATTCAGAAATTTAAGCTCCATGGGACTGTAGCCAACCTCCATGGACGTGGCCGCAGGAGGAAAATTGATGACAAATCAAAGAGGCGGATAATACGAATGGTATCAAAAGAGCCCAAAAAAGCTTCCAAACATATTACAGGTGAACTTCAAGCTCAAGGAACATCAGTGTCAGATCGCACCATCTGTCGTTGTATGAGCCAAAGTGGACTTCATGGGATACGACCAAGGAGTACACCATTGTTGAAAAAAATCATTAAAAAGCCGGATTGGAATTTGCCAAACTACATGTTGACAAGCCACAAAGCTTCTGGAAGAATGTCCTATGGTCAGATGAGACAAAAATTGAACTTTTTGGCAAGGCACATCAGCTCTATGTTCACAGATGGAAAAATTAAGCATGTCAAGAAAAGAACACAGTCCCTACTGTGAAACATGCAGGAGGCGCTGTTATGTTCTGGGGCTGCTTTGCTGCATTTGACTCAGGGTATCTAGAATATCTGCAGGGTACAATGAAATCTCAAGACTATCAAAGGATTCTAGAGAGAAATATGCTGCCCAGTGTCAGAAAGCTTGGTCTCAGTCATAGGTCATGGGTCTTGTAACAAGATAATGACCCAAAACGCACAGCTAAAAACACCCAAGAATGGCTAAGAGGAAAGCATTGGACTATTCTGAAGTTGCCTTCTATGAGCCCTGACTTAAATCCTATTGAATATCTTTGGAAAGAGCTGTAACATGCCTTCTGGAAAAGGCAACCTTCAAACACAAGACTAATGGAGCAGTTTTCTCTTGAGAAGTGGGCCAAAATACCTGTCGAGAGGTGCAGAAGTCTCATTGTTTGATTGCAGTGATTGCCTCAAAATGTTGTGCAACAAAATATTAAGTTAAGGGTACCATCATTTCTGTCCAGGCCTATTTCATGAGTTTTATTTTTTTTTTACATTCTGCGGACGCATGGTTGAAAAGCAATGTCTGACTTTCATTTGTACAGTTTCATAGATTTTTAATTTAATATTACTTTTGTCAGATTCAAGTTATTTCTGTGACCATTGTGGGTTTTTCTGTTGACCACGTATGTATATATATATTTATATATACAGTGGGTTCAGAAAGTATTCAGACCCCTTTAAATTTTTCACTCTTTGTTTCATTGCAGCCATTTGGTAAATGCAAAAACGTTCATTTTTTTCTCATTATTGTACACTCTGCACCCCATCTTGACTGATAAAAACCAGAAATGTAGAAATTTTTGCAAATTTATTAAAAAAGAAAGTAAAAAAAGGGGAGAAGCCAGCGTTACACATGGTCAGCATGCAATACATAAAGTGCATATAATAATAATAATAATCTTTATTTTTATATAGCACTAACATATTTCGCAGCGCTTTACAGTTTGCACACATTATCGTCGCTGTCCCCGAGGGGGCTCACAATCTAGATTCCCTATCTGTATGTTTTTGGAGTGTGGGAGGAAACCGGAGTACCCGGAGGAAACCCACACAAACACGGGGAGAACATACAAACTCCTTGCAGATGTTGTCCTAGGTGGGTGTTGTGAATGGGTTTGAGATGAGTTCTGAGCAGAGGCTCCCTCTGGTGGTTACAAGCGGTACTAGTGAGGATTGGGAATCAGGTGTTACTGATTGGTCTTATTTAAGGGAATCATTTTCCCATCAGGGTTGCCGGTGATCAATTGTTCTGGTCTGAATCCTTCTTTCCAGTTTCCCTTGTAGCCTGCTGTGTCGTGTCTGCATCTCCTGCTATCAGATAAGACAATTTCTTATTGTGTGTTTTTGCTATATTTTTGCATTTTTCCTGCACTTCTGTGGGGCCCTTCTGGGTCCCCTCCGGGGCTTTTGCCCTCTCAGTTTGGTCCAGCCACTGTGTTTTGTACTTTTGCTTTTTGCAGTTTTTTCAGTGGCTGCTGTTTTTGTTACACCAGAGAACTAATTTAGGTGGTTGAGGTCGTTTGATCTCAGGTGATTTTGAAATTAGTAAGTTGGTGTTTTTCAGGGTTTTCTGGGATTGCAGTAAGTACCCTTCCTATCCTTTTCTATTTAGATAGTTTGGGCCCCAGCGTTTGCTCATACTATTTTCTTTCTGTGTCAGTATTTCCTCTTGTCTAACCGCCATTACATGTTTGGGGGCTTTCTATTATCTTTGGGGTTCTGCTCCGGGCAGATAGCTTTCCTATTTCTATCTTTAGGTGTAGTTAGTTTCTCAGGCTGTGACGAGGCGTCTAGGACCATCGTAGGAACGCTCCACGGCTGCCTCTAGTTGCGGTGGTTAGTCAGGGTACTGCAATCTCATAGATTCCAACTTCTCTGGTGTATTTCCTTTTTTACCTGCACTCCTCAGCTACCGTAACATAACAGTATCACCGGCCATAAAAATTGTATGGTACTCACAGAAGGGAAAAAATATTTTGAAGGAAGAAAAGTTGTCAGAGATATTTTTCTGTTTGTTGCATTTTTTTTTTTTCCCTCTGTATCTCTGGGTGCTGGGGAGGATCTTTTCTCCCAATGGAGTTTGCACAGTTGTCTGGCCGTGTGGATCAGCTTGCCACTGAGGTTCAGAGTATTGCTGCATATCTTGCTAGGTTGCCTGTTGTGGAACCTAGGATTCCCATGCCAGATTTGTTTTCAGGGGATCGAGCTAAGTTTCAGAATTTCAAAAATAATTGTAAATTGTTTTTTGCCTTAAAATCTAAGTCCTCAGGAAACGCAGCGCAGCAGGTTCAAATTATCATCTCTCTCCTGCGCGGCGATCCTCAGGATTGGGCTTTTTCCCTCACACCTGGGATCCTGTTTTGAGTGATGTTGATGCATTTTTTCAGGCTTTGGGGTTATTGTACGATGAGCCTAATGTCACTGATCAAGCTGAAAAAGCCTTGTTGGCATTAAATCAGGGGCTTGATGACGCTGAGTTATACTGTCAGAGATTCCGTAGGTGGGCAGTCCTGACCAAATGGAATGACGACGCTTTGGCGGCCCTTTTCCGGAAGGGTCTGTCGGATAATGTAAAGGATGTTATGGTGGGATTCCCTGTCCCCTCTGGTCTCAATGATTCTATGTCATTAGCGATTCAAATTGACAGACGTTTGCGTGAGCGGAGAAGTATGCGTGGAGTGGTGTTGCCTTGTGAGCCAGCTGCTGAGCCCATGCAGTGTGATGGAGTGGTGTCTGGGGCACAGCGTCATGAGTTTCGAAAGCGCAATGGGTTATGTTTCTACTGTGGTGATGCCTCTCATGCTATTTCAGTCTGCCCTAAGCGGGGAAGACGTTTTGCACGCTCAGTTGTCTTGGGTAGTGTTCAGACTAAGTTTTTATTAACTGTCACTCTGATATGCTCTCTGTCCTCATTTTCTGCTCAGGCTTTCGTTGATTCTGGAGCAGCTATTAACCTGATGGATTATGATTTTGCTAAACGTTGTGGATTTCCCTTGATACCCCTACAGAAGTCTATTCCCCTACTGGGGATCGATTCTACCCCTTTGGCTGAGAATAAACCCCAGTTTTCTACTCAGGTGATAATGAGGGTTGAACCTGATCACCAGGAGTGCTGCAAATTTTTGGTTCTATATAATCTGCATGACATTATCGTGCTGGGTTTCCCTTGGTTACAGTCTCATAATCCTGTTTTGGATTGGAAATCTGTGTCTGTAACCAGTTGGGGCTGCCAATGTGTTAATACCAACACTCCTGTTTTTTCTGCCTCCCCCCAGGCTGAGGATGTTCCTGACTTTTTGTTTGATTTTTCTGATGTGTTTAGCGAAAGTAAATCTGCATCCTTACCTCCCCATAGGAGCTATGACTGCGCTATTGAATTAGTGCCAGGTAGTAAATTCCCTAAGGGTCGCCTTTTTAACTTGTCTGTACCTGAACATGACGCTATGCGGTCTTATATCAAGGAATCATTGGAGAAGGGTCATATAAGACCATCCTCTTCACCCTTAGGTGCCGGTTTTTTCTTTGTGGCCAAAAAAGATGGTTCATTAAGGCCGTGTATTGATTATCGTCTCTTGAACAATATTACTGTGAAATATCAATACCCGTTACCCTTGATTTCTGACCTGTTTTCCAGGGTGAAAAACGCTACTTGGTTTACCAAGCTTGACCTCAGGGGGCGTATAACCTTATTCGCATTAAGCACGGGGATGAATGGAAGACGGCATTTAACACCCCTGAAGGGCATTTTGAGTACCTTGTGATGCCCTTTGGGCTCACTAATGCTCCTTCCGTCTTCCAGTCCTTCATGAATGACATTTTCAGGGATTTTGTGGACAAGTTTCTGATTGTTTATTTGGATGATATCTTGATTTTTTCTAATGACT
>JARQOD010000006.1:156192162-156262342 GCA_033576555.1 Oophaga sylvatica | reverse complement strand
CACAATTTATCAATTACTCCCTTTCTTGTTTTGCGATCTCAAGCCGCTCGGCTACGTTTACTAATAAATCAGCAAAGTTTATTTTTAGATGTTTTTACACAGTCTATTTAAAAATTTTTTTTTCCTAACTTGTAATGATGCAGTTGTATTCCATGAAATTTCAGCATGTTTCATTAACTATTTGTTAATGTTGTTTTTCAGGATACCATCCAAACACTGCCATCTTTTCTTGTATACTGATAATTCTTTTGTGTATATATGTAAATTTATGAATATCACTAGGTTTAGTTCCTTTGAAAATATTCTTCATAATTGTTACGTGTCCATTACATGTCTTTTACATCTAAGCTGTGCCCCATATACTTTTCTATATTCTGAATAAATTAATTACTAATATAAATGATATACTTTGCTTTGCATGTTAGGCTGTGTTTCCACTATCAGGAAACACAGCGTATATGACGGAGCGGAAACTCCGCTCCGTCTAAGCCCCGCCCCCTTTCTGACGCGCGTTATTTCCGGAGGTGTTCAGGACACCTCCGGAACACCTCCGGAAATAACGCAGGGCTACATAGCCCTGTGTTAAATTCCGTTGCGGCGACGCACCGTCGCCGCAAGACGCTAGGACATGCTGCGGTCTGAAAAGACGCGCAAGCATGTCCGTAAACGCAGGTGTTCTGCCTGCGTAATTTTGCGCATAGTGGAGACGGGATTTCTTGAAATCCCCTCCACTATGCTGTAACATCTGGACGCTGCGTGTTTGGCGCTGCGCCAGCGCACAGCGCCAAACACGCAGCGTTTCCTGACCGTGGAAACTCACCCTTTGAGTGTTCTCTGGGCTATATTTATTGATAATAATAAAGTTGATTACACCGTCCATAAAGGTTGCAACATATGTATAATGAGACTATATGGAAGCACTTTTGTGTTCTTATATATTCTTAATAATAGCCCACAGTGCCACATTCCTTCAATTCTTGCCTTTTTGTCATGTTTTTTGTTTTAACTTTGCTTATTTTTCACCTGCTACTTGTTGCTTTAATTAATTATGTTAATTATTTTAATGGTGTGTTCACTTCTTTTTTTCACTATATAAGCGCTGTATTGCACTGTATTTGTTATCATGACTAAGGGTGCTGCGTCACCTGAAACGCGTTGATAACGCATTCATCTGCTGCCATCTATGCTGATACTTCTCTGTATTTGGAATGACAAGTGAATAAAGATTTTTTTATCTTCACTTCATCGTTGAGCTGGATTTTCTCTTTTTGCAAATTCCTCTTACTGTGCAGAGTGACACTATGTCGCCTTTTTTTCTTCATCTCATGTAGTTTACTTAATTTTTTCCTAAATTCTAATGTGTTCTGCAAGCATTACTACTTTAATACTTTAATTCATTACTTGTAAATAAATGTATTTTTTTCTGTTTATAATTATTGTTTATGAAACAGTGTGATCAGCAGTGCTAAATGGGTGTGGTTGGGGTGTGGATATGGGTGTGACTAGTGGAGAAATGGGTGTGGTCAGAGGCGTGGCCTAAAATTTGCCACAGGTCGCCAACTTTGTCCTTTCCCTTCTTCAAAAGTTGGGAGGTATGCCTTGCATATGCAGGAGAGACTGTGCAGGCAGCAGCAGGTGATGGTGGAGTTTCAGCTGTAGCAAACACGAATGAGTCTCTCTGCGGAACAACAACCACTTCATCAACAAGTGGGCCTCCGTGTGGGATGTGTGCTGTTTTGCGCTGATTTGAGTACTCCACGAACATGGCCAGTGCTGATGATGCCATCATCAGTTTTACTATCTCACTTCTATGTTTCCTTGAAAAAACGTTTCAGGTGATGATGGATGGGGTGGTAGCAAAGGAGGGAGAGCAGGAGGAACAGGGACCATTTGCACCATTATCAGGCCATTCATCCACACATGGCTCAGAGGGTGGGTACCTGAACCAACAGTAGCCAAGCACACAACTGCCCAGCCAGAGTAAAGTTTTGGAGGAGGCGAAGGAATCGTGTTCACAGCAGGGTGGCAATCAATGAAGCTCACGGGCATCACTGTGCAAGCAGAGGTCACAGACGACACGACCTACTGAGTAAAGCTTGTAGTTGCCTCTGGGAATCTTGGCACACATGCTGCTTTGGTTGCACAACAACCGCAGAGTTGCCCACATTGTTGTCTGGACAGCACACTGGCTCAGTGGTTAGCATTGCAGCATTAGCTGTTCTGGGTTCAACTCGTAATAAGGACATCTGCAAGGAGTTTGTATGTTCTCCCCATATATGCAAGGGTTACCTTCGGGTACTCCGGTTTCCTCCCACACTTCAAAGACATACTGATAGGGAATCTAGTTTGTGAGCCCCAATGGGGACAGTGATTATAAAGTATGTAAAGAGCTGTGGAATTAGTGGTGCTATATGAGAGAGTAAAATAAGGTAATACGTTATTACCAGTGCTGATTACTACAGTAGCATGGTGGAAGAGTATGTGTCCATACATATCCACATACTGTGATAGGTCTGCCCCATTTAACTTCTGCATCTCCAAATTGGATACATGGCCTGACTTTGCCATTAAGCATTCGAGGTGCTGGCCTGCCATTCGCCAATGTACTGTCAGAATGTGTGTTTAGCACGGCAGGGGGGGTGATAACAGACAGGCACATTGGCCTGTCCACAGCCAACATGGACAAACTCACATTCATTAAAATGGACTAGGCTTCCACATGACTTATTCTGTATCTTTGGCTGAATAGAGAAGTATACCAGCTGAATTCAGCCATTGTTATACTTCACTGCAGTTTGTTCGTTCTATATTTGCCATTCCCAATGTTTTGGAGTTGCCCAAAATTTAAAAAAAACCCACAGAGGCTGTAACACACACACACACACACACACACACACACACACACACAACACACACACACACACACAGGCTTTAGACACAGTAGTCCCACAGAGTCTGGTGCAGAGTACACACACACAGTATTTTGGCAGAATAGTTTAGACAGAGACGCCTGTTTATTAGGCAATCTTGCATTGGTTGCTGCTGTTGAACACCGCAAACATGCAGCGTGGGGACTCGAACATATTTTTCTAGCACGCCGAAGACAGTCGGTTAGTACATGACTTATCTGAGCAGGTTCACTTATCGCTAGTGTTCAGTTCTTCTATGTTATACAGTAAACCATAAAAACTCCAATAGGGTTAATACTTGTATAGTCACTATGTTAAGGGTATGCCACACTAAAGCCTGGGTCTCACATAGCGATACACCAGTGATCCCGACAACGATATGCACTTGTCAGGATCGCTGGTGTATCGCTACATGATCGCTGCTGAGCTGCCAAACAGGCAGCTCAGGGCAGCGATCAGCACAGCGACACTGCGGGTAATATCGCTTAGCTGCGCGGTGCCTGGAAACCCGCTGTGTACCTTGGTTACCAGCTCCCTGCATCAGGGCGCTGGTATCCAAGGTACACAGCGGGTTTCTAGGCACAGCCCCGCGCCTGGAAACCCGCTGTGTACCTTGGTTACCAGCGGATCGCTGGTCTCCCGCCTGTCACACGCAGCAATGCGTGCCTGTCAGCGGGAGACCAGAGATCAAAAAAATGTCCAGGACATTCAGCGACGATCAGCGATACCCAGCAGGGGGGCTGATCGTCGCTGAATGTCACACACAGCGATATCACTGGGGACATCGCTGCTGCGTCACAAAACTAGTGACTCAGCAGCGATCTCGCGAGCGAGATCGCTGTGTGAGACGGGGGCTTAAGCGCGATCACCATTTATGACGCAGTAGCGATCTCGTTAGCGACTTAGCTGTGTGATTCCAAACACATCTCATCAGCGATCTGTATAACGACCTCTGCGGTCGTTGTGAAAACCTAGTCCCACCTGCGATGCTGGTAAAGTCGTTCATAAAGGGTGTCACACTCAGCGATTCAGGCTCACCAGCGGGACACCAACGACCAAAAAACGGCTCAGAACGTTCATAAGCGATCAACGACATCTCAGCAGGGGCCACATCGCCGCTACATGTCACACACAGCTAAAGTCGCTAACGAGATCGCTACTGCGTTATAAATGGTGACGCAGGTGCGATCTCGTTAGCGATCTCGCTAGCGATCTCGCTTAGTGTGGCATACCCTTTAGATTACTCACTCTTCTTTTTTATGCAAGTTCTAAAACCTTTTCTTTTATTTGACAGCATAATTTAAGGCGTCACATCATGCGAAAGGTAATGAATTTCATTAGATATGTGAACTTTTTTACTCTGATATGAGACTCCTTCTTTGAAAAGGAATAATATAACAAATTCATCTTGTGAAACTGACACACTGAAATGGATGAGTCAGCTCATTCTGTAAAGTATTCAGTGTTAGTGGAGATAACAGAGCTATTAAACTGTTAACGAGCTTGTTTCCTCCATAGTATAAATTGTCTGACAGCTGGCAACACACAAAGTAAATAAATCTGTGCATTATGATTTTCTAGCTCTGCTGGATTTGATGAGCTGGTCACTGGCTTGGGTGTGCTGAGTAAAACCTTTAGGGGTTTTGAGGAAGAAAATCAGTGTTAGGCCGGTTTCACACGTCAGTGGCTCTGGTACGTGTAGTGACAGTTTCCTCACGTACCGGAGACACTGACACACGTAGACACATTAAAATCAATGTGTCTCTGCACATGTCAGCATGTTTTCACGGACCGTGTGTCCGTGTGGAAAACACGGAGACATGTCAGTGTTTGTGGGAGCGCATGGATCACACGGACCCATTAAAGTCAATGGGTGCATGTAAACAAGTACCGCACACATATGACATCCGTGTGCAATCCGTGTGTGATCAGTATGCGTTTTTAAACTTATAGGGTTCAGATTCTAAGCAATTGTATCAATACCAGGCAGGTGTCTAGACATTGTTTGGCGCCAAGTTTCCCAGGAGTCTACACAGCATTTTAGGCTCTGAGGTGAAGTTGGCAAGTTATCAGAGTGCTGGCATCTTTCAACTCTGGTGACTTTGGACAATTTTATGGCCCCCCGTGTGGACACAGAGCAGCTAATAATTTTGGTGGAGCAACATCCAGAGCTTTGAGACACACGATCCGAAGGATAACATGACATGCTGGCCATTGAGCGTGGTTGGTTCGCTGTAGCTGAGCAGCTCTACCCCAGACCTGGTTGGTCCACATATTCACCAGCAAAGCAGGCAAAGTTTTGTAAGTGACCCCATAGATGTTCCCTTTTTAATGTAACATGGAATTAATATTAACATATGAAACTACTTCACATTGTGCTTTATATATGTCATGGTATATGTCTTACCATCCTAAATATTAGGCTGGTGTCTTATTAAGTTTGTATTTACAAGCACCTTATCATGTACACTTTATTATTATACATTTATATAGCGCCATTTATTCCATGGCGCTTTACATATGAAAAGGGAAAGATATAGACAGGTACAATAAACATGTGCTAGACAAGGGACACACAAGTACAGAAGGAGAGAGGACCCTGCCCGCGAGGGCTCACAGTCTGCAGGGATGGGTGAGAATACACTAGGAAAGGGTAGAGCTGGATCATTGCAGGTTGTAGGCTTGTCGGAACAGGTGGGTCTTCAGGTTCTTCTTGAAGGTCTCCGTTGTTGGTGAAAGTCTGATGTTTTGCGGCAGGGAGTTCCAGAGTATGGGGGAAGCCCGGGAGAAGTCTTGTATGCGGTTGTGGGAAGAAGAGATGAGGGGGGAGTCGAGAAGGAGATCTTGAGAGGATCGAAGGTTGCGTGTATTTAGATAGCGGGAGACCATGTCACAGATGTATGGAGGAGAAAGGTTGTGGATGGCTTTGTATGTCATGGTTAGGGTTTTGAACTGGAGCCTCTGGGCAATAGGAAGCCAGTGAAGGGCCTGGCATAGGGGGGAGGCTGAGGAATAGCGTGGAGACAGGTGATTAGTCGGGCAGCAGAGTGTAGGATGGACTGGAGTGGTGCCAGAGTGCTAGAGGGGAGGCCAGCAGTGGCGCCGCTATAATGAGGCGACTTGAGCCTCTGTCTCAGGCGGCGGCAGCTAGGGGGTGGCAAAGCAGGGGTGCACAGTGAATGAAAAGGCCCGTGGGCCCGCCGACATTGAACTGACAGTTCAGTGTTGGCGGGCCCTTTAATCGCGGGCGGAATGCTGTGAGTGAGGAAGGCCTTGCGGCCTTCCATATGCAGCACAGGCGACGTGATCGTCATCACGCCGCCTGCGCGCCGTGATGACGTCACGCCGCCTGTGCCAGTAGAAGACGGAGTCCAGCGTGCTTCTTCAGAGCTGCGGGGGAGATAGGTGAGTACTGACTTTTTTTTTTTAACGCCGGGCCCGGCTTATGGGGGACTATGCTGCCTATGGGGGATTATGCTGGCTATTGGGGGATTATGCTGGCTATTGGGGGATTATGCTGGCTATGGGGGGATTATGCTGGCTATTGGGGGATTATGCTGGCTATTGGGGGATTATGCTGGCTATTGGGGGATTATGATGGCTATTGGGGGATTATGCTGGCTATTGGAGGATTATGCTTGCTATGGGGGGATTATGCTGGCTATTGGGGGATTATGCTGGCTATTGGGGATTATGCTGGCTATTGGGGGATTATGCTGGCTATGGGGGGATTATGCTGGCTATTGGGGGATTATGCTGGCTATGGGGGGATTATGCTGGCTATTGGGGGATTATGCTGGCTATTGGGGGATTATGCTGGCTATGGGGGATTATGCTGCTTATTGGGGACCTATGCTGCGTATTGGGGACCTATGCTGCCTATTGAGGACCTATGCTGCGTATTGGGGACCTATGCTGCCTATTGAGGACCTATGCTGCGTATTGGGGACCTATGCTGCCTATTGGGGTCCTATGCTGCCTATTGGGGACCTATGCTGCCTATTGGGGACCTATGCTGCCTATTGGGGACCTATGCTGCGTATTGGGGACCTATGCTGCCTATTGGGGACCTATGCTGCCTATTGGTGACCTATGCTGTCTATTGAGGACCTATGCTGTCTATTGAGGACCTATGCTGTCTATTGAGGACATATGCTGTCTATTGAGGACATATGCTGCCTATTGGGGACCAATGCTGCCTATTGGGGACATTTACCTGCCTATTAGGGATTCTCGCACCACACCAGTCTGAGCCTGAGCGCCAATATGTGCACTGATGAGGACGAAATGATATGGATTGGCAAGGCTGCATTGATGGGCAGTGCAGGCTGTATGTCTCTGTGTGGGCAGTTTTATTGCTGGTATATTGTTTTTGTAGCGCTGTATATATATTGGTATTTTACTAATAGCAATTTGGAATCCCTAGGAAATAATGATATCAAGAAAGAGAAAAATTGCTTCACTTGTGACAAATATGGAACCGAACATTGACCATCTCATTAGCCAAAAGCAGGCCCATAGTTCCCACTGAAATACCAGTAAGTTTGTTGATTTTTAACTTTACTTGTTCTTTATTTTAAGTATTGTATTTGTTCCTGTTTCTTTTTTTTTTACTTCAAAATAAGAGTGTAGTATATGGTGTATACAGGGTCATACACATCGTGTGCGGTATATAGAGTGTAGTATATGGTGTATACAGGGTCATACACATCGTGTGCGGTATATAGAGTGTATATACTCTGCTGTATTATACTTTTCATATACAGGTTATAATGCTCTTATTCTTTGTATAGAGGTGAGTGTGCCATGTATAATATATGGTATATACAGCGTAGTGTCACATACACTGCTGTATTATACAATATACAACAGTTCTAACGCTCCATACCTAATATGCAGGATAATGTACAGTGTATATGATGTAACCTGTATAAGATGTGACATTGGCTTGCCCCCCCCTAGTTTTGATCCTGGGTACGTGCATGCTCCTGCTGCTGGCTGCTGCGCACAGTGCTGCTTCCTTGATATCCTTGTGACTCCCTCCTCTCATGTCCAGACTTAGGAGAAGTCAGGTCGGTGACTAGTTATTAATGCAACTACTTAAGTTACTATATGGGACTTGAAAACATGATCTCCCAACAAGGGAAATAACACAGGCCTGTGTAGCGCTGCGGTGATTCCGGATGTGTTCAATGAGCACATCCGGATTCACCGTGCATTCAGAAGGGGGCGGAGCTTTGTACTGATTTTACAATGGGGGGGCGCCGTTTTGCAGTTCGCCTCAGGCAGCAGAGAGGCTAGGTTCAACCCTGGAGGCCAGACAGTAGGAGGTTGCAGTAGTCAAGGCGGGAGATGATAAGGGCGTGCACTAGTGTTTTTGTGGTTTCATGGTTGAGGAATGCGCGGATCCGGGAAATATTTTTGAGTTTGAGGCGGCAGGAGGTGGCGAGGGCTTGGATATGTGGTTTGAAAGAGAGGGCAGGGTCGATGATCACCCCAAGGCACTGAGCATGTGGGACTGGGGAAAGCGAGCAGCCATTGACATTGATGGATAGGTCTGGTGGAGGGGTAGAATGAGGTGGGGGAAAGATGATGAATTCTGTTTTGTCCATGTTCAGTTTGAGAAAGCGAGCAGAAGAGAAGGCTGAGATAGCAGACAGACACTGTGAGATTTTGGTCAGTAGGGAGGTGAGTTCAGGTCCAGATAGGTAGATCTGCGTGTCATCGGCGTAGAGGTGATACTGCAAGCCATGGGATTCTATGAGCTGTCCCGGGCCGAAGGTGTAGATGGGGAAGAGTAGGGGTCCTAGGACTGAGCCTTGAGGAACACCGACAGACAGGGGGCGAGGTGAGGAGGTGGTGTGTGAGAGGGAGACACTAAATGTTCAGTCTGTTAGGTATGATGAGATACAGGATAGGGCCAACCAAACCAAAAAAGATAATGAGTCAAGTATCTGCCCCTGAAAAATTACTGGGGCCTAATTAAAGAAAAATGTATGGATAAAATATCACAAATGAGAGGTATTTTAAACAAAAAAATTTATATCAATTTTATTAAAGCAGTATAAATATACAATTAGTGAGACTTATGGACAAAATTAAAGTGAGAACAAGATGTTAAAACACAGCTAATCAACTGTCAAAAAGATAACAAATAGACAGGAATGAGAAAGAAAACACAAAACTATACCCTCCGCACCGGCAATTATGCAAAAATGGTGCTAGATCAAATAGTATAATATCATACAATTACCCCAATGAAATATGTTGCAAAATGATCACTTATTAGTGAACAAAGATGACCTCAGTTACATATAGGCATATGTACATCAACAGTATATGCCTTGCTGATGTTATGTCTACAGTATGTTTATATTATGGTGAAATCACCGATAAATGTCACTAAAGACTGAATTCATCAAGCTAAATGCAGGCAAAAATTATTGACCGTACAGTATTTGAATACAATGAAGTCACTTTGTCAAATATAAGTGTGCATATGTTGGTAATGTTGAGCCAATATTGTGTCTATATCTATTATAGCGACAGCACCAATATGTGACACTGCAAACAGAAAATCGCTGGACTGTATGCAGGCAATGACCTGCAGTATACGACACTGAATAGTGTGCAGGCATAAACAGGGCCGCCATCAGGGCATGAGAACCCTTACTGCTGTATGGGGCCCGGTCATTAGGGGGGGCCCGCCGCCCGAGCATGCAGGTCCGCGCTCGGGCCCGGGGGCCCCCAACATTTTGAGGCTCCCCCTGCACCTCAAGGGGCCCCCAGCTAGCGGCACATCATGCAGCCGCTATGGGGGCCCCTGTGTGGCAGGGGGGCCCGCCTGCCCCCAGCGCCGACTCCCCCTGCCGCTGCATTGAACTATACCGGCGCCTGCCGGCACAGTTCAAAGCGATGATGGAGGAGAGAGCGTCAGCTGACGCCCCCTCTCCCATCATTCCCCGCTCTGCCTCTGACACAGCGCGCTCACTGTGTGCCGGGCAGAGCAGGAGACAGGAGCTGGGAGCAGCGCTGGCACCAGGATGAGGTGAGGAGTGTTTTTTTTTTTTTTTTAAATCTGTCCTGCTGTGTGGACATTCCTGGGGGGGGGGAGGAGAGATGAGGGCTGTAAAATGTGGGCCCTGCTGTATACTATGGAGGCCCTGCTATATCCAATGGGGGCCCTGCTGTCTACTATAGGGGCCCTGCAATATACAATGGGGGCCCTGTGCTGTCTACTATAGGCCTGCAATTACAATGGGGGCCTGCTGTCTACTATAGGGCCTGCAATATACAATGGGGGCCCTGCTGTCTACTATAGGGGCCCTGCAATATACAATGGGGGCCCTGCTGTCTACTATAGGGGCCCTGCAATATACAATGGGGGCCCTGCTGTCTACTATAGGGGCCCTGCAATATACAATGGGGGCCCTGCTGTTACTATAGGGGCCCTGCTATATCCATGATGGGGCCGCTGCTGTCTACTATAGGGGCTGCTCCTTGCTATATACAATGGGGGCCCTGCTGTCTACTATAGGGGCCCTGCAATATACAATGGGGGCCCTGCTGTCTACTATAGGGGCCCTGCTATATCCAATGTGGGCCCTGCTGTATACTATGGGGGCCCTGCTATATCCATGTGGGCCCTGCAATATACAATGGGGGCCCTGCTATATACTATGTGGGCCCTGCTGTATACTATGGGGGCCCTGCTATATCCAATGTGGGCCCTGCAATATACAATGGGGGCCCTGCTATATACTATGTGGGCCCTGCTGTACACTATGTGGGCCCTGCTGTACACTATGTGGGCCCTGCTGTACACTATGTGGGCCCTGCTGTACACTATGTGGGCCCTGCTATATACTATGTGGGCCCTGCTATATACTATGTGGGCCCTGCTGTACACTATGTGGGCCCTGCTGTACACTATGTGGGCCCTGCTGTACACTATGTGGGCCCTGCTGTACACTGTGGGCCCTGCTGTACACTATGTGGGCCCTGCTGTATACTATGTGGGCCCTGCTGTATACTATGTGGGCCACGCTGTACACTATGTGGGCTGTGTTATATACTATGGGGGGATATATATTTTATAGGGTGGCTGTGTTATATAATATATATGGCTGTGTTATATACTTTGTGGCTGTGTTATATACTATGGGGGGCTACGTTATATTCCTTTGGGGAGGCAGGCTGTATGATATTCTATTCGGGGATACATTATATTCTATGGGGGGCTGTATTATATTTATTATATTCTATGAGGGGTGATTGCATCATACTCTATGAGGTGGCTACATTGTATTCTATGAGGGGCTAGATTATATTGTATGGGGGCTTCATTATACTTTATGAGGGGGCTACATTATATTCTATGGGGGCTGCATTATACTATATGAGTAGGGCTACATTGTATTTTATGGAGGGGCTACATTATACTATAAAGGGGGCTCAATTCTATGGGGGTTTAGATTATACTCTGTGGGGTGGTTGCATTATACTCTGGAGTGGCTGCATTATGCTCTGTGGGGTGGCTGCATTATGCTCTATAGGGTCACTGCATTATACTATATGTGGGCTGCATTATACTGTATCGAGGACTATGGGGAATACATTATACCATATGAAGAACTATGGGGTGCATTATACTATGGGAAGTGAATTGTACTACATGGATGACTATGGCGGTGCATTATACTATATGGAGCACTATGAGGAGTGTATTATACTATATGGATGACTGAGTGTATTTTAATATATTGAGGGCTATTAAGAGTGTATTATACTATATGGAGGACTATGGATACATTATATTATATGAGGACTATGGGGTGTGCACTTTACAATATGGAGGACTGTGGTGCACATTATAATATATGGAGGACTATGGGGTGTATTATACTAAACAAGCAAAATGGTGCATATTCATCGAGTGATTGGTGTTAGGCGAAGTGCACACGTTCAGGAATGTTTGCAGAATTTTCCTGAGCAAAAACAGACTTTTTCCGCGGTAAACTTTCTAGGTCAATAATATAGCGGGAAAAAGGCTAGAATTCCGCAAAATTAATGAACATGTTGGTTCTTTTTCCGAGATGCGTTTTTTTTTCGCGGAAAAAAACGCACCATGTGCACAAAAATTGCGGACTTCATTCTAAATGATAGGATGCTTAATTCATGCGTTTTTGACACGTTTTTTCCTGCGGAAAAAAACGCAAATAATCCTGAACGTGTGCACATAGCCTGAATGTGTCATTGGTGAGGGCATGGTGCAGAAGTGAAGTTTTTCCATGAAAGGGCGGAGGGATTTTGGAAGGTTTGCGTGGTGGAGGAGGAGCTAGGGTGGATGCGGAACTGGGGGGGTGGAGCCTGGGCGGAGTCTCAAGGGGGCCCCATAAATTTTGCCAGTATGGGGCCCCGAAATTCCTAGTGGCAGCCCTGGGCATAAACAATCGATCATATGTGTAGGCTCAAACAACAGATCGTATATGGCTATATGTTGCCCCAGCATGGAAGTTCCATAATGAGATCACAGCTAAATGCAGTGCCGGAGCAAACCGTAACCATAAAGCATAATGCAACACATATATTTAACCATTACCTTGTGCCATATTGATCAGGGAGCATATAATACCGGCAGGGAGGGAAGTGTAAGACAGCCCCGACGCGCGTTTCACCGCCCTCGGCTTCGTCAGGATTAGGCCCCAGTAATTTTTCAGGGGCAGATACTTGACTCATTATCTTTTTTGGTTTGATCTAGCACCATTTTTGCATAGAGGGAAGAGAATGTCAGTAAGTTGTGGTCAGACAGGGGGAGTGGGGAGTTAGTGAGATTAGTGAGAGAACAGAGGCGAGTGAAGATAAGGTCCAGCGTGTGACCATCTTTGTGAGTGGCCGCAGAGGACCATTGAGAGAGGCCGAGGGAAGCCGTGAGCAATAGAAGTTTAGAGGCAGCTGCTGTGGAAGTGTCAATGGGGATGTTGAAATCGCCCATAATGATGGTGGGGATGTCAGCAGAGAGGAAATGGAGCAGCCAGGTGGTGAAGTGGTCGAGAATAGCTTTACAATATTGTTACTATTTTACAGTATGTTCCCTGTGTTTAATATAATAATTACTCATGAACCATGATTGTTAGAAATTGTCAAAAAATGCAGTGTGTGTCTGTGGCAGCATTTTACTTCTGGTGTGTATCTTTATTTCTGAAAAAGATCTATAAAGTATTTTGCTTTTTGACACACAAAATAATAGCTAGGTAACTCAAGGGCTACTTGTCTGCCATGTGCACAAACTGCATTTTTTTTCACCACACTTCCCTGGCATACCAAAATGTGCTACATCATATTTTACACTGTGTACTGTATTCAAGCATATCTCTACAGATGTCTCACATTAGTTGGTCTCAGGCTTAACTATGTTTGAATCTTTTTATGTGTTATTTGACTGGTCTAATATATGCCAAAAGGTTTGCACTTAAAGTTTCTCAGACATTGTTAAAAACCAAGTTTGGGAAAATTAAAATTTAATACATGTAAGGCTCATCATGTGCTGCCTGCTATTCTTAATCCAACATACACAAAAATTCTAACACAGTAGCCCCTTGGAGTGTTTGCTTTTAACCTTTCTTGCTGCCCACACAACAGTTTGTGTGTAACTGTGTTAAATGCAATGTTTAGACTTTATTAATGCCATCATACAAAATTAGTCACACAAGGCAAGCCCTTACATATGGCTAATGCTCATTGGTAATTGTGGTAATATTTGTGTTGTTAGACCCAGCCAAAGTCCTGCAGGCTATGTTTGTCCAAACACTTTAGAACAGTGCTTATGGTGGACAATACTTAATTTTTGTAATTACACCATGGCGCTAAGTGGTCACACACTTCTTAGTGTCAGTGGTAAGGGATAACCAACTTTTTTTTATTTTTTGGACCAAGCATGCTGATCAAAATCAAATTACTTTTTAAATGTAACATAGCTGAACACATTGTGTTTTTGTTTAATGAATATTTTCTTATTTGTGGGAATGTGACTTGTTGTTTTTAAACTTTCCCAACAGTTGATTTGGTTAAATGCCAATGGCGCTCAGCGAGGGACCAGTTTAGGCGGTGTCATGGTATAGGACATGGTTAATGTCCTGTCCACTCAGGGTTAACTTTTGCTGGCCTCCCTTTGGATCTGGGAGGGTATTTATACCCAGTCCAGAGGGAGATTCTCTGTCAGCTATACTTTCGTTGTGACTGTGTATTTGACCCCCCTGGTTTGCGTGTATACTGCTCTGCTTGTTTGACTCCTGTGTATGACCCGGTCTGTTTGCTCACTCTGCTCTCTGTCTCACGTTTTGCTTATATTGTCTTTTCCGGTTCTGACCTCCTGGCTTGGCTATCGATACTCTGTTACCGTTTTGTCCCTATTGTACAGTCTATTGCCCGCTCTGGTTTACTGATCTATTGCTACGTCCTGACTATCCGTTCTGTCTAACCCTTTGGTACTGTCGTGCTATCTTGTGCTCTGATCTCGGCCTGTCCTGGTTTTCGTCTCTGTCTTTGCCCCTTGGTAACTTTATCTCGTCGTTACCCTGCTAGGAGTTTTCCTGCAGTTCCTAGATCTCTGGAGCTTAGGCCACGCCCCCAGCAGTCATGTGCTGCAGGTCCTGTTAGTCTGCAGTACACATCATTCATTACTGCTGCCTCTGAGAGACGTGTGGCCAGCTCCGCCCCTTGGCTGTGACATGCTGCGGAAGGTCCTGTTACACAGAAACACACGTCTTCCCTGCTGCGGCTCTGCTTACAGGTATCTTGGGGCACAGTTGGTTAACTTAGGACATGTGCACTGGCTCAGTGAGCATGTGCAGTGCGGTGTCCTTGACATTATAGCTGACCATTACAGTCTTTCCCTGGTGGTGGGGTGTTAGCACATTATGGATCCGGTACGGGCTCTCACTGAACAGGTTAGTGAGCTCTCCCAGCTTATGCAGAAACTGTCTATGGAGCAGCAAAATCTGGTTCAGTCGCATCAGCAGGTACAGAGAGATGTGGCAGACGCTCTAATGGGGTCTGTTCCGTCGGGGTTCCAGGAGGGGGGCCCCACTGATGTATCTCTTGCGGACCCCGACCCCCCTGTAAAATTACCCGACAATTTTTCTGGAGATAAAAAATTGTTTAGGGTTTTTAAGGAGGGATGCAAGTTGTTCTTTGAATTGCGTCCCCGGACCTCTGGAAATGAAAGACAGAGGGTGGGGATTGTAATGTCCTTATTAAGGGGTGCTCCGCAAGCATGGGCTTTCTCTCTCTCTTCCTCTGCTCCTGAACGTATGTCTGTGAACCTGTTCTTTGAGGCTCTGGGGCACATTTATGACGAGCCTGATAGAGTGCGTCTGGTTTAGGATATGGTGATGAGTGTGACACAGGGGAGGAACTCTGCTGAATGGTTCTGCTCAGAGTTCAGACGTTGGACCTCGGAAGTATCCTGGAATGATGCCGCCCTGAGGGGGTTGTTCCGCAGGGGCCTATCTAACCGTCTGCAGGACGCTCTGGCATTACATCCTCCTCCCGATACTCTGGAGGACGCCATGATGCAGGCGGTCCATATGGACCGGAGACTCCGTGCTAGGGGAATGATGCAACAAGAGACTCCTTTGTACTCCAAATTGTGTTACACCGCACCCGCATCTGAGCCCATGGAGATGGAGGCTGTCTCAGGAAAGGAACGAGAGAGAAGACACCGTAAAGACAACCGTCTATGCTTTTACTGTGGAGCCTCTGGACATTGGAAAAGGGACTGTCCTTCCTGCCCTTCTTCTGTGAAATCATCAGGAAAACTACTGAGTCTGGGCAACAATCGTGGAGGTTGCCCAGACTCCCAGGTACATTTTTTTTCGCTTGCTAAAATGGTGCTCCAGGTTGAATTGGAACTTGCTGGCGGTTCTGTTATGACCACCGCCTTTGTTGACTGTGGTTCCTCCATTAATCTGATTGATGCCCAATTTGTGACTCTTAATAAGATAGGGACAGTCAGGTTGAAAGATCCTGTTAAAATTGTGGCTGTGGATTCCATCCCCTCTTGCCCGGGATGGAATTTGTTTTATGTCTGAAGTTTTTTCTATGAAAGTGGGTTCCACGCACGTGGAAAAATTAAGTTGCTTTATTCTGAATAATCTGCCTGCAGGACTGGTATTGGGGATGCCCTGGCTGCAACGCCACAATCCTCTCATTGATTGGGCAAAAGGGGAGATCACCCGATGGGGATGTAATAATAATGGTCTTTGTTGTAACTCCGTTTCTCTTGTCAAACCGATAAAATCTGTATCTGTGTCGTCTGTCAGTCTGGAGGGTATTTCGGAGTACCTGAAAGACTTTGAAGACGTATTTTCCGAAAGTGAGGCTGAGGCGCTCCCACCACATAGACCCTATGACTGCGCCATTGATTTGTTACCTGGAGCCAAATTACCCAAGGCTCGTTTGTTTAATTTGTCCGGGCCTGAGCTTCAAGCCATGAAGGAGTACATCAAAGAAAGCCTTCGCAAAGGGCATATTCGGCCCTCGGTGTCACCCGTGGCAGCGGGGTTTTTCTTTGTAAAGAAAAAAGATGGTGGGTTGCGACCGTGTCTCGACTTTCGGGAACTGAACAAAATTACCGTTAAGAACACGTACCCTCTCCCGTTGATTCCCGATCTATGCAATCAACTCACGGGGGCCAAATGGTTTTCTAAGCTCGATCTACGAGGAGCTTATAACCTTATAAGGATCCGGGAGGGGGACGAATGGAAAACAGCATTCCTGACAACTGAGGGGCTATTTGAAAACCTGGTTATGCCCTTCGGTCTCACTAATGCCCCTGCTGTTTTTCAGAACTTCATCAATGTTGTTTTTTCTGATTTAATTGGACGTTATGTAGTCATTTACCTGGATGACATTCTGATATACTCAGAAGACAGTCAGTCACACTTGCATCATTTACGTGCGGTTCTTATGAGACTCCGGGAGAACCATTTGTATGCTAAGCTGGAGAAGTGTTTATTTTTTATGCAAGAACTGTCTTTTCTGGGTGTAATTGTATCCGGGGAGGGATTCCGCATGGATCCAGGGAAGGTTCAGGCCATTACAGATTGGGTGCAGCCTCATGATCTGAAAGGGTTGCAACGATTTTTGGGCTTCGCTAACTATTATAGGAAGTTCATTAAAGGGTTTTCACAGGTAGTGAAACCTTTGACGGACCTCACTCTTAAGGGGGCAGAGGTAAAAAATTGGTCTGTGGCCGCAAAAAATTCCTTCCTTACATTGAAGAAATGCTTTACTTCAGCCCCTGTGTTGGTACAACCCGATTCGTCAAGACCTTTTATCGTGGAGGTCGACGCTTCAGAAGTGGGGGTGGGGGCAGTGTTGTCCCAGGGCCCCTTTACCCTCACTAATCTTAAACCCTGTGCCTTTTTCTCTAAAAAGTTCTCTTCGGCAGAGAGAAACTATGATGTCGGCAACAGGGAATTGTTAGCGGTCAAACTGGCCTTTGAAGAATGGAGGCATTTTTTGGAGGGGGCCGCTCATCCCATTACTGTCATCACTGATCATAAGAACCTGGCCTATATCGAGTCTGCTAAGAGATTGACCCCCAGACAGGCTCGGTGGGCACTTTTTTTTTCTCGCTTTCATTTTACCATCACATTCCGACCAGGGTCTAAAAATGTAAAGGCAGATGCCTTATCCCGAAGTTTTGATTCTGTGTTCCCTCCAGAACCTCCTTCCTCCATTCTTCAACCGGGAGTGGTTGTAGCCGAAGTCTCCTCTGAGTTACAGAGAGAGATTCTGGAAGCACAAGCACAAGCTCCCAGGAATAAACCCCCAGGTAAATTGTTCGTACCCGAACAGCTCCGTCTCACACTCCTGCAAGAATTTCATGATTCTGTGTTAAGTGCACACCCTGGTATTGCAGCTACCCGGGGGCAGTGGCTAGAGGTTTTTGGTGGCCCTCTATGGGTACTGATAGAAAAAATTTTGTTAATACTTGTGGGGTGTGCGCTCGCTCTAAAAGCTCTCAGGTCCGGCCGGCCGGGGAATTGGTGCCTTTGCCAATTCCGGATAAACCATGGACACACCTGTCCATGGAGTTTATCACTAATCTTCCCTCATCCAAGGGCAATTCAGTGGTATGGGTAGTGGTTGATAGATTTTCTAAGCAAGCCCACTTTGTGCCGTTACCCGCGTTGCCGTCTGCTGAAACCTTGGCCTGCTTGTTTATACAGCATATAGTTCGGTTGCATGGAGTGCCTGTGAATGTGGTGTCGGACAGGGGTGTGCAGTTTGTGGCCAGGTTTTGGAGAGCGTTCTGTAAGAAGTTGGGGGTCACATTATCATTCTCCTCTGCCTATCACCCGGAATCCAACGGACAGACTGAACGCACCAATCAGTCGTTGGAGCAGATTCTGAGATGCCTGACCTCCTCCAGACAGGAAGATTGGTGTGAGGTTTTACCCATGGCAGAATTTGCGTTCAACTGCCGTATCAATCAGTCTACCGGAAAGTCTCCTTTTCAGGTCAATTATGGGTTTGTTCCGCAGTTTGGGGAATTTTCCAGTATGGATTCTGGTTGTCCTGGTGCCGAGGGGATGGTTCAACAGTTAAAAAACCTTTGGAGGGAGGTGCAGGGGAACATCTCCAAAGCCCAGAAGAAGTACAAACATTTTGCGGACAGGAGGAGGGGGTTGGGTCCTGCGTTGACAGTGGGGGAAAAGGTCTGGTTGTCCACCCGTAATATCAAACTTAAGATACCCTCTATGAAGCTGGGCCCCAAATTTATTGGCCCATACAAGATTGTAGAGGTGATCAATCCAGTGGCGTACAGGCTTCAGTTGCCCACCTCCTTCAAAATATCTAACGTCTTCCACAGGTCCCTATTAAAACCTGTGGGGATGGTTAGAGAAGATCCCTCATCCGTGGTTCCACCAGTATTGGTAGAGGGTCAACTGGAGTACGAGGTAGTGCGCATCATTGATTCACGGTGGGTGCGCCGGAGACTTCAGTACCTTATTCATTGGAAGGGATACTCCATTGAAGATCGGTCATGGGTTCCGGCCAGTTCGGTACATGCCGATCGACTGGTACAGGCTTTTCATGCCAGATATCCTGAGAGGCCTGGGGGTCCAGTGGCCCCCCATTAAGGGGGGGTACTGTCATGGTATAGGACATGGTTAATGTCCTGTCCACTCAGGGTTAACTTTTGCTGGCCTCCCTTTGGATCTGGGAGGGTATTTATACCCAGTCCAGAGGGAGATTCTCTGTCAGCTATACTTTCGTTGTGACTGTGTATTTGACTCCCCTGGTTTGCGTGTATACTGCTCTGCTTGTTTGACTCCTGTGTATGACCCGGTCTGTTTGCTCACTCTGCTCTCTGTCTCACGTTTTGCTTATATTGTCTTTTCCGGTTCTGACCTCCTGGCTTGGCTATCGATACTCTGTTACCGTTTTGTCCCTATTGTACTGTCTATTGCCCGCTCTGGTTTACTGATCTATTGATACGTCCTGACTATCCGTTCTGTCTAACCCTTTGGTACTGTCGTGCTATCTTGTGCTCTGATCTCGGCCTGTCCTGGTTTTCGTCTCTTTCTTTGCCCCTTGGTAACTTTATCTCGTCGTTACCCTGCTAGGAGTTTTCCCGCAGTTCCTAGATCTCTGGAGCTTAGGCCACGCCCCCAGCAGTCATGTGCTGCAGGTCCTGTTAGTCTGCAGTACACATCATTCATTACTGCTGCCTCTGAGAGACGTGTGGCCAGCTCCGCCCCTTGGCTGTGACATGCTGCGGAAGGTCCTGTTACACAGAAACACACGTCTTCCCTGCTGCGGCTCTGCTTACAGGTATCTTGGGGCACAGTTGGTTTACTTAGGACACGTGCACTGGCTCAGTGAGCATGTGCAGTGCGGTGTCCTTGACAGGCGGGAATTTAATCCCCTCCCCTCCACGTCAGGTGCTTCCAAAAAGCGTCAATATGTGTTCTACAGAAACTTCGCCTTTCTTCGCCCGATCCTGAAGCTAAATCCGTAAGTTGCACTCTGTATGATTTTACCAACATATTAAACTATGTACACTGTATTTTACAATATTTCCTAATATTAAAAATTAGGCAAATTCATGTAAATCTGTGATCAATAGATATATTTCATAAGTACATTTGTCTTTTAAATCAGGGTTCCCCAACTCCAGTCTTCAAGGGCCACCAACAGGTAATATTTTCAGGATTTCCTTTATATTGCACAGGTGATGCAATTATTGCCTATGTAGGTACTGCAATTATCATCTGAGCAATACTAAGGAAATCCTGAAAACATGACCTGTTGGCGGGCCTTGAGGACTGGTGTTGGGGAACCCTGTTTTAAATAATACTCATGTTTATATGTGCAGTTACCAAAAAAACACATGTTGGAGACATAGCTTCATTTATAGTAAAAACTAGGTTTTTTTTCACCTCTTGGCTTACTTATGATCAAATTAATTGTTTATGTCACAATGTTATTTATCCTAGGACTGATGATAACCTTGAAGACTCTGATGAATCGCCAACAACAGCAAGATCTGTGCCATGTACCTCTGCATCGGAGAATGAAACCCCAACAGAGCCGACTACAGCAACACAGCCTGATGAACAGGTGTCTGATGCAGCTCAAACATCCGCTGATGCTGGTACTGGAAGCACCCAAGCAACAGCCCCAACAACATGCCAAGCAGCAGCCCCAGCACCACAGGCAGCATCAACATCCAATCTACCTCGGTATCTTTCACACACTCTCCGAGATAGACGAAACAGGCGACATGAAGAGCCACGTATGCTGCCCGAGCTCATTGATGCTCGAGTTTTATCCATACTAAATTCCATGACACCTGAAAATTCATCAGATTGGTTTTGTCACTCCCTCTCTCCTTGCCTAGCCAAAGTTCCTGATGAACAGCAGGAACGGGTATGGGCTGCAATATTAACCCTCATTGCAGCAAGCCAAGGAGAGCAGGACCCAAACCCGGTGCTAGGGCCCATAGAACAATGGCGAGCTGCCCAGCATCCAATTGAGATGCCATCTGCTACCAACATAACACATACACAAAATGTAGGTACACAATCTTCAGGTCCCAACCCTGGTTCATAAACCCAACAATCACAGCAAATGGCTGTATCCTCATCCATGCTTCCACCTCCTGCCTCCAGACATCCTTATCCCCAAATGTATGCTCCTGTTTGGTTTCCTTCTGCCCGTTGCTACACCAATGATTATGTGCAAATGTCTGACCCAGCCTCACGACTTCATGCCTGTGCCAGCAGCCAGCAATATGGGCAAATGTCTGACCCTGCCTCAGTGCCTCATTCCCATGCCAGTAGTCAGCAATATGGGCAAATGTCTGACCCTGCCTCAGTTGCCTCATCGCCGTGCCAGTAGCCAGCAATATGGGCAAATGTCTGACCCTGCCTCACTACCTCATGCCCATGTGCCAGTAGCCAGCAATATGGGCAATTGACCTGCCTCATGCCCTGCCCTGCCCTCACTACCTCATGCCCGTGCCTGTAGCCAGCAATATGGGCAAATGTCTGACCCTGCCTCAGTGCATCATGCCCGTGCCAGTAGCCAGCAATATGGGCAATTGTCTGACCCTGCCTCACTACCTCATGCCCGTGCCAGTAGCCAGCAATATTGGCAAATGTCTGATCCAAGCACCACCTACAGCCAACATTCTGAAACAATGTCCTCCATCATGTCTATGGGTGATAGTAGTGGTGGTAATTTTGCTATGCCACAGCCCTACAATCTGCAATCAAGGCACCAGTCACCTGTGGTGAGCCAATTTGGTCCACACAACCGTATGCCAAGAGATGATACCTACAGTAGTTCCCAATCATATCTGAGCCAGATTGTTGACTCACAACCTACTTTACCTCAGACACAAAGTGTTTCCAAAACATTTTGGATGAGTCTTACAAAACACAACCTTATCCCCATCTACATCTGTTACAGCATCAGTTTTGCAAAATGAACCTCCTCAAACCACACGCCAGCCCACAATGCCTACAGGACAAATGGGCACACATTCCTCCAGCCCCGAACATGTAAGCGGAGAAAATACCACAGATGAATCTTTCTCCAGTCATGGTGACTTTGTGGATTTATGACTAACCTAAATAAGTAGGTTACCTTCATTATGCTGTTAAAAATTTGGTTTAGTTTTGCTACACCCTCTCAGATGAATACATGTGTTGTAAGAAAAATAAAACACATTGCTAAAGTGTTAATATATCTTGTTTATTTGGCAAAGTCTATAATTTTTACAATAAACAATTGATACGATCAAAATAAAAGAGTTCATAAACAAATAAGCAATAGACCATACCTGTCCACCGTTATGTGCCACGAAGTAATCCATATCTGGCCCATACACTATTTACAACCAGGATGGTGGTAGTATTAATCTGTCCCGGATGAAAAATAATGAGAAAGGAGGAGATGGTGGTGGCGCATGCTGCTTCATTGACTTGCAGTGAGCTCACTGAAGCTGCGCCCCCTCACAGCCTCAACTGCGTTGAACTATTGACCGTCGTGAAATGGCAGTGAAATTGGACACTTCAAGGTCAGTATGTATGAACAACATGATCGCAAGGTGACCCACTCCCCTTCCAGAACACACTCAATGAGTGAGGGTCATAGCTATTTTGTGTTAGTCTACAATTATCAGACCAAATACATACTTTCATACATGATATATTTATCACAACCACAGGAAACACATGATAATGAGGTATTAGTTATTTGTTATGGGGTAGCATTGAGGGTATGAGAGGGCCATGTATCAATTACCCACATCAAATGTCAGCTTGCAACCCACGTCAAGGGTCCTCATTGCCTTGCGAGTCCCTAACCAATTTGTTATAAAAGACCAAACAAAATTGTATACAAAATTTAAAAAAAATTTGGACAGAAGACATATTTAAGTGTAACTAGTTGTCCTCCTCCATTTGCCATGGCACACTACCCTCTGGTGTCAAAAAATAATCAGCAAAAATATTCCTGACTAGAAGGGCAGAGTGAGCTACTCGGGGATCATGCTGTGTTTCCTCTGGTAATGCCACATTAACCACTCTCCCATCATCAACATCATCCAAGGATGGTTCTTGTTGTCGGCAGAAATTATGCAAAATAACGGTAGCCTTTATGACTGCCTGGACATTTGCTGGATGCATTTGGATTTGAGTTTCAAAAATACGCCATCTTGAAGTCAAAATTCCAAAAGCACACTCAACCAATCGACGGGCTTTCATCAGTCGAGTGTTAAAAATTCTCCTCCGGTTGTCCAAACCTCGACGTGGAAATGGTCGAAGAACATGCCTTGAGAGCGCAAAACCCTCATCAGCAACCATGATAAATGGTGCAGGTGGGCCTGATGCACCAGGAAGCACACATGGTTGTGGCAGATTTAAATTATTGTCAGCAAGTCACCTAGCTAATCTGGAAGCTCTAAATATGCGAGCATCAGAAGCACTCCCATATGCTCCAATGTCAGCAAGAACAAAACAGTAGTTGCTGTTAGCTAAAGCCAGCAGCACAACGTAAAAATTTTTTTTGTAATTAAAAAAACGAGAACCAGAGTTTGGCGGCTTCTTGACACAAATGTGTTTACCATTCAGGGCACCAATGCAGTTTGGGAACTCAGTGTCTTCCATGAAACCCTGGGCAATCCTCAACCAGTCTTGTGTGGTTGGCTGAGGCATGAGGCGGCTCTTTAGCTTATCCCAAATCAGATCACAGGTTGAGCGCACAATCCCGGATATGGTTGGCGTACCAAGGAGGAACTCAAAATGGAGGGAAGAATATGAGTGGCCAGTAGCCAGGAATCTGTTAACAAAAACCATATTTTGGATGTGTAACATTCACCATCAATTGGGGATTATGTTTATAAATCAAACAATTTGTACATAGTGAAGGTAATACAGCACACATCAACATAAAATATATGTTTTGTGCAATATAACCCACACCCATTAATGCTACACACAGGTGTCACTTATAATGGAATTTTCACAAAGTGGCCATGTTAGTAGTTTGGTTGTGGGCCCTAATATTTGATTGTTAGTAAGAATAGATATCCAAACTGTATGTTTGGCTTTATTTCTATGGCAATGGTTAACAAAGACATGTTTTGCAGTTACTATTATGGTCATTGTATAACCTAGGGAAAAGGAACATTACTCACTAGTAGTGTTGAGCATTCCGATACCGCAAGTATCGGGTATCGGCCGATATTCGCGTTATCGGAATTCCGATACTTAATTCCGATACTTTTTCCATATCGTATACCGGAATCGGAAGTTCCCATAATTCTTTGAGAGGCAATGTGATTTTAGTCAGCCAATGAGGAATCCTACGAAGTGTGGGCACATCCTGTAATGATGCGGTCATCTTAACTAATGGCATGGCTGTGATTGGCTGCTGAAATGATGTCAGAATGCACTATAAAAGGCGCCGCAGCCATTTTAGCGTCACTGTGCTGTGAACTCAGTTAGGGACAGAACGCTGCTGTGCTGACTCTGAGGGACAGTTAGATATTGCGATTTGTGTACTACTGTGCTTGAGGCAGGCTAGTTTACCAACCGCTGTGTAAAGCTTCATTTTGCCAGTGTTGTTTTAACAGCTCTGTGCAAGGTGTGTGTGTGACAGTGCAGGTGACGCTGCAGTTTGCTCTGCATCCACCGCTGTTTGTAGGCATCTGCACGTGTCACTTTTTTTTTTTTTTTTTTTATTTTATTTAGTGGAATTGGTGCAGCTCCATTATATTAGAAAAAAATCAAATCTATTAGTGTGACGTGCTTCCATCCGTATACAATACATTGGTTGCAAACACTATAGAAGTACAGAAAGGAGCTTTTCACAGATTGTGGACAGTTGTGTTTCAGTGTTCACTTCAGTCTGTGTTTTTTACTTTTTTGAGTGCAGATCACGCTCCAGTTACATGTTCAAGCACTGCTGCTTGTACTCTGCTGAGCGTGTCTCAGTGGCTCATCCTTTTCATTTATCTCCAATTGGTTCTGCTACATTCCATTTAAAATAAATCTAATCTATTAGTGTGACGCGCTTCCATCCGTATACAATACATTGGTTGCAAACACTATAGAAGTACAGAAAGGAGCTTTTCACAGATTGTGGACAGTTGTGTTTCAGTGTTCACTTCAGTCTGTGTTTTTTACTTTTTTGAGTGCAGATCACGCTCCAGTTACATGTTCAAGCACTGCTGCTTGTACTCTGCTGAGCGTGTCTCAGTGGCTCATCCTTTTCATTTATCTCCAATTGGTTCTGCTACATTCCATTTAAAATAAATCTAATCTATTAGTGTGACGCGCTTCCATCCGTATACAATACATTGGTTGCAAACACTATAGAAGTACAGAAAGGAGCTTTTCACAGATTGTGGACAGTTGTGTTTCAGTGTTCACTTCAGTCTGTGTTTTTTACTTTTTTGAGTGCAGATCACGCTCCAGTTACATGTTCAAGCACTGCTGCTTGTACTCTGCTGAGCGTGTCTCAGTGGCTCATCCTTTTCATTTATCTCCAATTGGTTCTGCTACATTCCATTTAAAATAAATCTAATCTATTAGTGTGACGCGCTTCCATCCGTATACAATACATTGGTTGCAAACACTATAGAAGTACAGAAAGGAGCTTTTCACAGATTGTGGACAGTTGTGTTTCAGTGTTCACTTCAGTCTGTGTTTTTTACTTTTTTGAGTGCAGATCACGCTCCAGTTACATGTTCAAGCACTGCTGCTTGTACTCTGCTGAGCGTGTCTCAGTGGCTCATCCTTTTCATTTATCTCCAATTGGTTCTGCTACATTCCATTTAAAATAAATCTAATCTATTAGTGTGACGCGCTTCCATCCGTATACAATACATTGGTTGCAAACAATATAGAAGTACACAAACGGGCCTTTCACAGCTACTGAACATGGGTTTTTAATTTTTAACTAAAATATGTATTTTTTCAAATGACACAAATATAAGTAATGTTGAAGAGGAATAGTCCTACATCCATTGTTTGCACAATATTACAGGTGTACATCATGTCCCTTAATCAACAATGTATTATTATATTTACTTGTATGCTTTTATTTAAAAGCCAAGAACACAGAAGGATAACCTTCGCACTGCAGCTGTTGTCAAAGTTCAACCCACATTATGCACTTCCAACATTGCAGCATTTGAGGCATGATGTGAGTTGGATTGGTCAAAGTTATGGAGTGAGAAGGTTCACCATCAGTACCCTATAGCATAAGTATGCTTTTGTGTTAGCATTTGTGTTAGACATGTGGATATCTGCCATAATATGTCACAATTATTTAGTTACAGATTTGTTACCAACACTAATCATTGAATGGTTTTAAATTTGACGTTTCACTTGTTTACAGCTTAGAAATAAGGGTGTAGCCTGATATCTATGTGTAGCACTAGCCACTTTAACATGTCATGTTTTTTTAAACATGTGTAGCTAGGTAGCAGTAATTTTTGCCGGACACACAGCAGGGGAACAGCAGGCGTTACTGAACCCCACTATCACTATAGCTTGTGTATTGGTCTGTGGACACGACACTTCTGAGCAGCAACTGGCAGTGTTGTAGCCCAGGGAGTATAGCTCAGGTGGTAGAAAGATGAACATAACAGGAGACATGGAAAACGTTGCCAACCAGTTAGTTAATCTGAAACCGGACAGGCAAATTCAGGCGAGATCCATGCCTAGTTCATTTTCAGAAAAGTAAGCCGTTCTACATTATCGTAGGATAGTCGCATGCAACGGTCTGTTAGTACACCACCTGCAGCAGTAAAGACGCGCTCCGATAATACACTGGCAGCAGATCAAGCCAGCACCTCCAATGCATACTGGCTAAGCTCTGGCCATGTATCCAGCTTAGAGACACAAAACTTGAATGGGGAAGAGCCATCTGAGAGTACACTGAGAGGGCAAGACATGTAGTCTGTCACCATCTTACGGAAATGTTGCCTCCTGCTGACTGGAGCCGTCTCGGATGGTGTAGACATTGGTGGCGCTGCCACAAAACTTCGACACATTTGGAACATACTGTTCTTGCCCTGTGCAGAGGCGCTGCTTGTGCTCCCTCTTGTTGCAGAGCTGTCTCCACTGCCTCGACGCACAGAGCTGCTTTGTAAATCAGTAGCAGCAGCAGTGCTCTCGGCTGGAATGGAGAACATTATGGATTGCACCAGTGTGTCTTGGTACTTCCGCATTTTACGCTCCCGGTTCAACGGTGTGATGAGGCTTTGTAAGTTGTCCCGGTAGCGAGGGTCTAGGAGGGTGTACACCCAATAATCAGACGTGGTGTGAATGTGTTCGATGCGGCGGTCGTTTCTCAGCCACTGCAGCATGAAATCAACCATGTGCTGCAGACTCCCAACTGGCCAAGAAACGTTGTCCCCTGCAAGAGGCGTCATCTCCGCCTGCTGTGCATCACCCCACCCTTGGTCTACATACTGACTAGAGCATTGTCTACCTCCCTCTGGAGCGATGTCTTCCTCCTCCATTGACTCCTCCTCATCCTCCTCACAAAGTCCTTCAAATACATATAAATTTACAAAATTTAAAACTCAAAATTTAAAAACTTTGTATCATAATTCTGTAACATCAGTTTATGGAAACACAATAGCATTACAAAAGGATAGACAAAAAATGTACATTATGTGCTTTGTAAATACATTAAAGTTTGTAATGGTTATGAAAATATAGACAGCGACTCTGGAGGTTCAATTGTTGATACAGCATGGTACTTTGAAAGTCCTCCAGCCCTTTGTGAGGAACCACGTTGCGCTGACTGTCCAGAAGGTGATGGAATTTGTGACTCCTCATCCTCCACCTCTTCCAAAACCTCATGCCTTAGTGCTTGCAGTGTTTTTTGAAGCAGGCAGATAAGGGGGACAGTCAGGCTGACTAGTGCATCATCTGCACTCGCCATCCGCGTTGACTCATCAAACGCACGCAAAACGTGGCAGATATCCTTCATAGAGTTATTCGCCACTCATTACACTGGCAGTGGCTGCCCATTCATTATAGGATCCAATTCTAATTACTGGTTCTCACCAACAAAGCTCTCCACAGCGCAGCACCCCCCTACATCTCCTCCCTTATTTATATTTATCGGCCTAACCGACTGCTGCACTCTGCAAACGACCTTCGACTAACCTCTGCACTAATCCGTACCTCCCACTCCCAACTCCAAGACTTCACCCGCGCTGCGCCAATCCTCTGGAATGCTCTACCCCAAGAAATTAGGACTATCCGCAATTTGGATGGTTTCAGGCGCTCCCTCAAAACACATTTGTTCACAGTGGCCTATCACATTCACTAATCAAAGTCATTCTATGTGTAATTCTGTGTGTGTAGCCCATTCACTATCTCCATGCATCCTCACTTCCTTAAAATGGCTGGACCATCATTGTAAAAACACCATTGTATATAAACACCTGTACTTTGTATCTCCCACACCTCATTGTAGATTGTAAGCTTTCACCAGCAGGGCGGCTGATTTTGCTTTAATTATTGTATTGTTAACGTTGTTACTTATGACTCGTGTTTTGAAACTGTTAAACTGTAAAGCACTGCGGAATATTATGGCGCTATATAAATAAATAATATTATTATTCTTATTATAGAGGCCCACTCAGTAGTGGTGAAGTGTGAACGCCGCAAATTGCGAGTTGACTGCGCCTGATGCAGCTGATACTCCATTACTGTTGGCTGCTGCTCACACAACCGCTCCAACATATGTAACGAGGAATTCCACCTGGTGGGTACGTCACATATGATGCGATGTTCATGAAGGTGAAATCTGCGTTGCAGAGCTGCAATCAGCGATCTGGCCATGCTGGAACGTCGCAAGTGAGCGCACTCTAGGCGGACCTTGTGCAGCAGTGCATCAAGATCCGGATAGTCCCTCAAAAAACTCTGCACGACCAAGTTGAGCACATATGACAGACATGGTATGTGAGTGAGGTTGCCAAGGCCCAGAGCTGACACCAGATTTCGGCCATTGTCACACACTACCAAGCCTGCCTGTAGATTCTCTTCCAAAAACCACACGTCGCTCTCCTGCTTTATGGCATTACAGAGCTCCTGCGCTGTGTGGCTAAGATTCCCCATGGAAATTAATTTCAGGATGGCCTGTTGACATTTGGACACGGCTGTGCTCATATCGGTCGCAACAGGTAAACGTTCACGGGTCCATGTGGAGGTAGACCGTGACGGCTCCTGCAGCGATGATTCTGAGGAACTGGAATAGGAGGAGGAATCAATGTGTACAGACTTGATTCCTGCAATCCTTGGAGTTGGCAGAACACGTACAGCGCCACTCGCAAGATCAGTACCCGGCTGCACAACATTGACCCAATGGGCAGTGAGGGAAAGGTATTGTCCCTGGCCATGGGTGTTAGAACCCTCTTGTTAGGTTTTGTTTCAGTTTGCTGGTCACATGACCTTTTTTCCCTATTTAGTCTGGCTCCGCCCTTCTGGCTTTGCTTGACTTCATTGTATTATCTACTGTTAAGCTAGCCGGGTGCTTAGGTGCCTTAATCTGTCAGTTTTGCTTGATGTTAGGATCACAAAGTATTTATTTTTCTGTTTAATTATCCATGCTACAATTTATGTTAGGAGGTGTCCACCTTTTCTCACAGTCCCTAGATCTTGTAGGGATTACTCCCTCGCAACTATAGGTCTTCGTTCACACTAGATGAGGACTTTAGCGGGTCTGGTCGCAGGATCAGGTTCCCCGTTACATCGTAGGGATTCAGCTTAGTTGTATTGTAGGGACAGAATTCCCTTCTTTCCTTACTGGTTGTAGCAGATCATAACAATGGGTACTGGTCCACGCATCGGTGGTCAGGTGGACCTTGCTACTGAGGGCTTTTAGTAGCGCATGTTTAATTTTTCCCTCAACATGCTTTTGCAGACCAGGGACGGCTTGCCTGCTGAAATGAAATCGGCTTGGCACATTGTATTGTGGGATTGACAATGATATTCAGTTACGGAAACTGTCTGTCTCCACCAGCCTGAATCACAGCATTTCAAGGGACAGGAGTTTTGCAATGCCAGCATTCAGAGCCTGTGCTCGTGCATGGTTTGCGGAGTATGGCCGTCTTTTATCCCATGCCTGTGCTACCGATGGCTGTTTTGTGGCCTGGGAGTGTGAGGATGACAGGGAACTTGCTGCTGTGTGTGGAATAACAGTTTGTCTCTGGACAACAGTGGCCGAGGTTCTTCCATGGCGATCCTGTGAGGAAGCATAACCAGCTGTGTGTGAGCTCGATGAAGAGGCTTCAACACAACCTGAAGATGTAGGTGCTGCTGTAGGTTGGCCTACATCTCTAGTGTGTCTTTGTAACTCAACTACGTGCTTTGTCCGCACATGTTTCCACATATTTGTGGTATTGAGGTGACTGACACTTTTAGCTATTTTTAATTTTTAATTACACAGCTTGCATTTCACATAGCAAATATCATGTGCAAGTGTGTGAAAAAAGGACCACGCAGTGCAAGTCCTGGGAGCGCACGTTTTGACTTTTGGAAGACAACAGCTCCGAACAGGTGCCAAACTGGAGGCTACAGGCAACCGAGTCTGCAGCCTAACTCTCCCTCCTGTTTGTACCGTTGGGGCAATGTCTTCCTCTATCTTCCTTCTATCACTAACCATTTCTCTAGGCCTCTCCCAGCTTTCAACCAAAGTACTGGTTCTCACCCACAAAGCTCTCCACAGTGCAGCACCCCTCCTACATCTCCTCCCTCATTTATATCTATCGGCCTAACCGACTGCTGCGCTCTGCAAACGACTTTCGACTAACCTCTGCACTAATACGTACCTCACACTCCCGACTCCAAGACTTCTCCTGCTCTACGCCAATCCTCTGGAATGCTGTACCCCAAGAAATTAGGACTATCCACAATTTGCATGGTTTCAGGCGCTCCCTCAAAACACATTTGTTCAGAGCGGCCTATCACATTCACTAATCAAAGTCATTCTATGTATTCTGTGTAAGTGTGTGTGTGTCTCTAGCCCATTCACTATCTCCATCCCTCAGTCCCTTAAGATGGCTGGAACATCATTGTAAATGCACCATTGTATATAAACACCTATACTTTGTATCTCCCCCATCTCATTGTACATTGTAAGCTGTCACGAGCAGGGGCGACTTATTTAGCTTAAATTATTGCATTGTTAACGTTGTTACTTATGACTTGTGTTCTGAAACGGCTAAACTGTAAAGCGCTGCGGAATATGATGGCGCTATATAAATAAATATTATTATTATTCCTCTGAGCTGCTCCCACCACCTTCCTGTTCCTCATGCCATGCTGGGTCTTGGACCTCATCATCTCCACTACCCTCTTCCAACACCTGCTGTTGGTGGTCTGGCCAGCACCATGCTCAACAGAAACTGGCACCTGGGTCTCATCATCATCAGATGCGTTCTGCGGTGTGCTGACCATCGGCACTGTCTCACCCGCCTCTTCAGATTCAGAGAGACACAGCTGTTGCGCATCACTGCATACTCCCTCTTCACATAACAGAATGCTGCTTGGCTGGGCCCCTGTTTGCAAGCCAATAGATTCTGAGAACAGAAGCAGACACTCAGCTGGCTCCTGTACAGAACTCTCTGACTGCCTGGGCAATTTGCCAGGCGGTGAAGAGACAGATGGTTGCCCAACAGTGCTGTGGTCCTGAGAGGAGGTGGAAGCAATTGAAGTCGATGCATTGGCTGACATCCAAACAACAACGGCTTCAATTTGTTCTTCCCGCAGCAGGGGGTACTCCGAGCTCCTACAAAAGTGCGCATAAAGGAACGCTCACGGGGAAAACTGGTGGATGCTGTGTCACTGGGGCCGCAGCAGCCACAGAATCCCCACGTCCTCTCCCTGAAGAAACTCCACGACCACGTGCCTTACTCCCTGCCTTCTTCATCTTGGTAGATTGATAAAGAAACTCTGAAAAGTTATAAGGTCTAAGTGTGGTTATTCCGCAGAGACTGCAGTGAACACTGCACACAACTGTTCACTACCCAATGCGTCTCAGCAGGAAGGCAGTCTGTGCGTCAAAACAAAGGCACAAGCATACATCCATGTACCCTGTTTATACAGCTATATAAAAAAAAATATGTAGTAGTGACGCACACTTTATTGAGGTACAGTATTACATCGCCATTCACCATCTGTGGCTATGCAGTGTCATCTATATATACCTTATCTATCTGTTGTCATGCTTCCAAGTCGACAGTCAGCCATAAATAGCAATTTTCACTATGCACTATGCACTTTTTAAAGGTTATGTTTGTTAATAAAAATGATTATTGCCACATATTATGAGTATTACATGATGGAAATTGTATAATTTTGTATAAAATATTTAGGGACATTATTCAGCAAATGGAACATTTTAGTAATATCACAGATAACTTGTAATGCTGATGATGTTTTGAAGTCAGACATTCATTGTCTATACAATAAAAATGGTGTACATACTGTTACTTATCCATCATTAATGGATTCAGATATGTACTTGTATGCTTTTGTACAACCGTATAGCAGATTCCTTAACTAATTTATTTTGTGGTTTGCATTGCTGTTCAACATGTTAATGTATGTGTTTATGTTTGTCAATTCTTTATTTATCTAGATATTAGTTTAAATGAAATCATCATCTTATGGTAGTAAAGGTTATCTTTCTCTTGTTTGAAGTATAGACATTTAAAATTGACAGGTAACAAGGAAATTACTTGATCTAGTATTTAAACATCCTCCTTGACCCTGGGCTCCAACACCGCCAGTTGTTGCTCGGAAGTGCTGTTAGCACAGTCAACACTTGCTCCTGTGTTACTGGGGTTCAGTAACGTCAGCTGGTCCTCGGTTGTGCCATTGGCTCTTTTCCTTCTGCTGCCCCTCCGGGTTCCAGCACAGTCAGCTGGTCCTCGTTACTTGCATTGGCTCTTGTACCTTCTGCTACCCGTCCAGGTTCCAGTACCGTCAACTGGTTCTCCGCAGTGCCTTTGGCCTAGGTGCCTCCATCTCGGTATCCGAGTTCCAGCAACGTCTGCTGGTCCTTGGTAGTGCTTTGGAGCACAGGTACCTCCTGCTTAGTAACCGTGTCCCAGTAACGTCAGCTGGTCCTCGGTTGTGCCATTGGCTCTTTTCCTTCTGCTGCCCCTCCGGGTTCCAGCACAGTCAGCTGGTCCTCGTTACTTGCATTGGCTCTTGTACCTTCTGCTACCCGTCCGGGTTCCAGTACCGTCAACTGGTTCTCCGCAGTGCCTTTGGCCTAGGTGCCTCCATCTCGGTATCCGAGTTCCAGCAACGTCTGCTGGTCCTTGGTAGTGCTTTGGAGCACAGGTACCTCCTGCTTAGTAACCGTGTCCCAGTAACATCAGCTGGTACAAGATTGTGCTACAAATACAAGATACGGAACAAGAGACACAAGAACAATAAGCAGAAGATCTAAAAGCAGAAGAACATGAAGTATAAGACCAAAATGAAGAGCAAAATATATGCTCTAAATTCTAAGCAGAAGAAGACTAAGCAGTGTATGGGGGTGAGTCCGTTCCTCCTCGTGGTGCCCCTGGAAAATGCCTGCTGCTGCAGGCTAAACTGAACACGGACAAATACTGTTGTAATTTAAATCTTTTGTGACAGCAAGAACGGAAGGATGAAAAATTCATACTTTGACAGATTACAAGTACAGGATTCTCTGTCACAAATAAGAATATGATGAAGAAGATGAAGCAGAATATGAATAAGAATAATAGTTTAATAAGAAGAATATGAGTAATGTTAACAAAGATGAATAGCAAGAAGTTTAAGAAGAAGATAAAGAAGGTGAAGATGAAGAATAATTTGATGAAAAAGATGATGCTGCAGAAGATTATGAAGGAGAAAGTGTGTGAAAAGTTAAAAAGGTGAAGATGAAGAGCATGGAAGTTGTGTAATATACATATTTGCCAAAATATAAAAAACGTTAACATTGTCAATTTCTTCGTCAATCCGAACATCTTTAAAAAAAAAAATATTTATGCTATTCCATTTGATTGGGTTAAACATCTATGCCTTTAATGTCTCCTCAACCTTCCCCAATACATTCTACATTACTCTTTGTTGTTTTCCTTCATGTACAATTAACCAACAAGGCAAGAATGGGTTTTTTTTAATTTCGATATTTTGTTCCCATAGACTTACATGGGACTTCCGGTATCGGTATCGGGTATCGCCGATATTTTAGTGATATCGGCGATACCATTCCGATTCCGATACTTTAGGATATCGGAAAGTATCGCTCAACTCTACTCACTAGACATTTAACCACTTAACCCACCACGATGCTTTGCACGTTATTGGTCATAATATCATGTTTAGCACAAAAAAATTTCCTCACGGTTACTAGCGAGCGCTCCTCTGGAGAAATGCTTAGTCGCATGCAGGTGTCTTGTCTGAGAACGTAAGGCTGCAAAACATGAAGTATGTTGTCAAAGCCGGGAATGGAAAGACGACAAAAAGCAACAAACTTCACTGGGTATCTGCGAAGTTCATTGTACAATTTGGAAAAATGACCATATGCCCCACGTAGCAAGAGTAGAGGATGAACCCAAAGCCTCTTTTGCAGCCGTGGTTCCTCATCAAGCATATGGTGGCGAACAACAAACCGACGTGACACAAGCCATGCCAACCACAACAATGCCTCATTGTCACAAGACATATTTGTGACACCAAAGGAGTCCTAACACACACCCCTAAGATGATATGTCATCGCCAAAACTTTTTAGGAACTGTTTTAACACATAATCACTAATGGATCACACCTTTGCATGTTCCAAGCCTTTAATTAATGCCTTAACCCCTCATATGGACCTCAAAACCTTTGTGTGTGATACGTATTAACACGGACAGCACACGGACGATAAACACGGACACACAGATAGCACACGGATGACACACGTATGGCCTACGGACACACGGACACGGATAGCTCCGGGATAGTTTCTTCACGTACCAGAAATATCTGGATGTGTGAGACTGGCCTAAAGCAAAGAAACTAGGGAGGGTCAGAAGAAAGAAAACCTCTTAATGAAGCTTGGTTTCTGCACAGTCTATTGTGTACTGTCCATTCTCCTTATCATGTAGGTGACACTACTACAAATGTCACTGTGAGCCTAATGCAAGCTCAATGTGGCATCTGCTAAATGAAGAGCTAAATGAAGAGCTACTGGCTAATTGTAAAAACTGCAAAGGAATAATGATTAATATTATATTCCATTGTTATATAATGGCATATAATTCCTAAGATTGAATATACCAAAATAGATCTTCTTTACACTACATAGTAATGTCTAAGCACATGGAATACTTGTTTGTGAATAAGTCCTGGCAGGGCCGGCTCCAGGTTTTCATGGGCCCCGGGCGAAAGAGTCTCAGTGGGCCCCTTTAATACAGACCCCGATTCATGATGCACAGATACTGCAGAGAAATATGGGTATAGCACAATGCCAAACACTTCTCTTCTTCCATTACGACTGATAGCTATTGTAAATTGTACAATAGCTCAAAAACCGCCAAATCCTCACAGCACACAGTACAGACTGGACAGTACAGTCCTCCATACAATATTATGGGCACCACAGTCTCCCCCTCATCACCCATATAATACCCCATGCAGGATGTCAACCCCTCCATCCCCCATATAATGCTCCATACAGGATACTGGTCCCCATATAAAGCTCCATACAAAATATGGAGCTCTCCTCTGCGCTGTGCTGCGTTCTGCACTGTTACGGCTCTTAAAGGGCGCCGTGGAAAGACTCCCATCATCATCATTGCCTGCCCATTATCATCGTCATTGCCTGCCCATCATCATCATTGCCTTCCCATTATCATCATCGCCTCCCCATCATCATCATTGCCTCCCCATCATCATCATCGCCTCCCCATTATCATCACTGTCTGCCATCATCATCAATGCCTGCCCATAATCATCATTGCCTCCCCATCAATATCATTGCCTGCCCATCATCATCACTGCCTGCCCATCATCATCAATGCCTGCCCATAATCATCATTGCCTCTCCATCATCATCACTGCCTGCCCATCATCATCACTGCCTGCCCATCATTATCAATGCCTGCCCATAATCATCATTGCCTCCCCATCAATATCATTGCCTGCCCATCATCACTGCCTGCCCATCATTATCACTGCCTGCCCATCATCATCAATGCCTGCCCATAATCATCATTGCCTCCCCATCAATATCATTGCCTGCCCATCATCATCACTGCCTGCCCATAATCATCACTGCCTGCCCATCATCATCAATGCCTGCCCATAATCATTGTCTCCACAGCAATATCATTGCCTGCCCATCATCATCAATCATCATTGCCTCCCCATCATCATCACTGCCCTCCCCCCACCACCATCACACATACAGCAGACACACACACACACAAAGCATCGCACTACATACACACAGAGACACATACACAGACACACACACAAACATCTCACCTGTCCGGCGTCCGCGCACTCACTGCCACAGCCGGCCGCTGAATGATGACGTCATTCAGCGGCGCTGCTGTGAGAGGAAGCGCCGGCGTCCTGCAGGCGCCCCCTGGAGCCCGGAGGCGGAGCTGCGGCAGCGGAGGCACGGGGAGAGGTGAGTATTGAGGGGCCGCAGCCGGGGCCCTGAGCAAGCGGGGGGGCCCAGTGGTGGCGCTGACACCATTAACAGGCGCCAGGGTGCCAGACGGCGAGTGGGCCCCCCTGCCTGCTCAGGGCCCCGGCACTTGCCCGGGTGTGCCGGGTGCTGACGCCGGCCCTGAGTCCCGGCAGGGCCGTATTTGCCACTAGGCACCTGAGGGCACATGACCGGATGCGGGGAGGGCGGCACCTGAGCAAGGTTTGTTTTTTTTTTTTTTTTTTTTTTTAGTCCGGGGTCAGCCTGCCCACCTACCTCAGTCTTCCGGCTGCTGCGGGGGTCTTGGATCCCATGCTGTCACCGCTGTGGAGGGTAAGGCACTGCTGAGGAGAAGTGAGGACGTCACATCAAGATCCCATGAAGGCCCAGGCAGCTACATCGCCGACAGTATGCTACTGTGGTGGGTGATTACCGGGTCCGGGGTATGTCTGTGCACAGTGCAGCACTGGGACTGAGAGTGTGCACAGTGCGGGGATGCGATCCCCTGCAGTGCACTGTGATGGAGCCCAGGAGCTGCCCAGCTGAGAACTGAGGACATGGCAGCAGAGGGAGGGACACATGAGGGTCTGCTACCCAGAACCCAGACCTGGCTGCAGCATTGTGGAGCACTCACGAGGGCTGTGGGGCACTCGGAACCAGGCCGGGCAGTTCTTAAAGGGGAAGTCACAGCAGCAGTGACCCGGTCCAAGCAGGATGATGACATCGCATGAAGATGGGAGGCGCCGGGCCCGGACCTGCAACACCCATCGGACTGGACCGCATTGGACCGCCCCCCGGGTGAGTATAATAAAACTTATTTTTCTTATCTTTCAGGTCGGACCCGGGGCTTATCTACAGCATTATAGAATGCTGTAGATAAGCCCCGAAAACCAGTGGCCGCATCTTATAGCAGCAAAATGAAGTGACAGGTTCCCTTTAATGATTGGAAAAATAGTGCCTCAAGACTAAATGAACATGAGCCGTCAATGGAGCATAAAACATGTGTACTTGCTTTTCATACACGGGGAAGCACACTGGAAAAAGTAAATAAACTGCTTACTGAGGAATTGACTTGTGAAATAAATTATTGGAGAAATGTTTTGAAAAGAGTTGTGTCTGTGGTAAGGGCACTTGGCACACACGGACTTGCCTTCAGAGGGAGTAATGACCGCTTTGGTTCCAAACATAGTGGTAACTTTAAAATGCTTCTGGAAGTCATAGCAGAGTATGACCCTTTCCTGGCTGATCATATCACTCATTTTGTGAACCGTGTTAAAGGAAAGACACCATACCTATCGTTTGTCACATGAGGAATTTGTCAATGTGATGGCTGAAGTCACAAAAAAATCATCAAAGAGATCAAATCTGAGAATTATTTCTCAATCAGTGTGGACTCAACTCCTGATATTTCACATGTTGACCAGCTTGCTTTTATAATACGATATGTAAAGGATGATGGGACTCCTATGGAACATTTTCTACTCTTCATACCAAATCCAAGACATCGATCAGAAAGGCTGACAGAATCGGTGATTAACACAAAAGAAGCATTTTGACTTGGACATCAGAAATTGTCGAGGGCAGCATATGACAATGCCAACAACGTCTCTGGTCATTACAGTGGTCTGCAAGCAAGAATTAAGCAAATTAACCCACTTGCTGTCTATATTCCATGCTCTGCACATTCGATGAATTTAATTGATACATGTGCAGCTGAGAGCTGTAAGGAAGCGTGTTCTTTCTTTGAACTTTTACAGCATTTGTATGTGTTTTTTACAGCTTCCACAAACCGTTGGGATGTTTTACAAAAATAATTATCTGCAGATCCAGGAACTTTAACTCTGACAAAAGATTGTCAGAGACACATTGGCCTGCTCGTGAGGCGGCCTGTCGTAGTTTGAACAAGGACTTTGAACAAATATTAAATGCAATGTCTGCAATCTCGGAAAACAACAGGGATTAGGCTGCTACATGGTGTTGTGCTGATGGACTACTTAGTCAAATGCAACGACCTTGAAACTGTATTCATGGTAAACTTTTGGGGTCCATTTTGGAAAGATTTCAAGCTGTTAGTTGCAAATTACAACAGATATAGATATTTGTGAGGGACAAGAGAGAATCCATTTTGGATTTTAAGTTCAGGACATCTTCCACTCCTGAAATCTGACCTCACCCTTTCATTCCCCAAGGCCATAAAAAGCCATGCAGTGTTTATCTGTAAAGGTACTGCCACACTGAGCTATCCCGCTAGCGATCTCGTTAGCGTTGCATACTAATGAGATCGCTAGCGGGATTGTTTCTATATCGCTAAATGCTGCCGCATTTAGCGATATAGTTAACGACGCTATCGCCGTTAGCGATCTTCTTAACGACTTTAGCGGTACAAAAGTACCGCTAAATCGCTAAGAAAAGGTGCCACACAGCGATTAGATACTTACCCAGCGGGAGCGCCAGCGATGAAATAGGGTCCGGAGCGATTCCAGCGACGAGCGAGATCACAGCAGGAAGCTCGTCGCTGGAAGCTGCCGCACTGAACAATATCGCTAACGGGATCGCTAAATAGTGACGTTTTTTAGCGATCCCGTTAGCGATATTGTTTAGTGTGGCATACCCTTAACTAAAAACCAAGAACAAGGCTTTGAAGCTAATAACACCAAGGTGTGAAAATTTCTGCAGCTGCAAGCCACCTGGCCTTTTTGTGTGACTGAACACAATGCACAGCAAGGCTATGAGGTATTAAATCTGAAAAATGACCTATAATATCAGAATGCAATATCTCTTAGCCTAGCCAAGCACATCATCCAAATCGGCATTCCTTCAACCATACGCCCGTGCCCGGCAGCCAATTGTAGCTCCCTGCGCTATAGAGTTATAAAGCTCCACCACCAGGAATTACATATGATAGGCAAATTTGGACTTTATGCGCAGATAAAATCCAGCCAAACCCAGTGGCACTGCTGCCGTTTCGTTCAGAGCTTCGAGCGGAAAGTTGTGGGTCATCCACAGTTTTAGACTGAAAATCAAACTCTCAGAGAAGGGAGGAGAGAGGCTGCACAAGCCCAGGGGTGGGCGCAGAGTGTGGGGGGAGCAGCCAAGGAGATAAGTGTCAGCTCCTCACTTGGAGCTCAGTTTGTAGTTTTCTTTTGGCGAGAGGACCTGTTTTCAGACGGAGCTGGGAAAGTCTGTAACTAAGATTTGTACCTGTGAGCCATCAGCGCCTCCCTGTGGTCACATGCTACATAACATGGTAATTGCAACCTATCTATACCCTATCCTTTGTACTACACTCCTGACTGCATACCTGTATATTGTTCTGTAAATATATGCTTGTATATTTCTAGTGCGCCTTTTAGGCGATTAAATATAAAATTAATCTTGGTCTGCTCTTTTATCTCGATCCACGAATCCCCACGTCCGCACGCTCGGTTGGTTATATAATACGCTACCCGGGTGGGTTCCTGACCTGATATAAGCCTGCTGTTGGACGGGGCTTATTTCAAACGAAGAACTGGTGGCAGAATACCGTATTGTTTTTGTGAGGAACTCTGGCAGTGATGGCCGGGAGGTTTATATATATATCCCCAGCCTGGACTGGTGATATATTATATCCCTCCTCACTGGGAGTGCCTCACTAAATCGTACTTATAAGGGAAGCCTTTCTGGTGATTATTTGCCCTAGGAGCAGTTCCCTGCCTGACCTGGAGCAAGTGGTGGCGCCAGAGAGCCGACCCCTGCTAGGTCCTCTCTCTCCCTCCCCCGAGGTGGGCAAAGTTGACCTCCCTTCCCCTGTGAGATCTCTCACAGATTGGTGGCAGTGCGGTGGGATCGAGATAATAGTGTGCGTGGGATCCCTACTCCCAGACACTAAGGACTACCAGCAGTAGCTTTTGCTGCTGGGGTCTTAAGATCAGCTAAGCACAAGACAGTCCAAAGTGCAAGTACTGTAGAGGTGTGGGTGCTCGGGTTGCCGCTGCGTCCGTGACTGAGGGCTGAAAAGACTGGTTGCAAGCTAGCCCGCAATGCGGAGAATGACTGTACTGGTTTTGAAGAAGGGGTGAACCAGGGGGGGTCCAGCCCGGGCTCCCCAAGCTTCTCGCTGCCAGTGCACTACCCTGCAGGAGAATGCGCTCCTACTGCCCTTCTCCCTTGACAGCCCAGATCAGAAGCCCTCTTTCAAGCTTCCCTGGCGAGCCTCGAAGTGGGGTGTTCAGAAGCCTACGCAGCCCTCCTGAAGTCGGCAGAGCGCCAGGCAGATTGAGAGGTGGCACAAGTAGAGCGCGAGGCTGTGGAAAACCGTGAGGCTGCAGAGCGACAGCATCAGCTGGAGTTGGCTTGACAGGGTCTCATATGGCCCACCACAGCACCTGCGGAACCCAAGACAGCCAAGGTCCGAGCAGAGGACTTCCCCTTGCTGGAGATGGATGGAGACCTGGACTCCTTTCTGCGAGCCTTTGAGTGGACCTGACGACAGCATCATCTGGCCTCGGATCAGTGGGCCAAGTACCTGACCCCCTGCTTGAGGGGTATGTCTCTGGAAGTTTTGGGGGACTTACCTGCCGGGGAGGAACAGGACTATGAGAACATCAAACAGGCCCTGATCCAGCAGTTCAACCTCACCCCGGAGACTTACCGCAGGAAGTTCCAGAGCCTGCAAAAAGGCCCCAAGGACACGTGGGCCGACCACATGCAGGCCCTTATGAGAGCTGCAGAGGGCTGGACCAAGCTCTCCACCGGCCAGGAGATCCAGGAGGCGTTTGTCATAGAACAATTCTTGTGGAACAGCCCAGTGGATCTTCAGCAATATCTCTGTAACCGGAAACCAAAAGGAGCCGCTGCTACAGCCGCCCTGGCAGATGACTGTGCCAATAACCGGGTTCCTGAAGCCAAGCGGGCTGCCCACAGCACCTGGAGAGGGGGTACGACTCATCCTGCCCCTGTTTCCCCAGCCCCAAGAATGCAAGGGGTGCCCCCTCTGTTTCCCTCTCCAGGCCAGGGGTCACCGTAAACCAGGCTGCTGCTATGGGAGTGTGGGACACCGGCGCTGAGATGACCTCTTGTGGCCTGAGATGGTGTCCCCCCAGGACTTGTTAACCAGAAAAACCCTCACCGTCTCCGGGATTGGAGGTGTCGAACCGGCGCAGCCAGTCACCAGGGTTCATCTGGACTGGGGCGCTGGGAGGGGAATGAGGGAGGTGGGAGTGTCGGCAAATATTCCCTTGAATGTTTTACTTGGGACAGATTTGAGGCTGCTAGTATTTCAGTATGTGGCTAGTGAGTCCCCAATTCCTGGTCTCCCACTGTGTCTTGATTTGTCTACTGCTAATAATGTAAGTGTGTTGCCTGTTCCCTCTGCGTTAAGGGGGGAGGTGGGAGCTGAGAGTCACTACTGTGCTGACAGGACACATGCAGCGTGCGCAGATGAGACAGAGCCAGAAGTCACAGGAAGGTGTGAGAATGCCTCTGGTGTGATGAGACAATGTGCTCTGGAGGGAGAGGTGGGGGGCAGGTAACTGCAGGGCCAGAACCAGAGTTGGTGGGAGGGGCTGCCGCAGTGATTGTAGGGCCTCTAGATTAGCAAAACTGCTGAGTTCTGCCCAGCTGCAGGAAGGGGAACGTGCCAATGGGGTTGGGGCTGTCACAGGAGAGGTGGAGCTTCCAGGTAAGGCCCCAAGGCAGGAGGTTCCCACACCCGGGATGCCAGGAGACCAGGTTGGTCCAACTGACTCGGCGACTTGTGTGGAAGTCGAGGGGAGGCAGGCACTACCCAGGGTTACAGCGGAGTGGTGGTGCTGGAGCCCAAGGAGCCTCACGGTGGTCCGATGGCCTTCCTCCTTCCGACCAAGTGGCGGCTGAGCCAGAGGGAGTCCTGGAGACAGGTGCCGGGGAACTGACAGAAGACGTTGCAGTTTCGTCCATTCTGGCCACGTCTAGTCAGGGGTTTCAGGCAGTGTTAGAAGCCGACAACAGCCTGAAGACCCTTAAGGAGCAAGCGGCACAGCCTTTCACGGACTCAGACCTCGAGCGGGTGGTCTGGGACCAGCGACGGCTGTACCGGGTGTCGGTTCAGCAAGAGTCACCAGAGGCGTGGCCTAAGGACCGACAGTTAGTGGTACCCTATCCGTTCTGGGCAGAGTTGTTGCGGATTGCACATGAGGTTCCGATAGCTGGACACTTAGGGATCACTAAGACTAAGGCCAGGCTAGCCCAGCATTTCTACTGGCCTAAAATGGGGACCGATTTGGCTGGGCTGCCTACTGCCGTTCGTGTGACACCTGTCAGAGAGTGGGGAAGGCGAGGCGGCGCCCAAAGCCCTACTGATGCCATTGCCCATCATTGATGAGCCTTTCCGGAGGGTGGCTGTGGATCTCATCAGACCACTGTCCATTCCAGCCACTCCGGGAAACGCTTCATAAGAACAGTAATGGATTATGCCACCCGGTACTCGGAAGCGGTAGCCTTGTTGTCCACTCGGGCCGACAAGGTGGCCACCGCTTTGCTGTAGATTTTCTCCAGAGTGGGATTTCCCCAGGAAATGCTCACCGACCGAGGGACCCTGTTCATGTTGCAGCTGGAGTCCCTTTGTAAGCAAATACAGGTGCAACATCTGGCGGTCAGCCAATACCATCTGCAGATTAATGGTCTGTGCGAGCGGTTTCAATGGCACCCTCAAACAGGATGCTTAGGATGTTGGTTGACTTCCACGGAAGCGACTGGTAGAGGTACCTCCCTCACCTACTATTTGCCTACCGGGAGACGCCCCCTTCGAGCTCCTGTATGGGCGACATGTACGAGGGCCACTTGCTTTGGTGAAAGAGGAATGGGAAGGAGACTTTGCCTTCCCTGGAGTGTCAGTTCTTGAGTACGTTGTGCGCTTCTGGGACAAAATGACGGCCTTGTCGTGGTTGGTGCAGGGCAATATGGCCCAGGTTCAGGCTGACCAGAAGTGCTGGTATGACCAGAATGCTTGTGAAAGGCCCTCCAGGTGGGTCAGAAAGTATGGGTACTGGTCCCCATACCACAGGACAAGCTTCAGGCAGCCTGGGAGGGCCCATACCTCGTGCACCAGTGGCTCAATGATGTCACGTATCTGGTCACCCTAGACCACGCCGGTGCAAGGAGGAAGGCCTTCCATGTGAACATGATGAAGGTCCATCATGAGTGGGAGGCCTGCACCCTCCCTGTGTGCAAAATTCCTGAGGAAAGAGAGGCCAAAACCCTCCTGGATCTGCTCACCCAAGTCAAGGCAGGTGGATCCATTGAGTTTGGCCACCAGCTCTCAGAGGACCATTGGTCCCAGCTGGCGGATACTCTACGCCCCTTCCTGGGAGCTGTTTAGCAGCCTTCCCTGAAGGACCGAGTTGGCTGTCTATTACGTGGACACTAAGGATCACCCAGCGGGCAGCATATCCGGTCTCTCTCAAGGTGCAGCAGCAGATGCGCCAGGAGATTGACGAGATGCTGAATCTCGGGGTGATCCAGGCATCCAACAGTGCGTGGGCGTCGCCCGTAGTCCTCGTCCTCAAAAAAGGACCGAACAACCCGGTTCTGCGTGGACTACCGGAGGCTCAATGCTGTCATGGTCACTGATGCGTTTCCTATGCTGCGCATCGATGACTTGCTCGATCAGTAGGCTGGTGCTAAGTACCTGACCATCATGAATCTGAGCTGGGGGTATTGGCAGATCCCTGTGACCCCCAAGGCCCGGGAGTGCTCTGCCTTTAATGCCCCGCTTGGACTGTATGAGTCCACCGTGATGCCTTTCGGCATGAAGAATGCCCCTGCCACGTTTCAGTGGATGGTAAACACACTGTTCCTGTGACTTAAAGAGTACGTGGCTGCGTACCTGGACGATATTACCATCTTAAGTCTCACATGGGAGGATCACCTAGAGCATCTGACGCAGGTGCTTAGGCGAATCCACCGGGCAGGTCTGACCATCAAGCCGGAAAAGTGCCAGCTGGGCATGAGCGAGGTCCTCTACCTGGGTCACCGTGTAGGCAGGGTTTTCTGAAGCCAGAACGTGGGAAGGTGGATGCCATCACATCCTGACCAACCCTCAGGACCAATAAACAGGTGATGTCCTTACTGAGGACCACTGGGTACTATAGGAGGTTTGTTCCACACTAAAGTACCCTGGCCAAGCCTCTGACAGACCTCACCAAGAAAAAGCTGCCTCTCACGGTAGACTGGTCAGTTGCCTGCGAGACTGCTTTTCAGGCGCTCAAGACCGCGCTCTCCAGCTCCCCAGTACTGCAAGCGGCTGTTTGTAGTACAGACCGACGCAAGTAACTTTGGCCTCAGTGCCGTGCTCAGCCAAGTCAATGCAGCGGGCCAGGAGCATTCCGTCCTGTACCTGAGCCGAGAGAGGTGGCCTACTCCACGATGGAAAAGGAGTGCCTGGCAATTGTGAGGGCCCTGCAGTGTCTGCAGCCATACTTGTGCAGGCATCCCTTCATCGTGGAGACAGGCCATAACCTCCTCAGCTGGTTGCACACGGTCTCCGAGATGAATGGGAGGTTGCTGAGTTGGAGCCTGGCGCTCCAGAATAACCACTTCTCCATTCGCCACAAAAGGGGCCACGATCATGGCAACGCTGACGAGCTATCTCAGAAAGGAGAGCTTGCGGGAGTGTGCTCAGGTGAACACAGGAATGTGATGCCCCCTAGTGCCCTCTAAAGCGGGGAGATGTGAGGGACGATAAAGAATCCATTTTGGATTTTAAGTTTAGGACATCTTCCACTCCTGAAATGTGCCCCCACCCTTGCATTCGCCAAGGCCAGAAAAAGCCATGCAGTGTTTATCTTTAACTAAAAACCAAGAACAAGCCTTTGAAGCTGATAACACCAAGGTGTGAAAACTTCTGCAGCTGCAAGCCAGCTGGCCCTTTTGTGTGACTAAACACAAGGCACAGCAAGGCTATGAGGTATTAAATCTGAAAAATGACCTATAATATCAGAATGCAATATCTCTTAGCCTAGCCAAGCACATCATCCAAATCTGCGTTCCTTCAACCATACACCCGTGCCCGGTAGCCAATTGTAGCACCCTGCGCTATGGAGTTATAAAGTTCCGCCATCAGGAATTACATACGATAGGCAAATTTGGACTTTATGCGCAGATAAAATCCAGCCAAACCCAGTGGCACTGCTGCCGTTCCGTTCAGAGCTTCGGGCGGAAAGTTGTGGGTCATCCACAGTTTTCGACTGAAAATCAAACTCTCAGAAATGGGAGGAGAGAGGCTACACAAGCCTAGGGGTGGGCGCAGAATGTGGGGGGAGCAGCCAAGGAGATAAGTGTCAGCTCCTTACTTGGAATTCAGTTTGTAGTTTTCTTTTGCCCTGAGGACCCATTTTCAAACGGAGCTAGGAAATCTGTAACTAAGATTTGGACCTGTGATCCATCAGCGCCTCCCTGTGGTCACATGCTACATAACACAGTAATTGCAACCTATCTATACCTTATCTTTTGTACTACACTCCTGACTGCATACCTGTATATTGTTCCGTAAATATATGCTTGTATATTTCTAGTGCGCCCGCTACCTGGGTGGGTTCCTGACCTGTTATAAGCCTGCTGTCGGACGGGGATTATTTCAAACGAAGAACTGGTGGCAGAATACGGTATTGTTTTAGTGAGGAACTCTGGCAGCCTGGACTGCTAATATATATCCCCCCTCACTGAGAGCACCTCACTAAGTTGTACCTATAATGGAAGCCTTTCCGGCGACTATTTGCCCTAGGTGCAGTTCCCTGACTGACCTGGAGCAAGTGGTAGCGCCAGAGAGCCAACCCCTGCTAGGTCCTTTTCTCCCCTCCCCCGAGGTGAGCGAAGTTGACCCCCCCTTCCCCGATGAGATCCCTCACAATATTAGTTTAGTAATAGAACTTTTTAATTCCCTTGTGCAGTTTGTGAAGCAGATCAGAGAGATGTTTGACACATTTGAGTCGATTGCCATATCTAAATCAAGTTTGAAAGAATATGATCTTCGATTCAGGAAAAGGAAGCGCATCACTACTGAAAGTCAAAAAGACATTATTATTATTATTATTATTATTATTATTATTAATAATAATTTCTAAAGCACCATTGATTCCATGGTGCTGCACATGAGAAGGGGTTACATACAAATTACAGGTATCACTTACAGTAAACAAACTGACAATGACAGACTGATACAGAGGGGAGAGACATGCAAAAAAATTTCCGTTTAATCACCTACTTTGTCATCTGTGGCAATCTAATATCGGAACTGGAACGAAGAAAGGCAGCCTATGAGAAGTTTTTTGAAAAATTTAAATTTCTGTCAAATTTAACCAAACTAGAAGCTTCTGCTATAAGGGATCAAGCTAAAAAACTTGGAGAGGTTTACAAAACAGACATTGAGGCAATTGACTTTGTTGAAGAATGACTACACTTGCGTGGACACCTTTTGACTCTGGAGGAAGAATATAACTCTTCTTTGAGTATCCTTAGGAAAATTCGTAAAGACGACCTTCATAACATTTATGCAAATGTAGATATTTCTTTGAGAATGTTTCTGTGCACACCAGCAACTAACTGTTCAGCAGAATGCTCATTTTCTGCATTAAAGCGAATTAAAAATTATTTGAGGTCTAACATGAGTGAAGATCGCCTAAATGCTCTTGCAATGTTGGCCATTGAAAGTGATCTTGTAAGGTCGCTGAATTATGATAAAATCATTGACAATTTTGCAGCCCAAAGAGAATGCCGTAAGAAGTGTTTTAAAGGGAATCTGTCACCCCATTTTTCGTATATAAGCTGCAGCCACCGCCATCAGGGGTTTATCTACAGCATTCTGTAATGCTGTAGATAAGCCCGCGATGTAACCTGAAAGATAAGAAAAACGAGTTAAATTATACTCACCCGGGAGGGGTCAGATGCGGTCCGGTCCGATGGGCATCGCAGGTCCGAGTCCGTCACCTCCCATCTTCTAGCGATGACGTCCTCTTCCTTGCTTCTGTCGCGCTCCTGCGCAGGCGTACTTTATCTGCCCTGATGAGGGCAGAGCAAAGTACTGCAGTTCACAGGCACCAGGAAAGGTCAGAGAGGCCCAGCTCCTGCGCACTGCAGTACTTTGCTCTGCCCTCAACAGGGCAGATAAAGTACGCCTGTGCAGGAGAGCGACACGAAGCAAGGCGGAGGACGTCATCGCTAGAAGACCCGGACCTGCGACGCCCATCGAACCGCACCCCCCAGGTGAGTATAATATAACTCGTTTTTCTTATCTTTCAGGTTACATCGGAGGCTTAGCTACAGCATTACAGAATGCTGTAGATAAGCCCCTGATGGCTGTGGCTGCAGCTAATATACGAAACATAGGGTGACAGATTCCCTTTAACCCCTTCCCGACCTTTGACACAGCGTATGCGTCATGAAAGTCGGTGCCATTCCGACCTATGACGCATACCCTGCGTCATGAAAGGATCGCGTTCCTGCGGGCCGGGAGACCGGGGTCACTCAAAGGTCACCCGACCCGCAGTTACAGGACCCTTTGTGCTTCACCACAGGGGGGTTGGCTTAACCCCCCCGTGGCCACGATCGCTCTGATTGGCTGTTAAAAGTGAAACAGCCAATCAGAGCAATCTGTAATATTTCACCAATTTAATTGGTGAAATATTACAATCCAGCCATGGCCGATGCTGCAATAGCATCTGCCATGGCTGGACACCGAGACCTGACCCCCCACACGTAGTCACGGCGGCGATCGGCCGCCGCCACCGAAAGATGGCAGCGATCGGTCACCGCCGTAACTAACAGCTCCCCTCCTCCTTTGCTCCGGTGCCCCCACCTTCCGATCCCCCCCCCTAACCTTCCGACCACCCTACTCACCTCTCCCGATCCACCGATGTCCCTGGATCGGTCCCGGCGTCCGCCCGGGCCTCTTCATGGGTGCCGCCATCTTGGAAAATGGCGGGCGCATGCGCAGTGCGCCCCCCAGTGTCCAAAAATTTATTTTGATCACTGTGATAAACTGTCACAGTGATCAAAATAAAAAAAGTAAATGAACCCCCCCTTTATCATAGGTAGGGACAAATAAAAAAAAACAAAGATTTTTTTTTTTTTTTTTTTCCTATTAGGCCCTGTGCACACGTTGCGGATTTTGCTGCGGATCCGCGGCGTATTTTGCTGCGGATCCGCGGCGGATTTCGCTGCTGATCCGCGGCGGATCAGCAGCGAAATCAGCCGCGGATGCGCAGCGATATCCGCCGCAGATCAGCAGCGAAATCCGCCGCGGATCCACAGCAAAATACGCCGCGGATCCGCAGCAAAATCGCAACGTGTGGCGGATTTCGCTGCGGATCGCAGCAAAATCCGCAACGTGTGGCGGATTTCGCTGCGGATCCGCGGCGGATTTCGCTGCAGATCCGCAGCGGATTTCGCTGCTGATCCGCGGCTGATTTCGCTGCTGATCCGCGGCGGATTTCGCTGCTGATCCGCAACTGATTTCGCTGCGGATCCGCGACTGATTTCGCTGCTGATCCGCGGCGGATTTCGCTGCTGATCCGCTGCGGATCCGCGGCTGATTTCGCTGCTGATTCGCGGCTGATTTCGCTGCTGATCCGCTGCGGATTTCGCTGCTGATCCGCTGCGGATTTCGCTGCGGATCCGCGGCGGATTTCGCTGCTGATCCACGACTGATTTTGCTGCTGATTCGCTGCGGATCCGCAGCGGATTTCGCTGCTGATCCGCGGCTGATTACGCTGCTGATCCGCGGCTGATTTCGCTGCTGATCCGCGGCTGATTTTGCTGCTGATCCGTGGCTGATTTCGCTGCTGATCCGCGGCGGATTTCGCTGCTGATTCGCTGCGGATCCGCGGCTGATTTGCGGCGGATTTCGCTGCTGATCCGCGACTGATTTTGCTGCTGATTCGCTGCGGATCCGCAGCGGATTTCGCTGCTGATCCGCGGCTGATTTCGCTGCTGATCCGCGGCTGATTTCGCTACTGATCCGCGGCTGATTTCGCTGCTGATTCGCTGCGGATCCGCAGCGGATTTCGCTGCTGATCCGCGGCTGATTTCGCTGCTGATCCGCGGCTGATTTTGCTGCTGATTCGCTGCGGATCCGCAGCGGATTTCGCTGCTGATCCGCGGCTGATTTTGCTGCTGATCCGCGGCTGATTTCGCTACTGATCCGCGGCTGATTTCGCTGCTGATCCGCGGCTGATTTCGCTGCGGATCCGCGGCGGATTTCGCTACTGATCCGCGGCGGATTTCGCTGCTGATCCGCGACGGATCCGCGGCTGATTTCGCTGCTGATTCGCGGCGGATTTCGCTGCTGATTTGCGGCGGATTTCGCTGCTGATCCACGACTGATTTTGCTGCTGATTCGCTGCGGATCCGCAGCGGATTTCGCTGCTGATCCGCGGCTGATTTCGCTGCTGATCCGCGGCTGATTTCGCTGCTGATCCGCGGCTGATTTCGCTGCTGATTCGCTGCAGATCCGCGGCGGATTTTGCTGCGGATCCGTGGCTGATTATCCGCTGATTCATCTGCGCTAGCGGGTATAGCATAACGCGATCGCGTTATGCTATACCGTTACCAGCCGGTCACCGCTACGTGTTGAACAGGCTGGTAAAAAGCAATATGAACCCAGCCTTAGGGTTAGAACTAGGGTTAGGGTTAGCATTAGGGTTAAGGTTACAATTACGGTTAGGGTTGGAATTTGGGTTAGGGTTGGAATTAGGGTTAGGGTTGGAATTAGGGTTAGGGTTGGAATTAGGGTTAGGGTTGGAATTAGGGTTAGGCTTGTAGTTAGGTTTATGGTTAGAGTTGGGATTAGGGTTAGGGGTGTGTTGGGGTTAGGGTTATGATTAGGGTTTGTATTAGGGTTAGGTGTGTGTAGGGGTTAGGGTTGGGGTTAGGGGTGTGTTGGGGTTAGAGTTGGAGTTAGAATTGAGGGGTTTCCACTATTTAGGCACATCAGGGGGTCTCCATACGCGACATGGCGCCACCATTGATTCCTGCAAATTTTGCGTTCAAAAAGTCAAACAGTGCTCCCTTTATTCCAAGCCCCGACGTATGCCCAAACAGTGGTTTATCCCCACATATGGGGTATCAGCGTACTCGGGAAAAATTGCACAACAACTTTGGGGGTTCTAATTTCTCCTGTTAACATTGGGAAAAAAAATTGGGGACTAAAAATTATTTTTGTGGAAAAAAAATGATTTTATATTTTCACGGCTCTGCGTTATAAACTTCTGTGAAGGACTTGGAGATTCAAAGTGCTTATCACACATCTATAGGAGTTCCTTGGGGGATCTAGTTTCCAAAATGGGGTCACTTGTGGGGAGTTTCTACTGTTTAGGCACATCAGGGACTCTGCAAACGTAACATGACGCCCGAAGACCATTCCATCAAGTGGGCATTTCAAAACGTCACTACTTCCCATCCGAGCCCCGACGTGTGCCCATACAGTAGTTTTCTCCCACATATGGGATATCAGCATACTCAGGACAAATTGAACAACAACTTTTGGGGTCTAATTTCTCATGTTACCCTTGGGAAAATAAAAAAATTGGGGACTAAAAGATCCTGATTGTGGAAAAAATATGATTTTTTTATTTTCATGCCCGGGCGTTATAAACTTCTGTGTAGCCCTTGGGGGTTCAAAGTGCTCACCACACATCTAGATAAGTTCTTTGCCGGGTCTAGTTTCCAAAATGGGGTCACTTGTGGGGAGTTTCTACTGTTTAGGCACATCAGGGGCTCTGCAAACGTAACAAGATGCCCGCAGACCATTCCATCAAGTCGGCATTTCAAAGCGTCACTACATCCCTTCCGAGCCCTGACGTGTGCCCAAACAGTGGTTCCCCCCCACATATGGGGTACTAGCGTACTCAGGAGAAACTGGACAACAACTTTTGGGGTCCAATTTCTCCTGTAACCATTGTGAAAATAAAAAACAGTGGGCTAAAAAATCATTTTTTGAGAAAAGAAAATTATTTTTTATTTTCGCGGCTCTGCGTTATAAACTTCTGTGAAGCACCTGGGGTTCAAAGTGCTCACTATGCATCTAGATAAGTTCCTTAGGGGTCTAGTTTCCAAAATGGGGTCACTTGTGGGGGAGCTCCAATGTTTAGGCACACAGGAACTCTCCAAATGCGACATGGCAACCGCTAAATATTAAAGCATATTTTCCATTCAAAAAGTCAAATGGCGCTCCTTCCCTTCTGAGCCCTGCAGTGCGCCCAAACAGTGGTTTATGACCACATATGAGGTATCTGTGTACTCAGGAGAAATTGCCCAACAAATTTTAGGATCCAATTTATACTGTTGCCCATGTGAAAATGAAAATAACTGAGGCTAAAAGAAAATTTTTGTGAAAAAAAAGTACTTTCTTTTATTTACGGATCAATTTGTGAAGCACCTGGGGGTTCAAAGTGCTCACTATGCATCTAGATAAGTTCCTTAGGGGGTCTAGTTTCCAAAATGGGGTCACTTGTGGGGAGCTCCAATGTTTAGGCACACAGGGACTCTCCAAATGCGACATAGCAACCGCTAAATATTCCAGCATATTTTCCATTCAAAAAGTCAAATGGCGCTCCTTCCCTTCTGAGCCCTGCCGTGCGCCCAAACAGTGGTTTATGACCACATATGAGGTATCTGTGTACTCAGGAGAAATTGCCCAACAAATTTTAGGATCAAATTTATACTGTTGCCCATGTGAAAATGAAAAAAACTGAGGCTAAAAGAAAATTTTTGTGAAAAAAAAGTACTTTCTTTTTTTTACGGATCAATTTGTGAAGCACCTGGGGGTTCAAAGTGCTCACTATGCATCTAGATAAGTTCCTTAGGGGGTCTAGTTTCCAAAATGGGGTCACTTGTGGGGGAGCTCCAATGTTTAGGCACACAGGGACTCTCCAAATGCGACATAGCAACCGCTAAATATTCCAGCATATTTTCCATTCAAAAAGTCAAATGGCGCTCCTTCCCTTCTGAGCCCTGCCGTGCGCCCAAACAGTGGTTTATGACCACATATGAGGTATCTGTGTACTCAGGAGAAATTGCCCAACAAATTTTAGGATCCAATTTATACTGTTGCCTATGTGAAAATGAAAATAACTGAGGCTAAAAGAAAATTTTTGTGAAAAAAAAGTACTTTCTTTTATTTACGGATCAATTTGTGAAGCACCTGGGAGTTCAAAGTGCTCACTATGCATCTAGATAAGTTCCTTAGGGCGTCTAGTTTTCAAAATGGGGTCACTTGTGGGGGAGCTCCAATGTTTAGGCACACAGGGACTCTCCAAATGCGACATGGCAACCGCTAAATATTCCAGCATATTTTCCATTCAAAAAGTCAAATGGCGCTCCTTCCCTTCTGAGCCCTGCCGTGCGCCCAAACAGTGGTTTATGACCACATATGAGGTATCTGTGTACTCAGGAGAAATTGCCCAACAAATTTTAGGATCCAATTTATACTGTTGCCCATGTGAAAATGAAAAAACTGAGGCTAAAAGAAAATTTTTGTGAAAAATAAGTACTTTCTTTTTTTTACAGATCAATTTGTGAAGCACCTGGGGGTTCAAAGTGATCACTATCATCTAGATAAGTTCCTTAGGGGGTCTAGTTTCCAAAATGGGGTCACTTGTGGGGGAGCTCCAATGTTTAGGCACACAGGAACTCTCCAAATGCGACATGGCAACCGCTAAATATTCCAGCATATTTTCCATTCAAAAAGTCAAATGGCGCTCCTTCCCTTCTGAGCCCTGCCGTGCGCCCATACAGTGGTTTATGACCACATATGAGGTATCTGTGTACTCAGGAGAAATTGCCCAACAAATTTTAGGATCCATTTTATCCTGATGCCCATGTAAAAATGAAAAAATTGATGCTAAAAGAACATTTTTGTTGGAAAAATTAAAATGTCCATTTTTTCCTTCCACGTTGCTTTAGTTCCTGTGAAGCACCTGAAGGGTTAATAATCTTCTTGAATGTAGTTTTGAGTAGCTTGAGGGGTGCAGTTTTTATAAAGGTGTCACTTTTGGGTATTTTCTGCCATATAGACCCCTCAAAGTGACTTCAAATGTGAGGTGGTCCCTAAAAAAAATGGTTTTGTAAATTTTGCTGTAAAAATGAGAAATCGCTGGTCAACTTTTAACCCTTATAACTTCCTAACAAAAAAAAATGTTGTTCCCAAAATTGTGCTGATGTAAAGTAGACATGTGGGAAATGTTATTTATTAACTATTTTGTGCCACATAACTCTCTGGTTTAACAGAATAAAAATTAAAAATTTGAAAATTACAAAATTTTCAGAATTTTCGCCAAATTTCCATTTTTTTCACAAATAAACGCAAAAATTATCGACCTAAATTTACCACTAACATGAAGCCCAATATGTCACGAAAAAACAATCTCAGAATCGCTAGGATCCGTTGAAGCGTTCCTGAGTTATTACCTCATAAAGGGACACTGGTCAGAATTGCAAAAAATGGCAAGGTCTTTAAGGTCAAATAGGCTGGGTCTTGAAGGGGTTAAACATCTGGTTCACAGAATGCAAAGATGTGTGCAAAATGCACAGTTGCTTTCCTTATTACCAATTGCACTGGTTCTTGCTCTATATTATTGCTAATTTTGATTATTTGTTTTCACCACGCTTTTGAAGATAAGCAAGGTTAAAAAGAAAGTTTACAATTGCAATAATTCTTGTTGTATATTAATATTATTGTTATTTATTGTTAATTGCTATTGCTATTTGGACAACCCTTTCTCATTCCCCAGATTTGCTCCCATTAAAAGGAAAATGCCTATGCTGACCCCTTGAGTCAGCTGCTGGATCTGTCGCGAATGGCAAAAATCACTGATGTGAAAGTAGCCTAAGTCACTGCAGTGTCTGTATTAGTCATACTCACCAATGGGGGAGACAGCACTAAAAGTGCCTAGTGCAGCATAAACTATAAATATGGCCCTGAGTCCCGGTTACATCTATTTAGGGGGTAGGGCTCTTTCTGCCACATAGTAAGACACTAATATTACAAGTGTCACCAGTGGGTGTGGGACTTTCACCATTTCACTTATAACATCTCATAGCAGATATAAGCAAATCGGACAAAATTCAAATTTGCTAAATCATGAAGATTTTTCCTGGAAATTTGATTTGCACCAAAGTTATTCTCCACAAATTGAATGTCCCTTATTATGCTCTGGGGTCATATCAAACGTAAGATGTAGTGAAGTCGTAGTCTAAAGTGAGAGGCCAGGGATCCAGCAGTCGGCAGCAACAATCAGAAGATGTGACAAGGACCAAACAGGTGATGGTGAGGAGCAGGGGGTCTGGAGAGTTGAGCGGTAAGGTGAGTATACATATTTGTTTTTATTTTTTAACCTTTTGATGGCTCTTTTAAGCTCATGCGGCCTCCACTCAGCTTAATCCGTGTGGAAGCAAACTACAAAAATACACATTTTGTTACATGCATTGTCACTAGTGTGTCATGTCCTCCTGGGATATCTGGGGTTAGAAGATCACTACGTATTGTGAATCACAGATCTTCCATTTAGCCTGTATGTTTGTGTCCCATATTAAATGGATTTGATTTTCCTTTGGTGCTGAAGAGGCTAACGACCCTTTCTATGCTGGCCAGAAACATGCAGCTCCATTTAAGCTGCACAGATCTGGTCAGTACCTCTTCCTATAAAATCTGTCCAGAACTAGTGTTGAGCGATACTGCTCGATATCTAAAAATATCGGATCGGAATGGTATCGCCGATATCACTAAAATATCGGCGATACCCGATACCGATACCGGAAGTCCCATGTAAGTCTATGGGAACCAAATATCGACATTAAAAAAAAACCATTCTTGCCTTGTTGGTTAATTGTACATGAAGGAAAACAACAAAGAGTAATGTAGAATGTATTGGGGGTGGTTGAGGAGACAATAAAGGCATACATGTTTAACCCAATGCATTGGAATAGCATTAATATATTTTTTTTTGGAAATACGTTTGGATTGACGAACAAATTGACAATGTTGTTAACCTTTTTTCTATTTTGGCAAATATGTATGTTTCACAACTTCCATGCTCTTCACCTTTTTAACTTTTGCCAGTGCCACACTTTCTCCTTCATAATCTTCAGCAGCATCATCTTTCTCATCAAATTATTCTTCATCTTCACCTTCTTAATCTTCTTCTTAAACTTCTTGCTATTCATGTTTTTGTTTACATTACTCATATTGTTATTATTAAACTATTAATCTTCTTCATATTCAAATTCTTCATCTTCTTCCTCTTCATCTTCTTCATCATATTCTTATTTGTGACAGAGATTCCTGTACTTGTAATCTGTAAAAGTATGAATTGTTCATCCTTCCGTTCTTGCTGTCACAAAAGATTTAAATTACAACAGTATTTGTCCGTGTTCAGTTTAGCCTGCAGCAGCAGGCATTTTCCAGGGGCACCACGAGGAGGAACGGACTCACCCCCATACACTGCTTAGTCTTCTTCTGCTTAGAATTTAGAGCATATATTTTGCTCTTCATTTTGGTCTTATACTTCATGTTCTTCTGCTTTTTGATCTTCTGCTTATTGTTCTTCTGTCTGTTGTTCTATATCTTGTAGTTTGTCTTAACCTTCTTTGTCCTGTTGGTGATCTTCTTCAGGGTAATCTTTTATTTTTTCTTTGTGATGGTGTTCAGGCTGGTTGGCTTCATGCTCGTCGTCCTTGTTGTCGTCATCTTCTTCTGGGTGGTCTTTAAGGTCGTCTAATTTCAGAGAACCAGCTGACGTTACTGGAACCCGGACGGGTATCAGATGGAACAAGAGACAATGGAAGTAACGAGGACCAGCTGACTGTGCTGGAACCCGGAGGGGCAGCAGAAGGAAATGAGGTCATATTTTAGTCTAATCCGAGGTACCAGGGTAGACTTTACTGTGAGGCACGGTTATTAGCCGGCTGTTGTGTATTCCTGTGGTCTAAGTCAATTTCCAAGGACCAGCTGACGTTACTGGAACTCGACGGGATAGATGGAACTAGGCCAATGGCAGTGAGAACCAGTGACGGTAGCTGGACCCTGAGGGAGCAGAAGGAAAAGAGGCAATGTCACAACCGAGTACCAGCTGACGTTACTGTGACACGGTTATAAGCAGGAGGTACCTGTGCTCCAAAGCACTACCAAGGACCAGCAGACGTTGCTGGAACTCGTATCGGAGATGGAGGCACCTAGGCCAAAGGCACTGGGGAGAACCAGTTGACGGTACTGGACCCCTGACGGGTAGCAGAAGGAAAAGAGGCAATGTCACAACCGAGTACCAGCTGACGTTACTGTGACACGGTTACTAAGCAGGAGGTACCTGTGCTCCAAAGCACTACCAAGGACCAGCAGACGTTGCTGGAACTCATATGGAGATGGAGGCACCTAGGCCAAAGGCACTGGGGAGAACCAGTTGACGGTACTGGACCCCGGACGGGTAGCAGAAGGAAAAGAGGCAATGTCACAACCGAGTACCAGCTGACGTTACTGTGACACGGTTACTAAGCAGGAGGTACCTGTGCTCCAAAGCACTACCAAGGACCAGCAGACGTTGCTGGAACTGCGTATAGGAGATGGAGGCACCTAGGCCAAAGGCACTGGGGAGAACCAGTTGACGGTACTGGACCCCGGACGGGTAGCAGAAGGAAAAGAGGCAATATCACAACCGAGTACCAGCTGACGTTACTGTGAAACGGTTACTAAGCAGGAGGTACCTGTGCTCCAAAGCACTACCAAGGACCAGCAGACGTTGCTGGAACTCGTATACGGAGATGGAGGCACCTAGGCCAAAGGCACTGGGGAGAACCAGTTGACGGTACTGGACCCCGGACGGGTAGCAGAACGCACCCATGAAAATGTAAGTTGACAGGACGCAAGCCGTCCGCAGTTACCGAATCACACAGTCCTACAGTGGGTGCTTGTCCTATTGTCACAATGGAAACAGCCTTTATTTACATATCCCACAGCACACATAGGAATCACCTAAACTGCAGGCACCATAGAGTCGGCTAACCCGAATGCAACACGACAGCACAACTTATTGGAGGATAATTGACGTTCACACTGCCAGGAAACAGCTGTCGTGCTGTAACCAGGCTGGCCAGGAGTCAGTACCCCTGCCAATTACTTACGAGCAACAAATGGCGGTGTTGTAGCCCAGGGAGTAGAGTTCAGGTGGTAGAAAGATGAACATAACAGGAGACATGGAAAACGTTGCCAAACAGTTATTTAATCTTAAAACGGACAGGCAAATTCAGGTGATATCCATGCCTTGTTCATTTTCAGAAAAGTAAGCCGGTCTACATTCTCTGAGGTTAGTCGCATGCGACGGTCTGTTAGTACACCACCTGCAGCACTAAAGACGCGCTCAGATAATACACTTGCAGCAGGGCAAGCCAGCACCTCCAATGCATACTGGCTAAGCTCTTGCCATGTATCCAACTTAGAGACCCAAAATTTGAAAGGGGAAGAGGCATCTGGGAGTACACTTAGAGGGAAAGACAAGTAGTCTGTCACCATCTTACGGAAACGTTGCTTCCTGGTGACTGGAGCCGTCTCGGATGGTGTAGACCTTGCTGGCGCTGTCACAAAACTTCGCCACATTTGTAACATACAGCTCTTGCCCTGTGCAGAGGCGCTGCTTGTGCTCCCTCTTGTTGTAGAGGTGTCTACACTGCCTCGACGCACAGAGCTGCTTTGTAAAGCAGTAGCAGCAGCATCTCTCTCGGCTGGAATGTACAACAGTATGGATTGCACCAGTGTGTCTTGGTACTCCCGCATTTTACGGTCCCGGTTCCCCGGTGTGATGAGGGTTTGTAAGCTGTCCCGGTAGCGAGGGTCTAGGAGGGTGTACACCCAATAATCTGACGTGGTGAGAATGTGGGCGATGCGGCGGTCGTTTCTCAGGCACTGAAGCATGAAATCAACCATGTGCTGCAGACTCCCAACTGGCCAACAAAAGCTGTCCTGTGGAAGAGGCGTCATCTCTGCCTCCTCTGCATCACCCCACCCTCGTTCTACATACTAACTAGAGCGTTGTGTACCTCCCTCTGTAGGGATTTCTTCCTCCTCCATTGACTCCTCCTCCTCCTCATCCTCCTCACAAAGTGAGCCCTGCCCAGCCCTTTGTGAGGAACCACGTTGCGCTGACTGTCCTGAAGGTAATAGAATTTGTGACTCCTCATCCTCCACCTCTTCCAAAACCTCTTCCTTTAGTGCTTTCAGTGATTTCTGAAGCAGGCAGATAAGGGGGACAGTCATGCTGACTAGTGCATCATCTGCACTCGCCATCCGCGTTGAGACATCAAACACACGCAAAACGTCGCAGATGTCCTTCATAGAGGCCCACTCAGTAGTGGTGAAGTGTGGACGGCGCAAAGAGCGACTTGATTGCGCCTGATGCAGCTGATACTCCATTACTGCTGTCTGCTGCTCACACAACCGCTCCAACATATGTAACGTGGAATTCCACCTGGTGGGTACGTCACATATGATGCGATGTTCAGGAAGGCGAAATCGGCGTTGCAGAGCAGCAATGCGCGATCTAGCTATGCTGGAACGTCGCAAGTGAGCGCACTCTAGGCGGAACTTCTGCAGCAGTCCAGCAAGATCCGGATAGTCCCTCAAAAAACTCTGCACGACCAAGTTGAGCACATGTGCCAGACATGGTATGTGAGTAAGGTTGCCAAGGCCCAGAGCTGCCACCAGATTTCGGCCATTGTCACACACTACCAAGCCTGGCTGGAGATTCGCAGGCAAAAACCACACGTCGCTCTCCTGCTTGATGGCATTCCGTACCTCCTTCGCTGTGTGGCTTAGATTCCCCATTGAAATCATTTTCAGGACGGCCTGTTGACGTTTGGCCACGGCTGTGCTCATATCGGTCGCAACAGGTAAGCGTTCACGGGTCCATGTGGAGGTATACCGTGACGGCTCGTGCAGCGATGATTCTGAGGAACTGGAGTAGGAGGAGGAATCAATGTGTACAGACTGGATTCCTGCATTCCTTGGAGTTGGCAGAACACGTACAGCGCCACTGGCAAGATCTGTACCCGGCTCCACAACATTGACCCAATGGGCAGTGAGGGAAAGGTATCGTCCCTGGCCATGGGTACTGGTCCACGCATCGGTGGTCAGGTGGACCCTGCTACTGACGGCGTTTAGTAGCGCATGTTTAATGTTTCCCTCACATGTTTTTGCAGAGCAGGGACGGCTTGCCTGCTGAAATAAAATCGGCTTGGCACATTATATTGTGGGACTGCCAATGCCATTAAGTTCCTGAAACTGTCAGTCTCCACCAGCCTGAATGACAGCATTTCAAGGGACAGGAGTTTTGCAATGCCAGCATTCAGAGCCTGTGCTCGTGGATGGTTTGCCGAGTATGGCCGTCTTTTATCCCATGCCTGTGGTACCGATGGCTGTTTTGTGGCCTGGGAGTGTGACGATGACTGTGAACTTGCTGCTGTGGGTGGAATAACAGTTTGTCTATGGACAACAGTGACCGAGGTTCTTCCATGGAGATCCTGTGAGGAAGCCGAACCAGGTGTGTGTGAGCTGGAGGTAGAGGCTCCAACATGACCTGAAGATGTAGGTGCTGCTGTAGGTTGGCCTACATCTCCAGTGTGTCTTTGTAACTCAGCTACGTGCTTTGTCCGTACATGTTTCCACATATTTGTGGTATTCAGGTTACTGATATTTTTACCTCTTTTAACTTTTTGCTTACACAGCTTGCATTTAACATAGCAAATATCATCTACAAGTCTGTCAAAAAAGGACCACGCAGTGCAAGTCATGGGAGCGCCAATTTTGACATTTCTAAGAGAACTGCTCCCAACAGGTGCCAAACTGGAGGCTACAGGCAAGCGAGTCTGCAGCCTACCTCTCCCTCCTCTTTGTACCGTTGGGCCAATCTCTTCCTCAGAGCTGCTCCCACCACCTTCCTGCTGCTCACGCCATGTTGGGTCTCGGACTTCATCATCACCACTACCCTCTTCCAACACCTGCTGCTGTTGGATGGTCTGGGCAACACCATGCTCCACAAAACCTGGCAACTGAGTCTCATCATCATCATGAGATGCGTTCTGCGGTGTGCTGTCCATCGGCACTGGCTCACCCGCCTCTTCAGATTGAGAGAGACACAGCTGTTGCGCATCACTGCATACTCCCTCTTCTTCAAATTGCAGAATGCTGCTTGCCTGTGCCCGTGTTTGCGAGCCAACAGATTCTGAGAACAGAAGCAGAGACTCAGCTGGCTCCTGTACAGAACTCTCTGACTGCCTGGGCAATTTGACAGGCGGTGAACAGACAGATGCTTGCTCAACAGTGTTGTGTTCCTGAGAGGAGGTGGAAGGAATTGAAGTCGATGCATTGGCTGCCATCCAACCAACAACGGCTTCAATTTGTTCTTCCCGCAGCAGGGGGGCACGCCGAGCTCCTACCAAAGTGCGCATAAAGGAACGCTCATGGGTAAAACTGGTGGATGCTGTGTCACTGAGGGCGGCAGCAGCCACAGAATCCCCACGTCCTCTCCCTGCTGAAACTCCACGGCCACGACCACGTGCCTTACTCCCTGCCTTCTTCATCTTGGTAGATTGATAAAGAAAGTCAGAAAAGTTATAAGGCCTAAGTGTGGTTATTACGCAGAGACTGAAGTGAACACTGAAACACAACTGTTCACAATCTGTGAAAGGCTACTCCTTTGTCTACTTCTATAGTGTTTGCAACCAATGTATTGGATACGGATGGAAGCGCGTCACACTAATAGATTATATTTATTTTAAATGGAATGGAGCAGAACCAATTGGAGAGAAATGAAAAGGATGAGGCACTGAGACACGCTCAGCAGAGTACAAGCAGCAGTGCTTGAACAAGTAACTGGAGCGTGATGTGCACTCAAAAAATAAAAAACACAGACTGAAGTGTACACTGAAACACAACTGTTCACAATCTGTGAAAGGCTACTCCTTTGTCTACTTCTATAGTGTTTGCAACCAATGTATTGGATACGGATGGAAGCGCGTCACACTAATAGATTATATTTATTTTAAATGGAATGGAGCAGAACCAATTGGAGAGAAATTAAAAGGATGAGGCACTGAGACACGCTCAGCAGAGTACAAGCAGCAGTGCTTGAACAAGTAACTGGAGCGTGATGTGCACTCAAAAAATAAAAAACACAGACTGAAGTGAACACTGAAACACAACTGTTCACAATCTGTGAAAGGCTACTCCTTTGTCTACTTCTATAGTGTTTGCAACCAATGTATTGGATACGGATGGAAGCGCGTCACACTAAAATTTAAATTGCATGGAGCAGCAAGAATTACACTGAAGAAAAAAAAAAGAGTCTGTGAGTGACACGTGCAGATGCCTACAGACAGCGTTGCATGCAGAGCAAACTGCAGCGTCACCTGCACTCACACACACCTTGCAGAGCTGTTAAAACAACACTGCAGGCAAAAGGAAGCTTTACACAGCGGTTGGTGTTAGCCTGCCTAAAGCACACTACACTAAATCGCAATCTCTAACTGTCCCTCAGAGTCAGCACAGCAGCGTTCTGTCCCTAACTGAATTCACAGCACAGTGACGCTAAAATGGCGGCGGCGCCTTTTATAGTGCATTCTGACATCATTTCAGCATCCAATCACAGCCATGCCATTAGTTAACATGATCGCTGCAGTACAGGATGTGCCCACACTTCTTAGGATTCCTCATTGGCTGACTAAAATCACATTGCCTGTAATGTATGTAGTACAGTTCATGTAGCGTCTTGTGCTTGGGTGCGATGAAAACACAGGAGTCACAGGTTTGATATAGAAAAGTCCTGTATTACTTCATACAAGTTGGCAGAAATAGTCACACAGTTTGCAGACACAGAAACAGGAGACACAGCAGGCCAGAGTAATCCAAGCTCAGCAATCACTCTCCAATACAGATTCAGGATCTTCTTCTCTGTTACCGTAAGTCCATGCAAACGTGGGTCTTTCAAAGAGCAGGGTTCAGAGTCCACAAGTGCTTCAGAGTTCCTCAGTAGGAATAGCTGGAGTACAAGGTCCAAGGCTTACAGGAGTCAAGTCACAGGTCACTGCAGGCTAGATTCTGAAGCACTGATTGCTCAGCTGTGGCTGCTTAAGAAGCAAAGGAGAGAATCAGGGCGGGAACATGCAAGCTGGAAACTCCATTTTGACTGAGGGCAAGATAGCTGCAGCAAGACAGAAAGTAAAATGGCTGACGAACAAACTGAGTTTCAGGAATATATACATAGAACCTTACATTACTCCGCCCTTAAGGACAACCTCCGGATGACCTCAGACCAGGCTTGTGTGGGTACCTCTGATGAAACTGACGGAGCAAGCGAGGAGCATTAACGTTATTGACCGGTTCCCATGAGTTGTCCTCCACTGGGTAGCCCTGCCATTTAATCAGATATTGTAACTGATTTCTATACAACCTGGAATCTAAAATCCTTTCCACCACAAATTCTTCCTGACCATCGACTAGCACTGGGTCAGGGCAAGGAGAGGAACGTCCAGGAAACGTATTGGGTGTCGCAGCCTTTAGTAGGGATACATGAAAGACAGGGTGGATTCTCATAGTTCTGGGCAGTTGAAGACGACAAGCAACGGCACTTATAATTTTACTGATTTTATAGGGTCCAATGTACTTATGTCCCAACTTAGACGATGGAATCCTTAACTTAAGATTTCTGGTTGACAGCCAGACCAAGTCTCCTACCTTGAAAGCTGGTGCAGGTTTACGAAATTTATCTGCTGCTTTCTTGTACCTTTCTTGAGCCGATTCCAGATTTTCCTTTAGAAGATCCATATTCTTCTGTAAAGACGTGATTCTTTCAGCCACTGCTGGTAAAGGCGTTTCTATGGGAAATCGTGGTAGAATGTTAGGATGATAACCTAGATTAGAGTAAAAAGGAGACTGTTTAGTGGAGGCACTCTGAGAGTTGTTATACGAGAACTCAGCTAATGGAAGTAGATCCACCCAATCATCCTGTAGGTGGCAGATAAAGCAGCGGAGATACTGCTCCAGGGTTTGATTGGTTCGTTCGGTCTGTCCATTAGTCTGGGGATGAAAAGCAGAAGAAAGGTTTACTTTAATGTCCAATGCTGCACAGAAATTTTGCCAAAACCTAGAAGTGAATTGCACCCCTCGATCCGAAATAACCTCATCCGGTACTCCATGTAAGCGAAACACATCTTTAATCATCAAATCTGATGTCTGTTTTGCAGTGGGTAAGCCGACACAAGGGATAAAATGAGCTGCCTTTGTTAGACGGTCAACCACCACTAGAATGGTGTTCTTCCCCTGAGAGGTTGGTAACTCCACAATGAAGTCCATAGAAATGGATCCCCACGGGCGGGACGGGGTGGGAAGAGGCTGTAACAGACCAGTTGGTGAGGAGCGAGGTGTTTTGCATCTTGCACAGACCTCACATGAAGTGACATAATTCAAAACATCCTTCCTGCAAGTGGGCCACCAAAAGAAACGAGAAAGAAATTCCTGTGTCTTTAGAATTCCTCTATGCCCAGCTATCTTGGAATCGTGAATGAGTTGCAATACTCTTAATCTGACTGTTTCAGGAATATACAGACGTTGTCCCTGAATCCACACACCATTCTTAAAGACAAGACTTACGTCCCTTGGGGGTTGTGCCAAAAAGGAATCCGCATGGTATGCTTCCTTGATGTCCTTAAGTAGGTCTTGATTATGAATTACTCCTAGGAATCTAGACTCAGGAAGAATAGTCTTAGGAGGAGTAATTGGACGTGTCTCTGCTGAGTAAATCCTAGAGAGTGCATCAGCCTTTCCATTGCGCGATCCTGGTCTATAAGAGATGATAAAATTAAATTGGTTTAAGAAAAGATTCCAGCGAGCCTGGCGAGGAGTCAGGCACTTAGCCGACCTGATAAACTCAAGGTTACGATGGTCTGTCAGGACGACTATTTGCTGTTGCAGCTCCCTGAAGAAGGTGTCTCCATTCTTTGAAGGCGGCAATAATGGCCAACAACTCTCTATTGCCCACATCGTAGTTCCTCTCAGCCGAAGACAACTGCTGGGAAAAGAAGGCACAGGGATGCAAGACATTCTTCTCACCTGTTCTCTGAGAGAGTATAGCTCCAACGGCACAGTCTGAAGCATCCACCTCTATTATGAAGGCAAGCTCGGGGTTGGGATGTACTAGGATAGGTGCAGTGGTAAATTTATCTTTTAGACGGGAAAATGCTTCCTGGGCTTGGGGAGTCCAGGAAAACCTAGACTCTTTCCGGGTAAGTTGAGTGATAGGTGACACTACCTCAGAGAAATTTCTAATGAAACGTCTATAGAAGTTGGCAAACCCGATGAAGCGCTGTACCTCCTTCACATTTCTAGGACTTGGCCAATCCTTGATGGCTTGGGTTTTGCTTCCATCCATACTAATTCCTTGTGTAGACAGTACATACCCCAGAAATTGAATTTCGGTCCTATGGAATTCACACTTTTCAAGTTTGATGTAAAGATGATTTTGTCTTAGACGTTCCAAGACCATTCTCACATGTCCATGATGTTCCTCTGTGGAGTTAGAAAAAATTAGAATATCATCCAAATAAATTACCACGAATGTATCTAGGAGATCCCTGAAGATGTCATTCACCAAGTGTTGGAAAGTGGCTGGGGCGGTACTCAGACCAAAAGGCATAACTAGATATTCAAAGTGTCCATAGCGTGACCTGAATGCAGTCTTCCATTCATCCCCAGGTCTAATACGGACTAAGTTATAGGCCCCACGAAGATCTAGTTTAGAAAAAATTTTGGCATGTCGCACTCTCTCCAATAACTCAGGGATTAAAGGCAATGGATAACGGTTTCTAATAGTAACCTTATTGAGTTCCCTATAGTCTACGCATGGTCTCAGAGATCCATCTTTCTTCTTTACAAAGAAGATGGGTGCACCTGCAGGAGATGAAGAGGGGCGTATGAAGCCCTTGGCTAGATTTTCATCTATGTAATCCTTTAAAGCCTTTAGCTCGGGCCCCGCCAGGGGGTAGATCTTACCAAAAGGTATCTCTGCTCCAGGCAATAATTCAATTGGACAATCATATGGACGGTGAGGAGGAAGCTGGTCAGCGTTCTTCTTGTCACATAAATCCACATAGTCCTGGTATACAGCTGGTAGTTCAGGGACTGACATGATTCCTTTAGGAACAGAGCAAGCTGAAACTTTTGGACTCATCTGTTTCTCTGGAAAGTGTAATTCCTTGGTCTCCCAGTTAATGGTAGGATTCTGAGCCTGCAGCCATAGTAGCCCTAGAATAATGGGAAAGTGGGGAGAAGAGATAAGCATAAAGGACAGTTTCTCTTGATGATCTTTACCCATAAGAACCCTCAAAGGCTCTGTTTCCTGATCCACTGGTCCAGAGGTCAGCAGGGAGCCATCCACAGTTTCCATCTGTACTGGAGTAGCCTTCTTCACTGAACGTATTCCCTGTTTCAGAGCAAAGGAGACATCCATAAAATTTCCACTTGCCCCTGAGTCGATCATAGCAGAGCTAGACACCCAAGCTGAGTCAACCCAGAGTTTGATGGAAAGAAAGCAATGAGAATTGTTTTTCTTACAACTCAGCTGGGACACCGCTGAGGAAACTTGAAAAATGGCAGCGTTTACACAGTCAACGTCCTCAGAGGTAACGAGTTTAAGTCCGAGAAATCAAGATCTGTTGCTGCAGATCTCTCTGGAGCCTGAGGCTCGGACCTGACAGATCCCCTCTCGCAACACTCACAATGAATGAGTGCTGCAGTAGTCTTACGAGAACGGCTGGGGCAGTTTATAATGAAGTGCCCTGACTCACCACAATAGAAACATAGATTCTCCTTAAAACGATGTTCCTTGCGTGCATCACTAACCCGTCGTTGTAAAGAGTCTACCTGCATGGGTTCAGGTTCAGGTTCCCGTGTAATCCTACTCAAAGGTTCCTTAGCTGGAGAGGAAGGTAGGAAAAGGTTAGTACGATTGCTTTCGAACCATCTCTCTTGCCTGCGTTCAGTCAGACGAGTATCAATACGGATGCAGTAGTTAATAAAGTCACCTAACGCAGTGGGAGGGTCGGCACGAGCAAGTTCATCCTTAATCAGTGGAGATAACCCCTTTCGAAAAATAGATTTTTTTGGCGGAACTGTCCCAGGTGGTATCAAGGGCCCATCTCCTGAAATCCAAGGCATATTCAGCTACCGAGTGCTTACCTTGGCGCAAAGCTAACATGGCTGCTTCAGCTGTTGCACCTCGATTGGGGTCATCAAACACCTGCCCCATGGCTGAAATAAAATCATCAAGGTGATTCAAACAATCATCCTGAGTCTCAATCAGAGGGTTTGCCCACATTAAAGCCTTGTTGGTAAGCAACATAATTATAGTAAGCACCTTAGATCGTTCAGTGGGAAATTGTGAAGCATGTGCAGAAAAAAAAAGATTGCATTGATTAATAAATCCCCTGAATTTCTCACGTTCACCGCCAAAACGAAAAGGGGGCAACTTGGGAATCCCAGCACTCGGGGCTACGGCAGGAGCCTGGACTCGCCCCTCTAGAACCTCAATCCTGGCTCGCAAATCCTGGGTAGTCTGTCCAACCACTTGCAAATTGTGATTATTGAGGTCCTGTAGATTTGTAAAACGGGTCTTTATATTCTGCAAATCTGCAAGGATATTATCAGTCACTCCGCAAAGTTCCTTTATGCGGGCCTCCATTTTCCAGATCTTTTAAGACAGGATTACTGGAAGAAGAGGAGAGAAAAAAAAACAATAGTGTTCACCTGTGGCAACACTGCAGAGAGAAAAAAAAATTAAGGGAACTGCTCACCTGGAATGGTTGTGAGAAGTCACAACCACTATCATCACCGAAAGTACAACTGGACGTCTGATATCCACAGTACAGCAGACACAGCCTTCCAGACCCAGCAGACACTAACGTTTTGGCTTCAGAATCTTGTAATGTATGTAGTACAGTTCATATAGCGTCTTGTGCTTGGGTGCGATGAAAACACAGGAGTCACAGGTTTGATATAGAAAAGTCCTGTATTACTTCATACAAGTTGGCAGAAATAGTCACACAGTTTGCAGACACAGAAACAGGAGACACAGCAGGCCAGAGTAATCCAAGCTCAGCAATCACTCTCCAATACAGATTCAGGATCTTCTTCTCTGTTACCGTAAGTCCATGCAAACGTGGGTCTTTCAAAGAGCAGGGTTCAGAGTCCACAAGTGCTTCAGAGTTCCTCAGTAGGAATAGCTGGAGTACAAGGTCCAAGGCTTACAGGAGTCAAGTCACAGGTTCACTGCAGGCTAGATTCTGAAGCACTGATTGCTCAGCTGTGGCTGCTTAAGAAGCAAAGGAGAGAATCAGGGCGGGAACATGCAAGCTGGAAACTCCATTTTGACTGAGGGCAAGATAGCTGCAGCAAGACAGAAAGTAAAATGGCTGACGAACAAACTGAGTTTCAGGAATATATAAATAGAACCTTACATTGCCTCTCAAAGAATTATGGGAACTTCAGATTCCGGTATACGATATATGGAAAATATCGGAACAAAGTATCGAAAGGCCGATACAGCTAATATCGGCCGATACCCGATACTTGCGGTATCGTATCGCTCAACACTATCCAGAACTCTTCCTTGCCAGTAAAAGCTTTGCTTCTTAGCTCCTTGGAGATGCTGTGCTAAATTGGAGATCGTTGTTGAGACTCATACCGAGGGGGAAACCCCTCCTAACTGCATCGATTCTTCAGAGCACAGAGGGAGAACCTCAGTTTTAGGGAGTCCCATGGGAGGGCAGTGTCACAAAAGGTCTATCCCTGAGGCATCTATCTATGCATATGGCAAGAGACATGGTGGTCTCCAACGGGTGTCAGTGGCACATCTACAGAACTCTAAGCAGAATTCCTCTGCTGGCTGGTCTCCCTGGTGGAACTTACGTAGCTTAGACTAGGCAACAGAGACACATTCTGGATCATCATACACGAGGCTTCAAAAAAAACATCAACCAACTGGAGAGACAAAGAGTCGGACGGAAGTGGAAAGCCCAGGATTGAGGATTTCTTTGAAAGAGAAATAACAAACAAACCCTTGCCTTTACCCCCGATAACGGGGTGAAGCCTAAATTTTAAGTTTTTTAGGTTTAAGGGAAACAAAAAATTTTATCCCCCCCCAAAACCCCCAATCCTGGAAGCCATCTTGGGTTCTGTTTCAGCCTGACAGCCCCCAATCGACAGTCTGCGCTGTGAGACCCAATTTGCAGGTCTGACAGCTCAAAAAACAGACCCGCAAATGTTTGGCAAGCGCAATGGGATCCACCCAAGATAAAAAATGGGGGCGGGGGAAATGCGTGATGTTTTCGGAAAGGGGGTTGCCTCAAACAAACTCGAACGGGGACCTTAACACCCTTTTCCGGGGATTCTTGAAGTAAAGAGGGGAGTCTCCGACCATATAAAGCTCTTTTTAAACCCGGTCTGTTCCCTCCCCCCCCCCAAAGAGGCGGGGATAGAAATGTAATTAAACAAGAACAAAAGACAAAACAGGGAAAACGCAAAACCCATTCTTAAAAATGCACTAACCAACAATAAGGAGGAGGGAAAAGGGCAGGGATGAAAAAACTAAATGGAAACCGAAAACCCAAACAAACACACAGTACAGTCTGGCCAAAAGTTTTGAGAATGACCCCAAAAAATTTTTACAAAGTCACTGCTTTACTTTTTCAAAAGGCAATTTGCATATACTCCAGAATGTTATAAAATGATCCTTAACACAATTACTTTCAAAGTCAAAATTTGGGTAGAAAAGAAAATTTTTTCCCCCAAAAAACATTTTAACATCATTGCAGCCCCGCCTTAAAAAGGGCCAGCTAACCTCTTTTCAGTGATTGCTCCATTAAAAACAGGTGGGGTGTTGAGAGGACATGGCGGAAACTATCTGTCAGATTAAGTAAAATGACACCACGGACACTTTTTAAAGGAGGCTGGGCTTTGGGATCATTTTTTTCTTCTTTTAAAACCCTGGTTATCTCTAAAAAACACTGCATCATCATTCAATGCACAAAAAGGCCTAACAGGAAATTTTCCAGCAGAAAAATTGCACCTCTCAAAATCTCGATCATCAAGAACTTTTAAAGAGAAAAGTTCCATTTTTGCCAAAAAGGGTCCAGGGCGCCCAAGAAAGCCCAGCAAACGCCAGAAACCCTCTCTTAAAAGTGTTCTCGCGGGGTCGGGGACCACAGTCAAGCTTGCCGAATGGCACACAGTGTATGCATCTGCACGCACTTAGGCGGGGACGTTGGACAAGGCCTGGTCTCAAGGGGGGCACAAAAAGCCACTTCTCTCCCCGAAAAACATCATGGACAGACGAATTCGCAAAAGGTACAGGCAGTGGGCTGCGAGGGGCTGGGAAAGTTATTTCTCTGATGATCCCCTTTTTCCCATTGTTTGGACATCAGGGGAAAAAGCCTCATTCGGGGAAGACAAAGGGGACGCTACCACCAATCTTTTCTCATGCCAACGTTAAGCATCCTG
>JARQOD010000006.1:156150414-156192062 GCA_033576555.1 Oophaga sylvatica | reverse complement strand
CAGTCATCACCGCAAGACGACCACAAGGCGCACTCCAGCTCGCCTTCACAGTTCAAGCAGCAGTCATCAGAATATCCAGAGATAAGCCACCAAGCTCAACCCCGCAGCAACATCATTCTACCTGGGAACAATTCACCCTTCCACGCCTCACAGCTTATACACCCGAGGGGCCCCACAAGCTAACACGGTAACAAGGAGTGAAGGATCAGGCATGTCCGAGTTTGCCGGGTTCATGGTGAGCAGAGAGCTAATCAACACCAGTCTCTAAAAATTCGACGACCGTCCCAGAGAACTACAGAGCCTGGAAAGCAACCTTCAAGGCTGCCATTGCTGACCTCAACTATCCGCGGAGCAGGAGCTCGACCTCATGGTCAAATAGTTGGGTCCAGAATCCACAAACCGTATCAAGGTCTTAGGACGTCTATGTGGGACAAGCTGAAGCAGGTCTGGCTGCTGCCTGGCAGAGACTCGAAAGAACCTACGGCAGCGCTGAAGCCATAGAAAAGTCCCTATTTAAGAGACTGCAGAATGTTCCAAGGATCAATCTTAAGGAAGTCCACAAACTTCTGGACTTAAGTGATCTGCTTATGGAGCTGGAACTTGCGAAAATAGACCCCCGTCTGTCTGGACTGTGCTACCTGGACACTGCCCATGGGGTGAACCCAATTGTCTCCAAAGTTACCACATAGTCTGCAAGAGAAGTGGGCAGTGTGCGTCTCCAGGTACAAAAGGTCACATGATGTCACCTTTCCTCCGTTCATTCAGTTCTGCAAGTTTGTCGATGAACAGGCCCAAATGAGGAATGACCCTAGTCTAGACTTCCTGTAGTCCAACATCCCATCAAGGTATGAAAGCATCACACACAGATGCAAGGACTTGAGGAACAGTGTAAGTGTCAGGAAGACAACCTGCCACCACCTGCAGTACCCGCTAAAAGCAGTACACTATTCCGTCGAGGATAAATCTTTCATCGTGAGTGTCCCATTCACAAAAAACCACACTCATTGAACAAATGTAGAGGCTTCAGGTCCAAAACCATGCAGGAGCGCAAGAAAATCCTCAGCAAACTTGGGGTATGTTTCAAGTGCTGTGCTCATTAGAACACATGGCCAAGGACTGTAAATCTTCCATTAAGTGTGAAGAGTGTCATAGCGACAAACACCCATCAGCCTTGCATCCAACCATCAGCCACCAGCAATCCAGCAGTTGCAGTGACCACTAGTCCAGCAGCAAGCCATGGCGGGGAGCCACAGAACAATGACAAGTCTACCACGGCTGTCTCCTGCTCATGCTCAGAAGTATGTGGGGAGAACCAAAGTGCTAAATGTTGTGCCAGGATATGCCTAATCAGAGTTTATCCAGAAGGGCATCCAGAGAAGGCAGTAAAAATGTATGCCATCATTGACGACCAGAGCAATCGATCTCTAGCTGGACCTAAGTTCTTTGAAGCCTTTGGTATCAGGGGACCAGCAATGCCCTACACTCTGAATACCTGCTCGGGTCGCATAGAGACTAGCGGTAGAAGGACACAAGGTTTTATTGTTTCCCCCTATCAACGGAGGCATAGAAATAGCCCTACCTACATTAATCGAATGCGATCAAATATCCGACCAAAGGGATGAGATCCCTACCCCAGAAGCTGCGTCCCCAACCACAACTTAAGGCACTTAACCAGCATTATCCCACCTATGGACCCAGATGCTGAAATCTTACTTCTGCTCGGCAGAGACAATTTAAGGATACATAAAGTCCACCAACAGTGTGATGGTCCTGACTATGCCCCCTATGCCCAGAAACTTGACTTGGGGTGGGTAGTCATAGGAAATGTGTGCTTGGACCGAACAGGAGTCAATTCCTTTAAGACCTACGTACGCCGGGATGGACGCACAACTTTCTGCAAACCATGCCCTCTTCACTATGAGGTGAAAGAGAAGCCTCCAGATCCCGTACAGCTGCCTGATGTCATCCCTTCTCCCTATGCAGACGACTTGGGAAGATCAGTGTTTCGCACCACTAAGGATGACAACAAAGTAGCCCCGTCAATGGAAGACAAGGAATTTGTCAAGATAATGGACAATGAGTTCCTTAAGGATGAGACTAATCACTGGGTTTTTCCCCTACCCTTCAGAGCTACCAGGGTAAGGCTCCCGAACAACCGTGAACAAGTGTCCAGATTCAACTCTCTCCAGCACACACTAAGCAACAAATCGGAGATGAAAGAGCACATTGTCACCTTTATGGGCAAAATATTCCATAATGGACTTCCGGGAGGCGGAGCCAAGGAATGGCCGCTTTTTAGCAGAGCTCCCCGCTGGCCTACTCTCATCTGTGGCCATCCCTCCGTTAGTGAGCGGAGAAACAGCTTTAATCAGCGGGGGGGAATACCTGGACAGGGGGCTCATCTGTCGGGTCTGCCTATTCAGGCTCCTCGGGGGGCTCCAGGCGCAGGAGACGCCGTGCAGCGTGGTACAGGCCGCAGGCGAGCTGTGAAGTTAGAGGGACTTGCAAAAGATAAGAGGTACCGAGATAACAAGCGACCACCCCCGGGAGTGAAAAAACAAACAAACAGTGAAGTCCTGAAGATCTGGCTGTTATCATATCTAGGGCCGGAGGAGGTGAGTGCAGTGGCAATAGGGGGAGGGTTAACTACAACAGATGCCATCTCCCTGCCACAGCCCTCAGCAGTATCCCTGCACTACAGGCTTGTTTTAAGTTGCTGACCATCTCCTCAAAGGTGACAAGCAATAAAGCACTCAAGGTCTGTCTGATAGAGGAAATTTAAACCCCTGAGGCCCTGCTATAGAGCTCAAATAAATCAGCCTCAAGGTACTGCCACACTAAACTATCCCGCTAGCGATCACGATAACGACGCATACTAATGCGATCGCTAGCGGGATCGTTTTAATATCGCTAGTAGCGGCTTAACTTAGCGATGTCGTTAAGGACGCTATCGCGTTTTGCGATCTCCTTAACGACTTTAGCGGTACAAAATACCGCTAAATCGCTAAGAAAAAGGTGCCACACTCAGCGATATATACTCACCAGCGGGACGCCGACGATAAAAATAGGGTCCGGAACGATGAGAACGACGAACGAGATCACAGCAGGGATCTCAGCAGGGGCCACGTCGCTAGTACATGCCACACACACCGGCGTCACTAACGAGATCGCTAAATAGTGACTTTTTAGCGATCTCGTTAGCGACGCTGTTTAGTGTGGCATACCCTTAAGAAATCATAAGGGGATTACCTCAGAGACTACACACAATACAGGACCTAGAGGACAGATGATATTGACTTTATTAACCCTTTGGCAGCAGTGTAACCTGGTGAAGTCCTCACTCAGTGACACATTAATCTGTTTACAATTTAGAGGATTATATTTGTCCTCTCTGACTTTCAAGGTTACTTAACCTCTATAAATAAAGGTAAACAGTAAGAGACTAATATTCTATACGCTCCATATAGGAGTTACATGCTATATAGCAGATTCTAATGTAACGTTTCTTAACTGAGACATCACCGCCTTCTATCTTCTCACCAATGTCGCTGAGTATGGATAAATTTGTGGGCAAACAAACTAAAGGAGGCCGTGCCTCTTCTCGAAACCAACAAGGCTCATCCTCGCCTAAATCTACCTCTGATACCAGTAGCGAGACTTCTCATTCAATAGCGGATGCCATCATGGAATGCCTTATGCCCGAATAGACTCTAGATTTGCCACTCTTCAAACCTCAATAGACTCTATAATATCACAAGTTAATAGTCAGGGCACTCGCCTGGATGAGGCTGAACAACGTATCTCTGATCTGGAGGATGTTACCAGGGAAATGGCAGAATGTCTAGAGGGAAAAGAGAAAGTCGTCACAGAGCTTCAATCCAAAGTGGACGACTTAGAAAACCGATCTAGACGCAATAACTTGAAACTGATAGGATTACCTGAGTCCATACATCCCTCTGAATTGCTAAAATTAACATCTGAGTGGCTGCCGGAGCCTTGGACATTCAACTAACATGGGGTTCAATGGCGGTTGAGAGAGCACACAGAATAGGCCCGCAGAGGGGAAAAGACAATGACAGACCCAGACCGGTGATATTCAAGGTCCTTGACTTTCAAGACAAAATTCGTCTACTCATTGCTTACAGGAAGAAAGCGCACCTATCCTACGAAGGGCACAAAGTTCTGATGTTTCAGGACTATTCGGCCATGGTGACGACCAGATGCAGGGCCTTCAACCCGGTGTGTAAGTTGCTGGCTGACAAAAACATCAGATTAGGCCTGCAATATCCTGCGATACTGCGCTTCAATCTATCTGGGAAAAACTGGGCTTTCGATGACCCGGTGAAGGCTCTGGAGGTTGTCCGGGATACTTCCCAGCCAACATGAGCAAGATTCAGGTGATGTCAACTGACATCTGTTTGTTATGTTGTTGTTTTTTGCTGTATTTTTACCTCTGCGTCTAACGTTGGGATGCGGGTTTAAGGGAAATGTTGAATATGGCCACACAGTTACAAATTTTGTGGGAGGGGGAGGTGTTTTTTTGGGAGAGGGTCTCTGCATTCGACTTCAGGTAATTAACAATCCAGGGATTCTACTGCCTACTCGCTGGGATGGGCAGGGATCCTATTATTATGTAACGGTTATATCTTATCATATTTCCCGCACTGGAGTGGGTTAATGGTAGATATCAACAGGCAAAAAATGTCCGCTATGACATCTCTCCTTTGGTGTTCCTGGAATGTCAATGGCCTAAATTCCCCAGTCCAAGAGGAAAAAAATTTTAAATTATCTGCATCGAGAAAATTTTCATATTGTACTTTTGCAGGAGACACACTGGGTGAAGGGCAACCATCTGGTGTTTTCTAGCAAAAATTTATGTTATGTGGAGAAGCTTCTTTTACTAAAAAACAGAGGGGAGTCGCTATTATGATAAACAGGAATATTGACCATAAGATAGTGGATGTGTTAGAAGATCCTTCAGGGAGGTTTGTCTGCGTTAAGCTGGTTATAGAGGGGACAACCTACAGTGTAATTAATATTTATGCGCCAAATTCGTCAGATCCGCTCTTTCGGGCTAATGTGCTAAAACAATCGCAGGATGGGACACCTCCCATATGATTGTGGGTGGCGATTTTAATGAGGTGCATGACATCGAGATGGATAGATCTAATTCTCAATCTCCTCATATATCTATGCAGGGGAGACTAATACAATCTTTTTTAGATCACTTGGGATTGTTGGATGTTTGGAGAGAGCAACACCCTGTTGAGAGAGATTACTCTCACTATTCACATGTTCATATGCAAATTGCCTCTTCAAACAAAGAGGACTTGTACTCTATAGCGCCACCTATTGGAAGTAGCGATCCTACAAGTCACAATCAACCCTTTAACGAGTCTTGTAATATGACTTAGGATAAAAGCCAAATCAGAATCTCCATTTGCAGACACGGTGTTTCGGACTGTTGGTCCTCGTCAGTGCAAAGTAGGAGAGATCTGATTTGGCTAGATGAGAGGCTCTGGACTGGGGTCTGGGGGTAAGGTTACTCCTTGTGGAGAGTGACATACCAGCTATTCACATGTTCATAATTCCCATGCTAGAATTGACCACTGGTTGTTTGGTCCCCTCACTCATGCCAAGAATCACACATACCAAAATTCTGGACGTGCACATCTCAGATCATACACCGATAACGTTCAGCCTAAAACTAACTAACCCAATCTATTTTCATAGGAAATGGAGGTTCCCGTCATACCTATATCACTCAGATGATTTCAAAAAATTCATACAATTCTCAATGGATACGTACAAATCTGATAACCAAATACATTGTGAAACACCAATTCTTTTCTGGGATACCTCTAAAGCAGTGTTGAGAGGGCAAATAATTGCGTATATATGTCATAAAAAAAACAGTTGCAGGAGCGGACCCTGGCAGCGCAGAGGGCTTTAACCTTAGCATATAAAAACTTTAAACTTAATAATTCACCCCTCACGAAAAAAAATATATCGAGGCAAAGGAATCGGCGGATGCACTAGCTCATGAATGGGCCACTTATAGTATTGATCTTCAAAAGCACAAATTTTTTAAATGGGGCAACAAACCTGGCAAATTACTTGCATCTCTTACTAGACCATACAGAAAGGCTACAAGGATTCACAAAATTTGGACCAATGAGGCAGAGTGTTGACAGAGAATGAGGAGATTGAAGAGGAATTTAGATCATTTTTTGGTTCCCTGTACAAAGCGGAGAAGAGAGAGGTGGACGATATTCTAAACTTTATGCAAATGGAGGTGGCACCTTTACTAACAGACGAACACAGGGAAATCCTTAATGCTCCTATATCCCCTTCAGAAGTCATCCAAACTATCAGCTCCTTGAAGCTCTCTAAATCTCCTGGCCCTGATGGGTATAGTAATGAATTTTACAAAATATTGGGAGGCAGTATAGGGACACATCTTTGTGAAGTCTTTAATAGTGTTGAGCATTCCGATACCGCAAGTATCGGGTATCGGCCGATATTCGCGTTATCGGAATTCCGATACTTAATTCCGATACTTTTTCAATATCGTATACCGGAATCGGAAGTTCCCATAATTCTTTGAGAGGCAATGTGATTTTAGTCAGCCAATGAGGAATCCTACGAAGTGTGGGCACATCCTGTAATGATGCGGTCATCTTAACTAATGGCATGGCTGTGATTGGCTGCTGAAATGATGTCAGAATGCACTATAAAAGGCGCCGCAGCCATTTTAGCGTCACTGTGCTGTGAACTCAGTTAGGGACAGAACGCTGCTGTGCTGACTCTGAGGGACAGTTAGATATTGCGATTTTGTGTACTACTGTGCTTGAGGCAGGCTAGTTTACCAACCGCTGTGTAAAGCTTCATTTTGCCAGTGTTGTTTTAACAGCTCTGTGCAAGGTTGTGTGTGTGACAGTGCAGGTGACGCTGCAGTTTGCTCTGCATCCACCGCTGTTTGTAGGCATCTGCACGTGTCACTTTTTTATTATTTTTTTTTATTTTATTTAGTGGAATTGGTGCAGCTCCATTATATTAGAAAAAAATCAAATCTATTAGTGTGACGTGCTTCCATCCGTATACAATACATTGGTTGCAAACACTATAGAAGTACAGAAAGGAGCTTTTCACAGATTGTGGACAGTTGTGTTTCAGTGTTCACTTCAGTCTGTGTTTTTTACTTTTTTGAGTGCAGATCACGCTCCAGTTACTTGTTCAAGCACTGCTGCTTGTACTCTGCTGAGCGTGTCTCAGTGGCTCATCCTTTTCATTTATCTCCAATTGGGTTCTGCTACATTCCATTTAAAAATAAATCTAATCTATTAGTGTGACGCGCTTCCATCCGTATACAATACATTGGTTGCAAACACTATAGAAGTACAGAAAGGAGCTTTTCACAGATTGTGGACAGTTGTGTTTCAGTGTTCACTTCAGTCTGTGTTTTTTACTTTTTTGAGTGCAGATCACGCTCCAGTTACTTGTTCAAGCACTGCTGCTTGTACTCTGCTGAGCGTGTCTCAGTGGCTCATCCTTTTCATTTATCTCCAATTGGTTCTGCTACATTCCATTTAAAATAAATCTAATCTATTAGTGTGATGCGCTTCCATCCGTATACAATACATTGGTTGCAAACAATATAGAAGTACACAAACGGGCCTTTCACAGCTACTGAACATGGGTTTTTAATTTTTAACTAAAATATGTATTTTTTCAAATGACACAAATATAAGTAATGTTGAAGAGGAATAGTCCTACATCCATTGTTTGCACAATATTACAGGTGTACATCATGTCCCTTAATCAACAATGTATTATTATATTTACTTGTATGCTTTTATTTAAAAGCCAAGAACACAGAAGGATAACCTTCGCACTGCAGCTGTTGTCAAAGTTCAACCCACATTATGCACTTCCAACATTGCAGCATTTGAGGCATGATGTGAGTTGGATTGGTCAAAGTTATGGAGTGAGAAGGTTCACCATCAGTACCCTATAGCATAAGTATGCTTTTGTGTTAGCATTTGTGTTAGACATGTGGATATCTGCCATAATATGTCACAATTATTTAGTTACAGATTTGTTACCAACACTAATCATTGAATGGTTTTAAATTTGACGTTTCACTTGTTTACAGCTTAGAAATAAGGGTGTAGCCTGATATCTATGTGTAGCACTAGCCACTTTAACATGTCATGTTTTTTTAAACATGTGTAGCTAGGTAGCAGTAATTTTTGCCGGACACACAGCAGGGGAACAGCAGGCGTTACTGAACCCCACTATCACTATAGCTTGTGTATTGGTCTGTGGTGTGGACACGACACTTCTGAGCAGCAACTGGCAGTGTTGTAGCCCAGGGAGTATAGCTCAGGTGGTAGAAAGATGAACATAACAGGAGACATGGAAAACGTTGCCAACCAGTTAGTTAATCTGAAACCGGACAGGCAAATTCAGGCGAGATCCATGCCTAGTTCATTTTCAGAAAAGTAAGCCGTTCTACATTATCGTAGGATAGTCGCATGCAACGGCCTGTTAGTACACCACCTGCAGCAGTAAAGACGCGCTCCGATAATACACTGGCAGCAGATCAAGCCAGCACCTCCAATGCATACTGGCTAAGCTCTGGCCATGTATCCAGCTTAGAGACACAAAACTTGAATGGGGAAGAGCCATCTGAGAGTACACTGAGAGGGCAAGACATGTAGTCTGTAACCATCTTACGGAAACGTTGCCTCCTGCTGACTGGAGCCGTCTCGGATGGTGTAGACATTGGTGGCGCTGCCACAAAACTTCGACACATTTGGAACATACTGTTCTTGCCCTGTGCAGAGGCGCTGCTTGTGCTCCCTCTTGTTGCAGAGCTGTCTCCACTGCCTCGACGCACAGAACTGCTTTGTAAATCAGTAGCAGCAGCAGTGCTCTCGGCTGGAATGGAGAACATTATGGATTGCACCAGTGTGTCTTGGTACTTCCGCATTTTACGCTCCCGGTTCAACGGTGTGATGAGGCTTTGTAAGTTGTCCCGGTAGCGAGGGTCTAGGAGGGTGTACACCCAATAATCAGACGTGGTGTGAAGTGTTTCGATGCGGCGGTCGTTTCTCAGCCACTGCAGCATGAAATCAACCATGTGCTGCAGACTCCCAACTGGCCAAGAAACGTTGTCCCCTGCAAGAGGCGTCATCTCCGCCTGCTGTGCATCACCCCACCCTTGGTCTACATACTGACTAGAGCATTGTCTACCTCCCTCTGGAGCGATGTCTTCCTCCTCCATTGACTCCTCCTCATCCTCCTCACAAAGTCCTTCAAATACATATAAATTTACAAAATTTAAAACTCAAAATTTAAAAACTTTGTATCATAATTCTGTAACATCAGTTTATGGAAACACAATAGCATTACAAAAGGATAGACAAAAAATGTACATTATGTGCTTTGTAAATACATTAAAAGTTTGTAATGGTTATGAAAATATAGACAGCGACTCTGGAGGTTCAATTGTTGATACAGCATGGTACTTTGAAAGTCCTCCAGCCCTTTGTGAGGAACCACGTTGCGCTGACTGTCCAGAAGGTGATGGAATTTGTGACTCCTCATCCTCCACCTCTTCCAAAACCTCATGCCTTAGTGCTTGCAGTGTTTTTTGAAGCAGGCAGATAAGGGGGACAGTCAGGCTGACTAGTGCATCATCTGCACTCGCCATCCGCGTTGACTCATCAAACGCACGCAAAACGTGGCAGATATCCTTCATAGAGTTATTCGCCACTCATTACACTGGCAGTGGCTGCCCATTCATTATAGGATCCAATTCTAATTACTGGTTCTCACCAACAAAGCTCTCCACAGCGCAGCACCCCCCTACATCTCCTCCCTTATTTATATTTATCGGCCTAACCGACTGCTGCACTCTGCAAACGACCTTCGACTAACCTCTGCACTAATCCGTACCTCCCACTCCCAACTCCAAGACTTCACCCGCGCTGCGCCAATCCTCTGGAATGCTCTACCCCAAGAAATTAGGACTATCCGCAATTTGGATGGTTTCAGGCGCTCCCTCAAAACACATTTGTTCACAGTGGCCTATCACATTCACTAATCAAAGTCATTCTATGTATTCTGTGTAAGTGTGTGTGTGTCTCTAGCCCATTCACTATCTCCATCCCTCAGTCCCTTAAGATGGCTGGAACATCATTGTAAATGCACCATTGTATATAAACACCTATACTTTGTTTCTCCCCCATCTCATTGTACATTGTAAGCTGTCACGAGCAGGGGCGACTTATTTAGCTTAAATTATTGTATTGTTAACGTTGTTACTTATGACTTGTGTTCTGAAACGGCTAAACTGTAAAGCGCTGCGGAATATGATGACGCTATATAAATAAATATTATTATTATTCCTCTGAGCTGCTCCCACCACCTTCCTGTTCCTCATGCCATGTTGGATCTTGGACCTCATCATCTCCACTACCCTTTTCCAACACCTGCTGTTGGGTGGTCTGGCCAGCACCATGCTCAACAGAAACTGGCACCTGGGTCTCATCATCATCAGATGCGTTCTGCGGTGTGCTGACCATCGGCACTGTCTCACCCGCCTCTTCAGATTCAGAGAGACACAGCTGTTGCGCATCACTGCATACTCCCTCTTCACATTACAGAATGCTGCTTGGCTGGGCCCCTGTTTGCAAGCCAATAGATTCTGAGAACAGAAGCAGACACTCAGCTGGCTCCTGTACAGAACTCTCTGACTGCCTGGGCAATTTGCCAGGCGGTGAAGAGACAGATGGTTGCCCAACAGTGCTGTGGTCCTGAGAGGAGGTGGAAGCAATTGAAGTCGATGCATTGGCTGACATCCAAACAACAACGGCTTCAATTTGTTCTTCCCGCAGCAGGGGGGTACTCCGAGCTCCTACAAAAGTGCGCATAAAGGAACGCTCACGGGGAAAACTGGTGGATGCTGTGTCACTGGGGGCCGCAGCAGCCACAGAATCCCCACGTCCTCTCCCTGAAGAAACTCCACGACCACGTGCCTTACTCCCTGCCTTCTTCATCTTGGTAGATTGATAAAGAAACTCTGAAAAGTTATAAGGTCTAAGTGTGGTTATTCCGCAGAGACTGCAGTGAACACTGCACACAACTGTTCACTACCCAATGCGTCTCAGCAGGAAGGCAGTCTGTGCGTCAAAACAAAGGCACAAGCATACATCCATGTACCCTGTTTATAAAGCTATATAAAAAAAATTATGTAGTAGTGACGCACACTTTATTGAGGTACAGTATTACATCGCCATTCACCATCTGTGGCTATGCAGTCTCATCTATATATACCTTATCTATCTGTTGTCATGCTTCCAAGTCGACAGTCACAGTCAGCCATAAATAGCAATTTTCACTATGCACTATGCACTTTTGAAAGGTTATGTTTGTTAATAAAAATGATTATTGCCACATATTATGAGTATTACATGATGGAAATTGTATAATTTTGTATAAAATATTTAGTGACATTATTCAGCAAATGGAACATTTTAGTAATATCACAGATAACTTGTAATGCTGATGATGTTTTGAAGTCAGACATTCATTGTCTATACAATAAAAATGGTGTACATACTGTTACTTATCCATCATTAATGGATTCAGATATGTACTTGTATGCTTTTATGTACAACCGTATAGCAGATTCCTTAACTAATTTATTTTGTGGTTTGCATTGCTGTTCAACATGTTAATGTATGTGTTTATGTTTGTCAATTCTTTATTTATCTAGATATTAGTTTAAATGAAATCATCATCTTATGGTAGTAAAGGTTATCTTTCTCTTGTTTGAAGTATAGACATTTAAAATTGACAGGTAACAAGGAAATTACTTGATCTAGTATTTAAACATCCTCCTTGACCCTGGGCTCCAACACCGCCAGTTGTTGCTCGGAAGTGCTGTTAGCACAGTCAACACTTGCTCCTGTGTTACTGGGGTTCAGTAACGTCAGCTGGTCCTCGGTTGTGCCATTGGCTCTTTTCCTTCTGCTGCCCCTCCGGGTTCCAGCACAGTCAGCTGGTCCTCGTTACTTGCATTGGCTCTTGTACCTTCTGCTACCCGTCCGGGTTCCAGTACCGTCAACTGGTTCTCCGCAGTGCCTTTGGCCTAGGTGCCTCCATCTCGGTATCCGAGTTCCAGCAACGTCTGCTGGTCCTTGGTAGTGCTTTGGAGCACAGGTACCTCCTGCTTAGTAACCGTGTCCCAGTAACGTCAGCTGGTCCTCGGTTGTGCCATTGGCTCTTTTCCTTCTGCTGCCCCTCCGGGTTCCAGTACCGTCAACTGGTTCTCCGCAGTGCCTTTGGCCTAGGTGCCTCCATCTCGGTATCCGAGTTCCAGCAACGTCTGCTGGTCCTTGGTAGTGCTTTGGAGCACAGGTACCTCCTGCTTAGTAACCCTGTCCCAGTAACATCAGCTGGTCCTCGGTTGTGCCATTGGCTCTTTTCCTTCTGCTGACCCTCCGGGTTCCAGCACAGTCAGCTGGTCCTCGTTACTTCCATTGGCTTTTGTACCATCACCAACAGGACAAAGAAGGTTAAGACAAACTACAAGATACAGAACAAGAGACAGAAGAACAATAAGCAGAAGATCAAAAAGCAGAAGAACATTAAGTATAAGACCAAAATGAAGAGCAAAATATATGCTCTAAATTCTAAGCAGAAGAAGACTAAGCAGTGTATGGGGTGAGTCCGTTCCTCCTCGTGGTGCCCCTGGAAAATGCCTGATGCTGCTGCAGGCTAAACTGAACGCGGACAAATACTGTTGTAATTAAAATCTTTCGTGACAGCAAGAACGGAAGGATGAAAATTCAGAGTTTTACAGATTACAAGTACAGGAATGTCTGTCACAAATAAGAATATGATGAAAAGGATGAATAGGAAGAAGATGAAGAAGTAGAATATGAAGAATAATAACTGTTTAATAAGAACAATATAAGTAATGTTAACAAAAAGATGAATAGCAAGAAGTTTTAGAAGATTAAGAAGGTGAAGATGAAGAATAATTTGATGAGAAAGATGATGCTGCTGAAAATTATGAAGGAGAAAGTGTGTGAAAAGTTAAAAAGGTGAAGACCATGGAAGTTGTGAAACAGACATATTTGACAAAATAGAAAAAAGGTTAACAACATTGTCAATTTGTTCGTCAATCCGAACGTATTTCCTAAAAAAAAAAAATTAATGCTATTCCATTGGATTGGGTCAAACATCTATGCCTTTAATGTCTCCTCAACCTCCCCAATACATTCTACATTACTCTTTGTTGTTTTCCTTCATGTACAATTAACCAACAAGGCAAGAATGGGTTTTTTTTAATTTCGATATTTTGTTCCCATAGAATTACATGGGACTTCCGGTATCGGTATCGGGTATCGCCGATATTTTAGTGATATCGGCGATACCATTCCGATTCCGATACTTTAGGATATCGGAAAGTATCGCTCAACTCTAGTCTTTAATCAGTTGGTTAGATCGGGGCAGCTCCCGGACCGTTTCAATGAAGCAGACGTAATAGTGCTCCCCAAACCGGGCAAAGATCCTTCACTAGTGGAAGGATATAGACCAATCTCGCTTTTAAACTCCGACTTTAAAATTTTCACTAAATTACTAGCAAATAGAGTGCAAAAAATAATCCCCAACCTGATATTGCCTCAACAAATTGGGTTTGTCCACGGTAAATCCATAACATACAACATACGGACGGCTTTGGGAGCTATCTCTTACGGAAAATCTCATGGCTGTTTAGAGTCTATTGTGGTCAGCCTGGATGCTGACAAAGCGTTTGACAGGGTTGCATGGAATTATCTCCTCGACATCCTGGAGTTTAGAAACTTTGATCCATGGTTCTGTGAGGCGATAAAGTTGTTATATAAAAGCCCGGTGTCCAGGCTGGCCATAAATGGTATACTCTCTTCCACATTTGAAATCCAGAGAGGAACGCGTCAGGGCTGCCCCTTGTCGCCCTTACTTTTTAACCTTGCTTTAGATCCTTTACTTAGAACTCTCCAAAATTCTTCAACATACAGGGGCATAGAGGTAGGCTCCACCTCCCTCAAAATTGCAGCATTTGCTGACGATATACTCCTATTCATCTCCAATCCCAATGCGGCAATACCAGTTATCATGGAGGCTCTTAATCATTTTGGCAAATGCTCAGGCTTTAAAATAAATTATAATAAATCAGAGGCCCTGGCTCTGTTTGAGCAAGGGAAATTAAATAACTCGACACTTCCTTTCCAATGGAGCACATCATCTATCAAATATTTGGGTGTCCACCTCCCGGCAGATTTGGTGTCCTTATACCACATTAATATTAGACCCCTAATTACGTCCATATTTAACCTTCTAAACTCCTGGAAACACTTTACTTTGTCTTTTTCCGGAAGATGTCATTTAATTAAGATGATCATATTTCCAAAACTATTGTATATTTTCCAAACACTATCTATTTTGTTGACACGAGCTGATGTTAAAACTCTAAACACTGCTTTTAGGAATTTTATTTGGGAGACAAAAAGCGTACACGTATAGGTCTAATCAAACTACAAGCCCCAAAGGAGGAGGGTGGCATCAATTTCCCAGACATTGCAAAGTACAATCTAGCAGCAAATCTCAGATACACCATTGATTGGTTAAGAGGTAGATCACATTTCGCAAACGTACTTTTAGACCAACAATTAAGTCCCCATGTCTCCTTACCAGCATTACTACATATGGCCAACGATTACCTTATTGCAGACATAAGAAACCACCCCACCTTATGGCAAACTATACAGACCTGGAGGAAATGCAGGAGACTATGTCATTTGAGAAGCGATGTCTCTCATTTTGTGCCCTTTCTGGGTAACCCGGGCTTTATGGGAGGTAAACCACCCTTATCTTACATTGAGCTAGCTGGGCAGGGTTGCATCTTGGCAGCTGACCTATTAGATGATAGATTCTCCATGCTTGCATTTGACATAGCAGCACAACGTTTACCAACATTTGTAAACAAGCCATTCCTTTTTCTTCAAGCAAGGAGCTTAACTTTGAAAGGCATAGCTACTGGGGGTGGAGAAAGAGGGAGGAACGCTTTGGATGACTTCCTTAGGACCGACAGGGTGCAGATAGCCTCGACAAGCAGTATTTACACACTGTTGCGTAAGCAATGGTCATGGGAGGGCAAAAAGACAGGTCCAGCACGATGGGTTAATGATATACAGAACATCACAGTCAGGGAAATCTTAGATGCCACTTTGATGCAACGGAAAGTGATCCCCTCCAGCAGTTATGCATACATGTCTTTATTACTCCTTCATAGAGCTTATATTACCCCACACATTAAGTCTAGGATGTCTCCAGGGGGCACATTTACATGTTCCAAATGCGGGACAGGAAACACAGACATATTTCATCACATGTGGGGATGCCCCAAAGTGCAAAAATTATGGCAGTCTATCCATGCAGAATTACAGAATCTTGGTGGGATATTGTTTCCTTTGACGCCGCAATGGGCAATATTTAATATTCTAGACAGCTCTCAACACAAATTCCCCAAACATCTTAAGGCCATGTTGATAATATGGGCCTCAGCTACCAGGAAAAGTATCTTGCAGCACTGGCTAAATCCATTGCCACCACCCAAATCTCTCATATACTCCAAAATAATGTATATTTTTCGAATGGACTGGCTAGACACCCTGACAAATAAAGAGAAATTGACTGGGAAATTTTTAAGTACATGGTCATTGTTCATCCCATCTCTGTCTCAGGACACCAGGGACAAACTAAGGACACATTTTGAAAACACCCAGTGGTATCTTCTTCAGAAAATTAGCGGACAGAATCCTATTCCTTGAACTTGTTGATTGTTAATCAAATGCAGGGTCGCTTTAGGGGTTTATATCTTGGGGGGATGGGAGGGTTGAGGGTGGTGGGGGGACATTTATGAGTATTATACCTGTCAAATAAGCGTCAAATAAGCTTGATACCTTCAAACCTGTATGACTTACTTTTTGGCAATGCTCTTTAAATCAATATTTTGAGTTTTACGTCTGTCAAATAAGCTTGTTACTTCAAGACTTGTATGATTATCGTTTATTGTAATACTCTTTACATCAATAAAACATGTTGGAAAAAAAAAAAATTCCATAATAACCATGCCGAGCCAGCTCCTCCCTTAAAGGAAAACGAGGAGTGCTGGTATCTACCCTCATTCGGAGTATATCACCCACGAAAGCCTAAGCAAATTAGAGTTGTCTTTGATTCAAGCGCCAAACATCAAGGCATATCTCTCAACAACGTCCTCCTCACGGGCCCTAACTAACAAACAACCTAGTAGGAGTGTTGATGAGGTTCAGGAAAGAGCCCATCGCCATCGCTGCTGACATTGAACAGATGTTCCACTGTTTCATAGTCAGAGAGGATCACAGGAATTTCCTCAGGTTCTTGTGGCACAAGGACAATGACCCCAGCAAAGAGATGGTGGAGTATCGCATGAGGGTGCACGTATTCGGGAACAGCCCTTCGCCCGCTGTGGCAACCTATGGCCTGCGGAGAACTGCACTGGAAGGAGAGTCCGAATATGGAACAGACACCAGAGACTTTGTAAAAAAAGACTTCTATGTAGATGATGGACTGAAATCTCTACCCACAGAAGAAGCAGCAATTGACCTGCTTAAGAGGACCCAAGGTATGCTGTACCGAACCAAGCTTAGACTGCACAAAATTGCTTCAAACAGCCCAGCTGTCATGAGAGCCTTTGAGCAAGTGACCACGCACCAGGATTCAAGGACATAGACCTGGGACCAGACTGTCCACCTGTGCAGAGAAGCTTAGGCCTGAGGTGGAACCTGTCAGCCGACACCTTTGGATTTCAAATCAACTGTGCAGACAAACCATTCACTAAACGTGGTGTCCTGTCAGTGATGAACAACTTATATGATCCACTGGCATTCATAGCACCAATTACCACACAAGGTAAATCCCTTCTGAGACAGCTTTCCGAAACCGTCAAAGACTGGGATGCCCCACTCCCTCCTGATAAGGAACCAAAATGGGAAACCTGGAAGCAGTCCTTGTGTGCCTTGGATGAGATCCACATACCAAGATGCTACGCCACAACCTCACTTGCTGCTAGCACTAGGACAGAACTCCATGTGTTCTCGGATGCATCCACGGAGGCCGTTGCCTATCTGAAGGTAACGGGATCCGACAATCAAGATCACGTTGGGTTCGTCTTCGGCAAGGCTAAGTTGGCTCCCAAGCCTGACCACACTATTCCCAGGCTCGAACTCTGTGGGAATGTGCTTGCGGTAGAACTCGCAGACTTTATACAGCATGAGCTGGACACCAACATAGATGACGTACAATACTACACTGACAGTAAGGTCATCTTAGGTTACATCCACAACCAAACAAGGCGCTTCTACGTGTACGTCAGTAACCGCATCAAGAGAATAAGGAAGTCTTCCAAGCCTGAGCAGTGGCACTATATCCCATCTGAGCTTAATCCAGCGGACCACGCCACTAGACCTATGTCTATAAGTTCTTTTGCTAACTCTTCTTGGCTTTCAGGTCAGAAGTTTCTGCTGGAACAGAAAGGAAGTGAACTTGTCCAGGAAGACTTCACCATCCAGGATCCAGATAACGATCCAGAAGTCCGCTCCGAGGTCAGTGCTCTGGCCATGAACACTAAACCAACCTCCAGCCTCGGTTGCCAGCGTTTCGAACGCTTCTCCAACTGGATGAAACTCGTCAAGATCATCGCAAGGTTAGTCCACATTGCGAAATATTATCACGACTCACATGGAAACAAAAACTGTCATGGTTGGCACGTCTGCATTAAACCGCTCTCTACCGCAGACATTCCGGTAGGATAAAGACAAGCAGAACACTGCACTAGTACTTCCATTGGACTACCGTGGGTCGGAGATAGTTTGGCCTAGTGCGGCTTCTCTGATCCGAAGATGGGTTTCCTTTGGATTACCTCAGGAACTGACTTGAAGACATTCATTTACCTCATTTTGAAGTTATTATTGCATTTCATGCATGTTTATGTGTTTGTTTTTCTAGGTTGTTGGACTTAATTTCAAAAGCACTAGTATAGTGAAATCCCTTACGGAATTTCAGATGGAGAGTGTGCTGTTCCGTCTGTCTGGTTATGTATTGTATTATTTCCATGCTGTGTATAATCTATTCTTTCATGCTCTCTGCTGTCACCTGGTGGCCCTTTCTGTATGGCAGCCTTTAAATAATTTAATCTAGTACATGCCTTTCACTTCCTGTGCTGAGGTCACTGCTTCTTCATCCTGTTAGCAGCCATTTGCTTGTTAGTTCTTTATGGGAGAGACACGCTTTGCACCGGGCTCTGAAAGGCATCAGTTTTCGACCACCACCTACACTCTCTTGCTTCTCACACTTGCAGCCATACTTGGTGCTACATCTTCCTGCACCTCGTTTTCACCTGCATTTCTGGAGAAGTTACTGTATACCAATCATAAGCTGTGTGTCCAGATTTCCAAATAAACAAGTCTGGACTTCACAATCCCTGGTGTGCATCATCTCTCCGGACGCTGAACAGCACTGGTCCTGTCTGCTCTGCATGAGGAAGCGGAAGGTAGGAAAACTCTCCCAGCCCCAATCAGCTATACTTCCATTCGCCTCATGTGGGGACAGAACAGTGGTTTCTTTTCTCGCGGGCACTAAGAATGTTAAGGCGGATGCCCTCTCGAGGAGTTTCTTTGCGGATTCTCCTGAGGTAACTGAGCCTGCTGTTATTCTAAAAGAGGGTGTAGTTCTTTCTGCGATCTCGCCCAATTTGAGACTGGCTCTGGAGGGATGTCAGAAGGATAAACCTGAACGCTGCCCTGTTGGGAAATTGTTTGTCCCAGACCAGTGGAGGAAGAATGTTATGTCTGAGATTCATTGCTCCGCATTGGCTGGTCATCCCGGTATTTTTGGTACCAGAGATTTGGTGAGTCAGTCCTTTTGGTGGCCTACTTTGTCTCGTGACATCAGGGACTTTGTGCAGTCCTGTGGGACTTGCTCTCGTTCCAAACCTTGCTCTCGCTCTAGTGGTTTGTTGATGCCATTACCTGTGCCCAAGAGGCCATGGACCCATATCTCTATGGATTTTATTTCCGACCTCCCTGTCGCTCAGAGAATGACCGTTATCTGGGTGATCTGTGATAGATTTTCCAAGATGATACATCTTGTGCCACTACCTAAGTTGCCTTCCTCCTCCGAATTGGTGCCTTTATTCTTTCAGCAGGTAGTTCGGTTGCACGGCATTCCAGAGAACATTATGTCTGACAGAGGAGTCCAATTTGATTCCAGATTTTGGAGGACATTTTGTTCTAAACTTGGAGTTCAGTTATCTTTCTCCTCTGCATTTCACCCTCAGACCAATGGACAAACTGAGAGAACAAACCAGACCTTGGAGACTTATTTGAGATGTTTTGTGTCTGCTGATCAGGATGACTGGGTCTCTTTTTTGCCTTTGGCTGAGTTTGCTCTTAATAATAGGGCTAGCTCTGCCACCTTGATGTCTCCTCTTTTCTACAATTCTGGGTTTCATCCTCGATTTTCTTCAGGACAGGTGGTGGCTTCTGTCTGTCCGGGTGTAGACTCTATTGTGGAGCGAATGCAGCAGATTTGGGACCAAGTGTGTAGAGGTTGTCTCTCTCTCAGGTGAAGGCCCAGCGGTTTGCCAACCGGCATAGGACTGATGGTCCTCGTTTTAAAGTGGGGGACTAGTTTGGTTGTCCTCAAGAAATATCCCTATGAAGGTGGCGTCTCCAAAATTTAAGCCAAGGTTCATTGGACCTTATAAGATCTTGGAAATTCTTAATCCGGTTTCTTTCCATTTAATTCTTCCATGGACATTTAAGATCCATAACGTATTCCACAAATCTTTATTGAAGAGGTTTGTCGAGCCAGTGTTTTCCTATGGCTGCGCCTCCCGACCCTGTTTTGGTTGAGGGCAATTTGGAGTATGTGGTTGAGAAAATATTGGATTCTCGTTTTGCTAGGCGGAAACTCCAGTATTTGGTTAAGTGGAGAGGTTATGGTCAGGAGGACAATTCTTGGGTGTTTGCTTCGGACATCCATGCTAGGAGACTTATCCGTGCCTATCACCGAGCTCATCCTGATAGGCCTGGTTGCGCAGGTGAGGGTTCGGTGACCCCTCCTCAAGGAAGGGTACTGTTGTGAATGTGTTGGAGACGACTTCGGAGCTGAGGCTCCCTCCGGTGGTTGCTGAGGGTATTGAACCAATTAAGGAATGGGTGTCAGGTGGGGCTGACTGGCCTGATAAAAGTGAGCTGAACTCCCATGATCCTCACCAGTAATCAATTGTTGCTTCCAGGTCTTTGTTGGAATTTCAGCTTGCTTTCCTGCTATCATTCAGATAAGTGACTTTATGTTTTTTTTTCTGTGGTTGGATTTTCCTTGCTTTTTGCAGTCTTGCCTTTGAATTCAGCCGAGTCCCCTTTTGGGGCTTGCACTGCCCTCTGTTCTCATTTTGTATTTGCACTTGTTCTCTGTTCCATTGATATTTTTTATTGCTGGGTAGCTTTGTGTCACACCAGAGATCTGATATAGGTGGTCGAGATTGTGTGGTCTCAGGTTTTTTGTAATCAGAAGTGCTGGTATTTTTATTAGGGTTTTTCTGGGTTGCAGACAGAATTGGGCCCCAACATTTGCTCATTCTATTTTTTTGTATGTACACTCCACGGCTACTTCTAGTTGTGCGGTTAGTTTAGGGATCTGCAAGCCATTAGGTTCCATCCTCTCTGGTGTCTTGCTGCTTTGGCGGTATTTTGCTCCTGTCCTCCTCAGCTACCAAATCATAACAGCCCCCCATGCCAAAATATTATCCACCCAAACTTTTTCCCTATTCATTTCGCACACTATAGCTTTGTTGCAATGTTGTATAGTCTGACCTCAGTGGCGTAACTATTCGGTGCTCCATCCTGGTACATATTTGTCCCCCGTTCTGCCATTGTTCTGTAATGTATAGAATAAAATAAACCATTATACTCATCAGGGGCTTGCATACAAGTCACGGAGATCCATATAAGAAGTATAATGCCCCCCCCCAGTCCTCCATATAATATATTGCACAGTTTATAGTCATTCATATAGTATAATAAAATGCACAGCCAATAGTCATCCATGTACTATAATAAAATGTACTTCCATAGTCACCTATAAAGTATAATGCACAGCCCATTATCCTTGATACAGTATAATGCACCTCATAGACCTCCTATAAAGTATTATGCACCCCATAGTCATATAGAGTATAATGCAGTAGCCCCATAGGAGTATAAAATTCAGCAGCCCATAGCAGTATAAAATGCAGCAGCCCGATAGCAGTATAAAATGCAGCGTCTGAAAGTGATGTCATATGTCGGCGACATGCGCATTGACATCAGCTACTAGCCTGTGATTGGCCGGCGGCTGTTGACTGTTGCCGTGCAGGAGGAATCTCCTGCATGCCAACAGATTGAAACTTTTGCTGATGTCGCCGTCGGCGTGCCTCTGACCTGCCGGGGAGGGCCAGTTTTAGGCAAAGTGGGGCCCTAGGCAAAGTTTAAATAGGGTCCCCAAATGCTAACATATTGCACATCACACAGAAGCATTTCGGTTGTATTTACATGCGCTGAGTTCAGGACGCTAAATGAGTGTGATCGACAATATTGAAATCGTTCAACACTTGTTACCGGGACTCTTTACACCAACTGAGAAAGAATGATGGGAACAGAACAATCACTATTAGATCAATCTGTCCCCATACAGTATCATGTTATCAGCAGCATACCTGCAGTTTTCACAGGGCGATGTGCTGCTGAGAACAATTTTGTTCCGCATAAATTACCGATATATGCAGTTTGCTGGCATAAAACATCCATAGTCCAATATGTCACCACGTATCGATATTGTAAATTCAACCTAGTCCATTAGTATAATACATCCAAAAGTCCTCCATATATTAAATACATCCTCGTCCTCATATAGTTATACTCCTAGCCCTCCATATGTATAATTACACCCTCATACTCCTCCATATTTTAAATACATCCAGTCCTCCTATAGCATATACACTCTCATATAGTCTTCAAATTAATACACTCCTAAAGCCCTCCTATATAAATAATATCACTTCACACTCAGTCCTCCATATAGTATAATACACCCCTTCATAGTCCGTCCATATAGTATAATGACACCCTCAGTCTCCATATACATATTCACTTCCTCTAATCCCCTGTAGTCTTAAATATAGTATATACATCCCATAGCCTCCATAATATAATGCCAATAATACACTCAGTCCTCCCATGGAGCATAATAGCCACCTAATATGCGCCCCATATATAATAATAATGCACCCCCTTATATAGTGTATCCATATAGTATAATGCCCGCCTGTATCCATGTATAATTCAGCCCCCATAGATATATGATCCCTCTATATAGTATAATGAATCCCCATACTATAGTAAATCTAGCCCACATAGAATATAATGCAGTCCCCCATGAGATAATGAGCCCCCCATAAGATATAATGCCGCCACATCATAGATATGAATGCATCCCCCTTTATAGATAGTATAAATATATCCCCCCATAGAATACATATTTCCCCCTAATAGTATATAATGCAGCCCCCATAGAATATAATGTAGCCCCATAAATATAATAAGCCCCAATAGTAATCAAGCCCCCATAGTATATGGCAGTCCCCATAGTAATAGCCCCTCATATAGTATATGAAGCCAGCACATAGATATATCACAGCCCTCATAGAATAGAATAGACATAGTACATACACAGCCCCATAGACAGCAATAATTAGCACGCTACATAGATAAGAAGACCACATATACATCCCAGCCCCATAGAATATATTGCACCCATAGTAATACAGCCCACATAGTATATACACAGCCACATAGTTTATAGCCAGCATACATAGTATATAGCACAACCCACATAGTATATAGCACAGCCCATAGTATATACACAGCCCACATAGTATATACACAGCCACAAGTAATTGCACAGCCCACATAGTATATAGCACAGCACACCTAGTATATACACAGTTCACATAGTAATATAGCACAGACCACATAGTACTATTGCACAGCCCACATAGTATATATGCACAGCCACATAGTATAATGCACAGCCCACATAGTATATAGCACAGCCAACATAGTATATAGCACAGCATACATAGTATATATCACAGACCACATAGTAGATAGCACAGCCACATAGTATATAGCACAGCCCACATAGTATATAGCAAAGCACATAGAGTATATAGCACAGCCCACATAGTATATAACACAGCACACGTAGTATATATCATAGTTCACATAGTACATATCACAGCCACATAGTATATAGCACAGCACACATAGTATATAGCACAGCACACATAGTATATAGCACAGACCACATAGTATATAGCACAGCACACATAGTATAAAACACAGTCCACATAGTAATAGCACAGCTCACATAGTATATAGCACAGTCCACATAGTATATAGCACTACCACATAGTATATACACAGCCCACATAGTATATAGCACAGCCCACATAGTATATAGAACAGCCCACATAGTATATAACACAGTCCATTGTTATGATTTGGTAGCCGAGGAGAGTAACAAAAATAGCCAAGGCAGCCAGACACCCAGAGAGGTTTGTAACTAATGGATTACAGACCCCTAAACTAACCGCACAACTAGAAGCAGCCGTGGGACGTACCTACGATGACCTAGATGCCTCGACACAGCTGGAGAGTTAGCTAAGCCTAAAGATAGAAAGGGGAAAGCTCATTTCCCCGGAGTAGCGCCCCAAAGGAATAGGTAGCCCCCACACATATATAGGCGGTGAGACAAGATGAAATACACAAGCAGGCAGAAAATAGAGTAAGCAAACGCTGGGGCCCAAAACTATCTAGATAAGACAGGACAGGAAATAATACTGTCTGCAATCCAGAAAAACCCAACACTTCTGATTCCAAAAATACTGAGACTACACGATCTCTCCCCCGCTAGATCAGAACTCTGGTGTGAACAGGTAGCTACCCAGCAGCCACTGAAATAACAGGGACTGAACAAATAAACCAAGATAAATGAGAAACAGAGACCAGCGCAGGCCCCAGCAGGGGGACCCAGCTGACCTCACTCAGAAGGGCAGAAAAACAAAGGATAACAAAACCACAGAAACAAGCAGAAAATAACTTATCTGAAAGTTGCAGGAGACAGCAGAAAGCAAGCTGACTTCCAAACTGGACCAGGAAGAAACAACTAATCACCGGCGAGGATCATGGGAAGGTTACTCACTTAAATCTCCCCAGTCATCACTCCCAGATTGCCAATCGTCCGCAGCTGAATCCTCAGCTGAAGGACCTCTGTCAGTCAAGGCAGCTTCATTACTACAGCAGCCACAAGAGGGAGCCCCAACCCAGAATCCAGAGTGTTCACAACAGTACCCACCCTTGAGGAGAGGTTCACTGAACCCTCACCTGTGCCACCAGGCCGATCAGGATGAGCCCAGTGAAAGGCGCGAACCAATCTCTCCGCATGAATGTCAGAGGCAAACACCCAAGAATTGTCCTCCTGACCATAACCTTTCCACTTAACCAAGTACTGGAGTCTCTGTCTAACCAGATGAGAATCCAATATCTTCTCCACTTCATACTCCAGATTGCCCTCAATCAAAACATGCTCAGGGGGCGCAGGCATAGGAACCATTTGCTCAACAAACCTTTTCAATAAAGATTTGTGGAAGACGTGAATCTTAAACGTCCCTGAAAGAGCCAAATGGAAGGAAACGGGATTAAGAATTTCCAAGATCTCATAAGGCCCAATGAACCTTGGCTTAAATTTTGGAGACGCCACCTTCATAGGGATATTTCTTGAGGACAACCAAACCATGTCACCCACTTTAAACCAAGGACTATCAGTCCTATGCCGGTTGGCAAACCATTGGGCCCTCTCCTGAGAGAGAGACAACTTATCCACTTCTTGATCCCAAATCTGCTGCATTCTCTCCACCATAGAATCAACACCCGGACAGACAGAAGCCTCCACCTGCCCCGAAGAAAACCGAGGATGAAACCCGAAATTGCAGAAAAAAGTGGACATCAAAGAGGCAGAACTAGCCCTATTATTTACAGCAAATTCAGCAAAGGCAAAAAAGAGACCCAGTCATCTTGATCAGCAGACACAAAACATCTCAAATAAGTTTCCAAGGTCTGGTTTGTTCTCTCAGTCTGCCCATTGGTCTGAGGGTGAAATGCAGAGGAGAAAGACAGCTGAACTCCCAGTTTAGAACAAAAGGTCCTGCAAAATCTGGAAACAAATCGGACTCCTCTGTCAGACACAATGTTCTCCGTAATGCTGTGCAACTGAACCACCTTCTGAAAAAACAAGGGCACCAATTCGGAAGAGGATGGCAGCTTCGGCAGTAGCACAAGATGGATCATCTTGGAAAATCTATCACAGATCACCCAGATAACGGTCATTCTCTGAGCGACAGGGAGGTCGGAAATAAAATCCATAGAGATAAGGGTCCATGGCCTCCTGGGCACAGGCAATGGCATTAACAATCCACTAGAGCGAGAGCAAGGTTTGGACCGAGAACAAGTTCCACAGAACTGCACAAAATTCTTGACATCACGAGATAAAATAGGCCACCAAAAGGACCGAATCACCAAATCTCTAGTACCAAAAATACCGGGAAGACCAGCCATCACAGAGCAATGAACTTCAGACATAACTTTCTTCCTCCATTGGGACATAAAATTTCCCCGCAGGGCAACGTTCAGGCTTATCCCCCTGAAATTGCTCCAGGGCCAGTCTCAAATCGGGTAAGATAGCGGAAAGAACTTCAGAATGGCCGTAGGCTCAGTCACATCAAGAGAATCCGCAAGGAAACTCCTAGAGAGGGCATCCACCTTAATATTCTTAGTACCCGGGAGAAAGGAGACCAGAAAGTTAAAACGCGTGAAAAACAAGGCCCACCTGGCCTGTCTAGGATTCAATCGCTTGGCTGATTCGAGATTGATCAAGTTCTTGTGGTCAGTGAGGACCACAACTTGATGTTTGGCTCCCTCTAACCAATGTCTCCACTCTTCGAAAGCCCACTTCATAGCCAATAATTTCCAATTCCCCACATCATAATTACGTTCAGCTGGGGAAAACTTTCGGGAGAAGGCACAAGGGTTAATCTTAGAGGTTACAGGATCCCTTTGGGACAAAACGGCTCCTGCACCAATCTCAGAAGCATCTATTTCCACCTGAAATGGGAAACATCAGATTGCCGCATAACCGGAGCAGAAGTGAATCTCCGCTTAAGCTCCTGAAAAGCCGAAACTGCCTCTGGAGACCAATTGTTAGGGGTCGAGTTCCCGCTTCTGCGCAGGGGAATCTCGAGCCGTCCCTGCTGCGGTCTCCCATCCGTCTCTGGCCGCAGTGGACTCTGCTCAGCTTAGACGTCGGTCCCAGCGTCTCGCCCAGTCTAATATTGTGCAGAGGATTACTGCTGCTCCTCCAGGCTCTGCTATTGTAGCCAGTACTGGTTAGCGGCGAGCAGACGTCTTCAGGACAAAGTCCTTGCTTTCCCCTTCTGAGCATGCCCAGAGTAAGATCTCTCATTGGAGATCAGGGGTCACATGCTCAGGTACTGCAGCAGCTCCTATTGGTCCGCCAGGAAGGTCCTGAAACCACTTGTGTTCTGGAGCAGTTTCCTATTGGTTCTTATCTGGCAGGCCCTGAAGTTGCTACTATAAAAGGGTGGCATGGTCGTGCCGCCATGCGCTAGTATCAATCACATTATGTGCTTTGCGCCAGAGTGATCTTGCACGCATGTGTTAGGGCTCGGCTGAAATAAGCCCCTAGAATACGGCACCTCCGGTGAGGAGATTGTATGCACGTGTTTAGGGCTCGACTGAAATAAGCCCCTAGGAGATTGTCTGATTGCGTTGCTGATTGCGTTACTACGGACTGCTGTCCGCACAGCAGTTGTCTGTGCATACCTGTGGAGTTAACAGGACACAGTCCATATTTCTGCATTTCTACCTTAGCTATGGTGTAACAGAGTTCACTTATACCGCCATATTGGGCCACAGTGTCCATAGTTGCGACTCTGTGAAGTAACAGAGTTCGCCATACCGCCATCCTACTAGCAGCAGGCTCTGCCTGCATGGTGGACCCCGGGCTGCGAACGCACTTATTATTTATATTTATTTTGTGCGTTCCGCCAGCCCTAACATAATACTAGCGCCAGGGTCTGGCTAGTAAAATGACGGACGATCAGCGTCTACTGCAGGACATCCAGCAGCTGGAGGGTAGTTTGGCGGCTCTTGAGCGCACAACCTCAGCTGTGGATGTTACCGCAGTCGCTGTTCAGGCTGCTAGCGTGGCTGCAGCCAGTGTGTCCACTGCCACCTCTGTCCCCACATTATCCCACCTCCCACTTCCAGACAAGTTTGCTGGTGACAGCAAGCAATGTCGGGGATTCGTGAGTCAGTGCTCTATACTACTCGAGCTTCTGGCTGCACGTTTCCCCACTGATCGGGCACAAGTGGGCTTTGTAATATCTCTTCTGTCGGGCAGAGCGTTGGAGTGGGCCACCCCGCTGTGGGAGCGTGACGACCGTGTGGTGCGGAGTGCTCCTCGTTTTCTGGAGGCTCTAAAAAAGGTTTTTCTAAGACCTCAGGTCACGCACGATGTGGCGCTCCAACTCCTGGCAAGTTCACAGGGTTTGTCCTTGGTCAGCTGTTTTGCTGTCCAATTTCGGACTCTGTCCTCGGAGTTGGACTGGCCAGATAAAGTCCTCATTCCCGTGTTTTGGAGAGGACTAGCGGGCCATGTGAAAGACGACTTGGCTACCAGGGAGATTCCCGCCACACTGGAGAAGCTTATCGCCATATCTACCCACATCGACCTCCGTTTTCACGAGCGGAGGTTGGAGCGGTCCCAGTGTAGGCAGAGGTTCCGGCTGGCTTCCACCTTCGCCATATGTTATGAATGTGCTAGAGATGGTTTCTGAGCAGAGGCTCCCTCTGGTGGTTACAGACAGTACTGAACCTTTCAGCGAGGTATGGCAATCTGGTATCACTGAATGGTCTGATATAAGGGAGGTCCCTCCATTATGGTTGCCGGTGATCAATTGTTCTTGTCTCAATCGTGGTTCCTGGTTCATTTGGAAGTTTGCTGAGTCTTGCCTGCATCTTCTGCTATCAGATAAGATATTTTATGTTTTTATTTTTGTGCTTGCTTTTTGTATTGTTCCCTGCACTTCTGTGGAGGTCAGCCAGGTCCCCTCCGGGGGGTTGTGCTCCTCTCAGTTTATCTGAAGCCACTGTCATTTGTTCATTTGCTTTTTCCTGTTTTTTCAGTGGCTGCGGCATAGTTTTGTTTCACCAGAGATCTGATTTAGGTGGTAGAGATCGTGTGATCTCAGGTGTTTTTGCAATCAGAAGAGTTGGTATTTTTTAGGGGTTTTTTTGGATTGCAGTGAGTATCCTTTCCTGTACTTTTCTGTCTAGACAGATTGGGCCCCAGCATTTGCTCATTCTATTTTCTTTCTGTGTCCGTGCTTCTTCTTGTCTAACCTCCATTATATGTTTGGGGGCTTCCTATTTTCTTTGGGGATCTGCTCTGGGGCAGATAGCTTTCATCTTTCTGCCTTTAGGTGTAGTTATCTCTCAGGCTGTGACGAGGCGTCTAGGATCAACGTAGGAACGCTCCAGAGCTACCTCTAGCTGTATGGTTAGTTCAGGTTACTGCAATCCAATAGGTTCCAGCCTCTCTGGTGTATTGCCGTTTTTGCTTATTCTCCTCAGCTACCAAAACATAGCAGCCATACCTCTGGAATCTTTCAGCCAGGCGCCCGACTCCCATGAGTCCATGGAGGTTTCTCGAGCAGGACCTAAGTCCTGGGCCGCTTGAGTACCCGTGGTCTGTAACATCTGCCAGCAGTTAGGACATTATGCCAACAAATGTCCACAGCGGTCAGGAAAACGGTTGCGTCTAGTGATCTTGGGAGGAGGTTCACTTGATACTGCGGCATTTTCCACCAAGTTGTCCTTTAAGGGGCAATTACTGTAGGTCCATCCACTCTCACCGCCGAGCTCTGTGTAGATTCTGGAGCCGAGGGGAATTTCATGTCCTCTGCCTTTGCTTTCCGCCACACTATACCTCTGGTGATGCTCGCCAAACCGGTGACTGTGCGTGTAGTGAATGGATTGACTCTGCCCTCACAAATCACCCACCAGACTATCCCGCTCACGTTGTCTATGTCCCCTTCCCATCAGGAGAGTGTTTCCTTTCTTGTCCTGCCCGAGGGAATAGACGAGGTGTTGCTGGGAATACCTTGGCTCCGTCACCATTCTCCCCATATTGAGTGGTCCTCTGGGAGGAAACTGGGTTGGGGTGATTCATGTAGAGGCAGGTGTGTCAGGGAGTGCGTTCAGGTCACCACCAGAGAGATACCCGTAGATCTCACTTCTCTCCCCCAGTGTTATTGGTCATACGCAGACGTTTTCTCCAAGAAGGCAGCAGAGACTCTTCCGCCTCATCGACCCTACGACTGTCCTATTGATCTCTTGCCTGGAGCAGAACCTCCTCGGGGAAGAGTCCATCCCCTCTCGCTTCCTGAGACGGAGGCCATGTCTCAGTATATTCAGGAGAATCTGGCAAGAGGGTTCATTAGGAAGACGGTGTCACCAGCAGGGGCGGGGTTCTTCTTCGTGCAAAAGAAGAATGGAGAATTACATCCATGTATTGACTACAGGGGTCTTAACGCCATCACTGTCAAGAATAAGTACCCGTTGCCCCTAATCTCTGAGCTCTTTGATAGGCTCCGAGGAGCAAGGGTATTTACCAAGTTAGATCTAGGGGTGCCTATAACCTAATTCGCATCCGTGAGGGGGATGAGTGGAAGACAGCTTTTAATACCAGGGATGGGCATTATGAATACCTGGTGATGCCCTTCGGGCTCTGTAATGCTCCCGCTGTTTTCCAAGACTTTGTTAATGACATCTTCCGGGATATGCTTTCCACCTCTGTAGTAGTCTATCTGGATGATATTCTCATCTTTTCACCAGATATAGACTCTCACCGGAGGGATGTCAACAAAGTCTTCGACCTCTTACGGGCAAACTCCCTCTATGCCAAGCTGGAGAAATGTGTGTTTGAGCAGGAGTCCTTACCTTTCCTGGGCTATATCATCTCCGCCCAGGGATTGGCTATGGATCCTGCCAAACTACTGGCTGCAATGGACTGGCAAGAACCCCATTCTCTTAAAGCGGTGCAGCGCTTTATGGGGTTCATTAATTATTATCGTCAGTTCATCCCCCATTTCTCGACTTTGGTAGCTCCCTTGGTAGCCCTCACCAAGAAGGGAACAAATCCCAAGTTGTGGTCTGAGGAGGTCTCCAAGGCGTTCTCTTCCATCAAGTCGCATTTTGCTAGTGCTCCCATATTACATCGCCCTGATGTTGATAAGCCATTTATTTTAGAGGTGGACACCTCTTCTGTTGGTGCTAGAGCAGTCCTTTATCAAAAGGATGCTCAAGGTCGGAAGCATCCTGCTTCTTCTTTTCTAAGACCTTTACACCAGCAGAGAGGAATTATTCCATCGGGGACAGGGAGTTGCTGGCTATGAAGTTGGCCTTCTCTGAGTGGAGACATCTTCTGGAGGGGGCTCTATTTCCCTTCCAAGTCTTCACCGACCACAAGAACTTGGTATATTTGCAAACTGCTCGCCAGGCCAGATGGTCCCTATTCTTCTCTCGGTTTCACTTCACCCTCCATTTTCTCTCCGGTGAGAAGAATGTTTGGGCCGATGCTCTCTCTTGCTCCTTAGTGTCATCAGAGGAGGAGGATGAGGAGCCTCGGCTTATTGTCCCCGAAGAGAGCCTGAGAACTGTAGCTCCGGTTTCGCTAGAGTCTGTGCCTCCGCGCAAGACTTTTGTGCCCACTAATTTGCGACCGGAGGTACTCTCTTGGGCACACTCGTCCAGGGTGGGTGGACACTTTGGGGCAAAGAGGACAACAGAATTATTGGCGAGGACATACTGGTGGCCACATATGGCCCTTGACGTCAGGGAGTATGTTCAGGCGTGTGTCTCCTGCGCCCGGAACAAGTCCCCCCGACAACGGCCAGCTGGGTTACTTTTTCCTTTGCCGGTATCAGACAGGCCCTGGGAGATGGTCGGGATGGACTTTGTGGTGGGCTTACCCAAGTCTCGTGGTTGCACTATCATTTGGGTGATCACCGACCATTTCTCCAAAATGGTGCACTTAGTGCCGCTACCCCGGTTACCTTCTGCACGGGCCTTGGCAGCATTATTTATTAGACACATCTTCCGTCTACATTGTATGCCAGACAAGATTGTCAGCGATCGAGGTCCCCAATTTGCGTCTCGGTTCTGGAGAGAGTTGTGTCATCTACTCTATATTGAGTTAAACCTCTCCTCTGCATATCATCCCGAGACGAATGGGTTGGTAGAGAGGGCCAACCAGACCTTGGTTACATACTTGCGACATTTTGTCTCTGCCAGGCAGGATGACTGGGCATCCTTGCACCCGTGGGTAGAGTTCGCGCTAAACAATGCTGTGGCTGATTCCACCGGACAGACCCTATTCCTCTTAAATTACGGCCAGCATCCGCGGGTACCGGTGCCCATGCCCGTGGCTTCCACCGACTCCAGGGTGGCAAACTGGGCTGTGGAGTTACGGGACATATGGGACCGCACCCAGGATGCCATTCAGGCTTCCAAGGAAAGGATGAGGTCTTCTGCCGATGCCCATCGGCGTCCTGCTCTGACATTTGCTCCTGGCGACCTAGTGTGGCTCTCCGCCCGAAACATCAGGCTAAGGGTGGAATCTACCTAGTTGGCACCCCGCTATTTGGGTCCCTTCAAGGTTCAATAGCAGGTGAACCCTGTGGTTTACCGTTTGGCCCTTCCGCCTCGCCTTGGTATCTCCGACACCTTCCATGTGTCCCTCCTAAAACCCGTGGTCAACTCCCGGTTGCCTGAGTCATCTGCCGGGACGTTGGGTTCGTCTACGGACGATTACGAGGTGAACGCCATTGTAGGGTGCAAGGTGGTACGGGGCAAAAAAATTTTTGGGGTGGATTGGAGGCGTTATGGGCCTGAGGATAGGTCCTGGGAGCCTGCCGAACATATTTATGCTCCGCAGCACATCGCTGCCTTTGAACGTAGCGAGGCCCAAAGAAGGGGGGCCCTATGAGGGGGGGTAATGTTAGGGGTCAAGTTCCCGCTTCTGCACAAGGGGAATCTCGAGCCGTCCCTGCTGCGGTCTCCCATCCGTAACGGACAGAGATAGAATGAATCCCAAAAACGAAACCTTCTGTACGCCAAAGTGACATTTTGATCCCTTGACATACAAAGCATTTTCTCTCAAAATACAGAACACCATCCGAACATGCTCCACATGAGAATCCCAGTCATTAGAAAAAATCAAAATATCTTCCAAATAAACGATCAGAAACTTATCCACAAAATCCCAGAAAATATCGTTCATGAAAGATTGGAAGACGGAAGGGGCATTAGTGAGCCCAAAAGGCATCACTAGGTACTCAAAATGCCCCTCAGGGGTATTAAACGCCATCTTCCATTCATCCCGTGCTTAATGCGAATAAGATTATATGCCCCCCTAAGGTCAAGATTGGTATACCAACTAGCATCTTTCACTCGGGAGAATAAATCGGAAATCAGGGGTAACGGATACTGATATTTACCAGTGATCTTATTAAGGAGACGATAGTCAATACATGGTCTCAAAGAACCTTCCTTTTTAGCCACAAAGAAAAAGCTGGCACCCAAGGGTGAAGAGGACGGTCTAATATGACCCTACTCTAATGACTCTTTGATATAAGATCGCATAGCATCATGATCAGATACAGACAAATTGAAGAGCCGACCCTTGGGAAATTTACAACCGGGCACTAACTCAATCGCGCAATCATAACTCCTATGAGGAGGTAAGGACACATCAGAATAATCAGCCAAATAGCTGGGGAACTCCTGAGGCTGGGGAGAGGTAGAAAACACAGGAGTGTCACCATGAACACATTGACAATCCCAACTGGCCACAGACACAGAATTCCAATCCAAAACAGGATTATGGATCTGCAACCAAAGAAAACCCAGTACAATAATGTCATGCAAATTATGCAACACAAAAAATTTACAATTCTCTTGGTGGTCCAGGGCTACCCGCATTATCACCTGGGTCCAAAACTGGGGTTTATTCTCAGCCAAAAGGGTTGAATCAATGCCCAGCAAAGGAATAGGAGTCCGCAGGGGTACCATGGGAAACCCACAACGTTTGGCAAAGTCAAAATCCATCAGGTTCAGGACTGCTCCTGAATCGACAAATGCCTGAGCGGAAAATGTGGACAAGGAGCAGATCAGAAACAGTCAAGAGAAATTTAGACTGTACATTGCCCAAAACAAATGAGCACGAAAAACGTCTTCCCCGCTTAGGGCAGACGGAAATAGTATGAGAAGCATCCCCACAATAAAAAACAAACTTATTACGCCTCTGAAATTCTCGACGCTGAGCCCCAGAAACAACCCCATCACACTGCATGGGCTCAGGGGCGCGTTCGAAAGGCAACACCACCTCTCGCATAGTTTTACGTTCACGCAAGCGTCAGTCAATTTGAAAAGCTAATGACATAGAATCGTTGAGCCCCGAGGGGACAGGAAATCCCACCATAACATCTTTTACAGTCTCTGCCAGCCCTTTCCGAAAAAGAGCCACTAGGGCATCATCATTCCATTTAGTAAGGACTGCCCATTTTCGGAATTTCTGACAATATAACTCTGCTGTTTCCTGACCCTTGTTCAATGCCAACAAGGTTTTCTCAGCTTGATCAATAACATTAGGTTCATCGTACAACAATCCCAGAGCTTGAAAAAACACATCAACATTAGCCAACACAGGATCCCCAGGTGTCAGAGAAAAGGCCAGTCCAGAGGGTTGCCGCGCAACAGGGAGATGACAATTTGAACCTGCTGCGCTGCGTTCCCCAAGGACTTAGGTTTCAAGGCAAAAAACTATTTACAATTATTCCTAAAGTTCAAAAATTTCAACCGATCCCCAGAAAATAAATCAGGCAGAGGAATCCTAGGTTCCATATCAGAAAACTGAGTGAGATAGGCAGAAATTCCCCGAACTTCAGTAGCGAGCCACTCAACACACCAGACAACTGCACAATCTCCATTAAAGAAAAAAAATCCTCCTACGGCCCCCAGAGAAAAAGAGGAAAAAATGTATTAAAAAAATTTCTGAAACCCTTTTTTTCTTTTTTTTTTCACTATTCTTTCCTTCTTTTGAGTACCCTAGGATTACGGTTTGGCTGGTGATTCTGTTATGGTTTGGTACCTGAGGAGGAGAGTAACAAAAATAGCCAAGGCAGCCAGACACCCAGAGAGGTTGGTAACTAATGGATTGCAGACCCCTAAACTAACCGCACAACTAGAAGCAGCCGTGGGACGTACCTAATATGACCTAGATGCCTCGACACAGCCGGAGAGTTAGCTAAGCCTAAAGATAGAAAGTGGAAAGCTCATTTCCCGGAGTAGCGCCCCAAAGGAATAGGTAGCTCCCACACATATATTGGCGGTGAGACAAGATGAAATACACACGCAGGCAGAAAATAGAGTAAGCAAACGTTGGGGCCCAAAACTATCTAGATAGGACAGGACAGGAAAGAATACTGTCTGCAATCCAGCAAAACCCTAGGAAAAATTCCAACACTTCTGATTCCAAAAATACTGAGACCACACGATCTCTCCCCGCTAGATCAGAACTCTGATGTGAACAGGTAGCTACCAGCAGCCACTGAAATAAAGGGACCGAACAAATAAACCAAGATAAATGAGAAACAGAGACGAGCACAGGCCCCAGCAGGGGGAGCCAGCTGACCTCACTCAGAAGAGCAGAAAAACAAAGGAAAACAAAACCACAGAAACAAGCAGCAAAAAACTTATCTGAAAGTTGCAGGAGACAGCAGAAAGCAAGCTGACTTCCAAACTGGACCAGGAAGAAACAACTAATCACCGGCGAGGATCATGGGAAGGTTACTCCCTTAAATCTCCCCAGTCATCACTCCCAGATTGCCAATCGTCCGCAGCTGAATCCTCAGCTGAAGGGCCTCTGTCAGTCAAGGCAGCTTCATTACTATCAGCAGCCACCAGTGGGAGCCCCAATCCAGAATCCAGAGCATTCACAACAGTCCACATAGTATATAGCACAGTCCACATAGTATATAACACAGTCTACATAGTGTATAGCAGGCAACATAGTATAAAACACATCCCACATAGTATAAAGCACAGCCCATATACTATATCGCACAGCCCACATAGTATATAGCAAAGCCCATAGTATATTGCACAGCCCACGTAGTATATATCAGAGTCCACATAGTATATTGCACAGCCCATAGTATATTGCACAGCCCACATAGTATATAGTAAAGTCCACATAGTATATAGCACAGCCCACATGGTATATTGCACAGCTCACATAGTATATATCACAGCCCACATAACGTGGCTGAAGTTGGTTTCTTGTTCATCCAGTTTCTTATTCGGAGCTGAAGTTGGTTTATTATTCGTCAGTTTCTTATTTGGCAATTTTTTTCTTTTCTGTTTTTTATAGATTTAACAACAAAAAATAAGCATCACAACAATAGCATACAATGCAGCGAGTGCCTGATGGAACACTGAAAAAAGCTACAAAAATTATAACTGACACAAAATGGGCATCAAATGAGCACCAGGCGTTAATTAATGATTAAATGACTTTGGACACTGATATCACAGTGCAGACATATAGACAGGAACCACATCAAAACAGTACTCAGCCTGGCTCAAATGCTTGGGCTTCAGAACTGGCATCAAAGTTGCAGTCGATTTTGCCATTGAATAAGTACTGACTTTTTAAGGTAAAGACTTTGGCCATGATTTCACACTAAAAGTACTGAGATAGTGGGCCGCATCAAACTTAGGACTTCTGTACCGGGCCCAAAGTGGTTGTGGGTCATAATTTAAATCATAAGAGCAAATAGCAATTGTACAATTTGAATACGTAGAATGTATAGCAAACTTCAATCAAACGTAATTCAGAAAGACTCAAATTACAGACAATAACACATGGTTCCCCATAAGCCAAAAAACCAAGCAAAGGGACAGAGCTTTTTCGTAAAGCAATACAAATTTTATCTTAAAAAATAACAATGAAAAATAAAGAAACATTAGCAGAGTTCCACACTAAGTGACAAATTGGATAAGAATATACTTGCCACCTAATTGTAAGTTACGTGATTGATTAGGAACCTAAAATGTTTGATCATATATATTTTTTTAATAATCCATGCTGCATATAGCAAATAGCATAAGTATTTAGGCACTTAAAATATTATGAACAAAAATCAAGCTCATACATTAACTTGATGTAAGGAAAATGCCCACATAATAGTACCCCATATAGCTGAGGAAAATGCTGCTATAGCACTAATCAAGCATTTTAGTGTAGGACTAACGGAAATACGAATCACAATCAGTGGAAATTAGTCACATGGCAAAATCCGTCACAATCTAGTACTGCCCTGAAGGGAATATCTGTGAGCACCGTAATATATATAAGCAGATAAAGGGAAAGTTAGTTACCGCATATAGCCGGAAGATAAAACCTAAATGCTCCCTCATACAAGGAAGTAAGGGGCTGAGAATACTGTCCTGGATGTAGTTCTTCTAGAGCACGGACATTTTAGGTTTTTAGGGAATAAGAAAAGGCTGTTGTAAAGTCCAGAAATGCCTGCATTGAGCATATCTGTGACATTGTGAGCCATGATTGGTGCTTAATGTCAGCTGATCTTCTGACCTAGCATCGTCTGATTGGTCAGGGATGACGTCATTCGGTGATGCGATTGACGAGATGGCTGGGGGCGGAGCTTAGCCCTTAAATAGCTTGTCTGTCCGCGGCTGCGGCGCGGTCAGATCATATTACAATAGGCAGTGCTCATGTATGGACGTACCAGAATCTGGGCTCCACATGCTCTCTAGCTTTGCTCTACGGGACCTGCCGATGCCAGAGTTCGCTCGGCTAATTAGCACAGGTCTTTCAGGCAGGATTAGCTTATGCCAAGCAGGTAGCTAACGTGGTGCAGTCTTGCTACGAATATAGGGTAGCTATACACCCTGAGCAGACTGTGGGGCGGCTAACATGTAGCTAACGTGGTGCAGTCTTGCTACGAATATAGAGTAGCTATACACCCTGAGCAGACTGTGGGGCGGCTAACATGTAGCTAACGTGGTGCAGTCTTGCTACGAATATAGGGTAGCTATACACCCTGAGCAGATTGTGGGGCGGCTAACCTGTAGCTAACGTGGTGCAGTCTTGCTACGCATATAGGGTAGCTATACACCCTGAGCAGACTGCGGGGCGTGTTACCTGGGCATCATCTTCCAAGCTGAACAGAGAGTGGCTCAGTCCGGTATCACGCCGGCAGGTAGCACGTACACCTGGCGTTAGTCGCACACACTTCCTAGCGGCTGGCACGTAGTTTCTGTGCAGTCAACAGAGCTACGTCTATACCAGCTTGCAGCACATAGTGCAAATCTAATATCTGGCAAGTGGCTTCTGTGCCATTAACAGGGCTACATCTACGCCAGTCGATAGCACATCTCCCGTGATGTTAACGGAGATAGTGCCAATTCTACATCTCCCCTAGTGTGATGTAACACAGGCGAGATCTAATGTTGATTTCCGTTGTCAGTTTGACCCTCATACTATAGGGGTGTTCGGCAGCAGTGAACATAAGCTGCATCGCGGACCCCGGGTTCGGTTGCAATCCATTATAAAATAAAGCTGTTGCAACCGAGCTCATAACACCCACTTTGATGCCAATTCTGATGCCCAGATCCCATTTGGGCCTGGCTAGAGGGACCTGGTTTTGATGTGACGCAACACTACCTATGTATTCTTAGTGTGAAATCTTATTAACACATCTATTCATTCTGTAATTTCTATAATTGCACAACTTTTTCTTCATGTTGTTACAATTTCATTGTTGAAGAGTCTATGCAGGAAATCTAAAAAATAAGATGCAGCCAAAAAAGGATACAAAGTATCCAAAAATCTCCACTCAAAGAGATATATAGTATTAACCCCTTCCCGACCCATGACGCCTACGTAGGCATCATGAAAACCAGTGGCATCCCGACCCTTATAGGCGTCATGCTATAAATCATGTTCCTGCGGGTCGGGTGACCGGGGTCACTGAAAGGTCACCCGACCCGCAGGCACAAGACCCTTTGTGCATCACCATAATGGGGGTGGCTTAACCCCCATGTGGCTATGATCGCTCTGATTGGCTGTTAAAAGTGAAACAGCCAATCAGACCGATTTGTAATATTTCACCAATGAAATTTGGTGAAATAATACAATTCAGCCATGGCAGATGCTGCAATAGCATCTGCCATGGCTGGACACCAAGATCTGACCCCCCCCACACCGAGTGACGGGGGCGATCGGCCGCCGCCACCGATAAATGGCGGCGATCGGTCACCGCCGTCACTAAATGCTCCCCTCCTCCTTGCCTCCGCTCCCCCCACCTTCCGATCCCCCCTTACCTTCCGACCCCCCTACTCACCTCTCCCGGTCCTCCGATGTCCCTGGGACCGTCCCGGCGTCGGTCCGGGATTCTTCATGGGCGCCGCCATCTTGAAAAATGGCGGGCACATGCGCAGAGCGCCCGCCGGCCGGCGCATGCGTAGTGCGCCCTCCAGTGTAAAAAAAATTATTTATTTATTATACTCTTTCACAGTGATCAAATAAAAAAACAGTAAATAAACTCCCCCTTTGTCACCACCATAGATAGGGACAAATAATAAAATAAAGACATTTTTTTTTCCTGTGCACACGTTGCGGATTTGGCTGCGGATCCGCAGCGGAATATGGCGCTGCGGATCCGCAGCAGATCCGGAAAGCATTTACAGTGCAATGTAAATAAATGGTAAAAAAAAAAACGCTGTGCACATGCTGTGGATTTTTCCGCGCAGATTTGGTGCGGTTTTAAATCCACAGCATGTCAATTCTTTGTGCGGATTCCGCAGCGTTTTTACACCTATTCCATTATAGGTGTAAAACCGCAGGGCAAATCCGCACAAAAACCGCAGCAAAACCGCAGTAAATCCACAACGTGTGCACAGGCCTTTAATCCGCGGTAAATCCGCAGGTAAAACACAGGTAATTTTACCTGCGGATTTAGCAAAATCCGCACAGAAAAATCGGCAAGTGAATCCGCAATGTGTGCATGGGGCCTTAGGGTTAGGGTTAGGCTGGTCCATATTGTGTTATGGCAGTCCGTTAGACGGACTGCGTTACACCGCAGTATAACGCGGTGTAACGCAGTCCGTTAACACTGCCCTTCACCCCCATTGTTGGGCGCATCGCGACGCATGCCGTAAAGCGGCATGCGTTCACGAAGTGCCGTCATTCAGTGACGGAGCCTCGGACGCGGGCTGCAGCGTCTGGGCTCCGTCACCGCTAGCACAGATGAATCATCTGCTGATTCATCTGCGCTAGCGGGTATAGCATAACGCAATCACGTTATGCTATACCGTTACCAGCCCATCAACGCTATTTGTTGAACGGGCTGGTAAAACGCAATATGAACCTAGCCTTAGGGTTAGAGTTAGAACTAAGGTTAGGGTTAGCCTTAGGGTTAGCATTAGGGTTAGAATTAGGGTTATGGTTAGAATTTGGGTTAGGGTTAGAATTAGGGTTAGGGTTGGAATTAGGGTTAGGGTTGGAATTAGGGTTGGGATTAGGGTTAGGTTTGTGGTTAGGGTTAGAGTTAGGATAAGTGTTAGGGATGTTTTGGGGTTAGGGTTGGGATTAGGGTTAGGCTTGTGGTTAGGGTTATGATTAGATTTGGGATTAGGGGTGTGTTGGAGTTAGGGTTATGGTTAGGGTTTGGATTAGGGTTAGGGGTGTGTAGGGGTTAGGGTTGGGGTTAGGGGTGTGTTGGGGTTAGGATTGGAGTTAGAATTGAGGGATTTCCACTATTTAGGCACATCAGGGGGTCTCCATACGCGACATGGCGCCACCATTGATTGCTGCAAATTTTGCATTCAAAAAGTCAAACAGTGCTCCCTTTATTCTGAGCCCCGACATGTGCACAAACAGTGGTTTACACAAACATATGGGGTATCAGAATACTCAGGAAAAATTGCACAACAACTTTCGGGGTCTAATTTCTCCTTTTACTTTTGTAAAAAAAAATTGGGGACTAAAAAAATTATTTTTGTGGAAAAAGAAATGATTTTTTATTTTCACAGCTTTGCGTTTTAAACTTCTGTGATGAACTTGGAAATTCAAAGTGCTCACCACACATCTAGAGGAGTTCCTTGGGGGATCTAGTTTCCAAAATGGGGTTACTTGGGGGAGTTTCTACTGTTTAGGCACATCATGGGCTCTGCAAACGTAACATGACACCCGCAGACCATTCCATCAAGTCGGCATTTCAAAGCGTCACTACTTCCCTTCCGAGCCCCGACGTGTGCCCATACAGTAGTTTTCTCCCACATGTAGGATATCAGCGAACTCAGGACAAATTGGACAACAACTTTTGGTGTCTAATTTCTCCTGTTACCCTTGGAAAAATAAAAAAATTGGGAACTAAAAGATCATGTTTGTGGAATAAATATGATTTTTTTATTTTCATGCCCGGGCCTTATGAACTTCTGTGTAGCCCTTGGGGGTTCAAAGTACTCACCACACATCCAAATAAGTTCCTTGCGGGGTCTAGTTTCCAAAATAGGGTCACTTGTGGGGAGTTTCTACTGTTTAGGCACATCAGGGGCTCTGCAAACGTAACATGACGCTCGCAGACCATTCCATCAAGTCGGCATTTCTAAGCGTCACTACATCCCTTCCGAGCCCTGACGTGTGCCCAAACAGTGGTTACCCCCACATATGGGGTACCAGCGTACTCAGGACAAACTGGACAACAACTTTTGGGGTCCAATTTCTCCTGTAACCATTGTGAAAATAAAGAATAGGGGGCTAAAACAATCATTTTTTGAGAAAAAAAAAATATTTTTATTTTCACGGCTCTGCGTTATAAACTTCTGTGAAGCACCTGGGGGTTCAAAGTGCTCACTGTTTATCTAGATAAGTTCCTTAGGGGGTCTAGTTTCCAAAATGGGGACATTCGTGGTGGAGCTCCAAAGTTTAGGCACACAGGGGCTCTCCAAACACGACATGGTGTCCGCTAACGATTGGAGCTAATTTTCCATTAAAAAAGTCAAATGGCACTCCTTCCCTTCTGAGCCCTGCCGTGCGCCCAAACAGTGGTCCCCCCCACATATGGGGCACCAACGTACTCAGGAAAAACTGGACAACAATTTTTGGGGTCCAATTTATCCTGTTACCTTTGGGAAAATAAAAAAATCCGGGCTAAAAAATGATTTTTGAGAAACAAAAATGATTTTGTTATTCTCACTGCTCTGCGTTTATAAACTTCTATGAAGCAC